>JAJSOF020000005.1:184679194-185218561 GCA_025594305.2 Periplaneta americana | reverse complement strand
GTTAATATAAAATCAATATAATGAAAATTATAGTGAAACACATTACTGGTATCAGTCGCTAACCCTCTATCCCTTTGGTATGCGAGTGATAGTATAAGTAACATGATTATTTTGTTAATTGTAAGTATGTATGACTTTGCAGAGATTGGAAAAAATAATAATAATTTGAAGGTTAATATAGATGAAGGTAATCTAATTATTATGCAAAGCTGGTATTAATATAGGCTACTTATATAGGCCTACGTGATTTATTTAAACTTACCTGTAGGGTTTAACATTCTCGGTCGTTTCAGCTTTATTTTCATTAAAGCTGCTCGAAAATTAAGAACAAAATCGTCATCTTTAAAATGATCAAAGCATACTCTGTTTGTATCAGGATTGAATTTATCCTGTCTTTTGGGCGCAATTACCCATTTTTTTCTAATTCCTAAATATTTAGGAATGGTAAAGAAAGACAACTCTTTATTTTTATCGTAAGAATTGTTGCATACCGCAACAGCACACCTTTGACGTGTCATAATGCATTCAAAACAACATAAACAAGAAAGAGAACGAGATACTGCTTTGAAGGATTTGAACTTTGGCGCGCTCAGCTATCTTGTGACGTCAGAATCGCTCTCCTTTCCCCGTCCATCTCTAGCCAGCAAGCTCGATACTAATGCAACATAGGAGAAGTTTAGAAACCTTGTTGCTGGTCCACTTAGCGTGTCTCGCGCATGTGCAGTGTCACGTCATTGGACTGGGACACACAGTGCAGTTTCATCTAAATTTGGTTATATAATTAGATCATTTATCTCAGTGTCATTTGGTAGAGAAATATATAAGCTGAGTAAATGTATAAAAACAATATACTTTATATATAACCCAAAATTTGCAACAATTGTATCATTTTTATCTCTTGCGTATGGTACGCGTAGCATGACATTACTATATAAGCACGAAGTGGTACATCATTATATTGGTTAGAGATGTCGCGGTGTGTGTGGAGATGTGAGATTAGGGGGTCACCGCCTTTCGGTAGTTTACCTAGTGGACTGCTGTATAGAGCATGGTTTTACTACAGTGTAGTAATAGAGTCATGACACTCAATACTGGGCTTGCTCAAGATTGGGCTTGCTCAAGATTGGGCTCGCTCAAGATTGGGCTCGCTCAATGCTTGGGCTTCTCAATACTGGGTTAGTGGCTGTATGTACTATGCTTGGTATTGCTGTGTAAAGAACGTTTCTTCCGAGTTTCACATTTCCCTCGTACTGCGAGCACTTGGGCAAGTCACGTCTCTGACCCCAATTTTTGCGTTGCTTTTTATGTTGAAAAACTGACCGAGCGATGGGGAAAGCGTAAGTTGTTGTTTGATGTAAATTTGAAAATAAAGTTTCCAATATGTTTATTTATCAATATTACTGATAATAACAATTGGAATAACGTGGGACAAACTGCATTATATGCGCTAAAACATTTTTCTAGTCCAACGCTGTGACACTGCACAAGATGCAGATGGTGAATTTTTTTTAATTTTCAGTTATGCAGCGGTATGTTTCCTCTTTTTGTAGTAAAGAAATAGGAAAATTAATAATCCCTACCTGACGTTCGCTAGCTGTACCCTAGCAATGGCATGCTGTCCCACTTACCGAGTCTCGCGCATGTACAGTGTGACGTCATTGGACTGGGACACACATTGCAGTTTCATCTGAATTTGGTTATATGGTTAGATCATTTATCTCAGTGTCATTTCCGGACCAGGATCCTTATCTCTAATTGATACATGTGCCCTTCCCCATCAACCCTGAAAGTTTGTAACACCAGCTCGGAAACACCTTGTGTACAGACTGAACACTGAGTAATGTCATTAATTTCAGGGGGTAATTCTTTGAGGTATTTAAAAGGAAAAGTTTAATACAATTTTGCTCGTTTTTGCTTCCTTTTCGAGAAGAAAATTGTTTTAATGCAATATTTCATACCGTGTTTCGGGAAAGTTATTGATTAAATTCCCAATATGGACAGTTAATTTGAAATATTTCATACCGTGTTTCGGGAAAGTCATTGATTAAATTCCCAATATGGACAGTTAATTTAAGAGAGTAGTGTATCATGATAATAAATGATTGAAATAATTTTAGTAACAGATGTTGCTTTTCGTTCTAAAAAGAAATTTCAAGATCTTATATTTGTTTGGATAAAATTTCTGCACATCTGAAGGACAAAACTAAAATTATTTCAATAATTCATCATCATAATATACTGTTCTCTTAAATTGACTGAACACATTGGGAATTAAGTCAATGTTTTTCCCAAAACACACTATCAAACGTTTAATGTAAACATTTTTTTTCCTCGAAAAGCAAGCAAAATTGAGCAAAATTATATTAAACTTTTTTGTTTGAAATATATCAAAGAATAACCCCTGTAAAATTAATGATATTACCACAGTGTACTACATACAGTCACGAAGCTTGAGTTTTGAGGGTGCTAGAAACAATAGACTGTGACGGTACTATTTTGCATTGTCTGTAATGAGGCGATATTAGTGATCCTAGTGATGAGCAAGTACCTAATGTTTGCATATTTACTATGTATTGAGCTTCGCGACTGTATATACTAGACTGTGATATTACTTACGCTTCATTCTGTATATGAGGGGCTCACAACCAGAGTGGACCAAGTCCACCTGTTTTCAGTTTGTGGATTAATACAATCTCGGATGAAGAAAACTTAGATTTATTCATCGCCATAACAAAGTCCATAACTCATTTGTTACTCCACAGAGGGCAGCATTTCCTATGGAAGGTGAAGGTTGCTAAGAGTGAGCCAGGAACTTTAAGACTCGATATCTCAGAACTAGGGAGCGGATTTTTATGTGCTAAAATTTAAATATATTTATTTTTTATGTGCTAAAATGTACGAAAATATTTTCTAAAAATAGAAAAAAATATATATATATATTTAAATATAACAAAAATACCTTACTCAGCTTGAAAAAAAAAATGTTACTAGGTACTCACCAACTTGAGCGCTAGTAGTTGGCCGAGAATTGCAGTGAATAACAAAGATCATCTCCAAATTCTCCATCACAAATGCATGCCGATTATCTCTGAACAACGACTTATACTGTGAAAACGATCTTTCCACATCACAGGACGTCAGACGTGCATATTTAAAGAGAGGAATGTCACAAACACCTACACCGTCAATTTCACCTACAGGCACACCCTCCAATACTTGAGCAACCTTACACATTTTTTTATATCCACTGTTTTTCCCAAACACTTTCTGGAATTTGTCCCTTAGTAATTATTGTGCTTCTTAACTTGGTAGCGAGTCTAGTTTAATTTCCACGGCACGCACCTCCCTGTTTCAGACAACAGGTTTTTGGATGTTTCGAGTATTTTTATGGTGTCACACAAAAAGCTTAGATTTGCTAATAGGAAAGCCAAATCGTTTTTTAAATAACCATCTTTCAATATAATTGCCTAGCAGTTCTCAGAACTTGAGGTGATACTATTACGAAAATGGATCACGGATACACCACTCAGCGCTTAGAAACACGAAGCAACCAAGAATTCCTAAAAAGATAACGTACTGTACTTATGAGTGATATAATTGATTTAGTTTTAAAATGTTTAAAAGTTCTTGTAACAAATTGTTTAAGTAAAAACACTCCAAAAATTATGTGTTTATAATATATTTCCTGAAAATATTTATTTACATAATTTTTTTGTGAAAATATGTGTTTTTATGTGAAATAAAATTCGGGTTTTAAACTTGAAACTTCATGTTCGGAATTTTTAACTTTGTTAATTGTGTTTTATCACACGCAAAAAGAATATTTAATTAATAGGAATCCGCTCCTTACTCAGAACTATTCCAGATGGACTTGGTCCACTCTGGTTGTGAACCCCTCATATATGTGTATGTATTTATTCACACTGCAATGGGTATATACCCGGTGGCAGTGGTAACTAATTACACTCTATAATGACAATAATAAACTTATTAATTAAAAATACAGTTAATAATACCAATAATTAATAATAATAATAATAATAATAATAATAATAATAATAATAATAATAATAATAATAATAGGGAATATCCTAAATTAAATGAAGCACGATCACTTAAAATAACATTTAAAATAAATCTAATTTGTATCTTAAATCTAAGTTCGAACTAAAACCCACGAGTATGATATGTTCATATCTGCAAAAGTACCTTTCCACATTACACTCATTTCGCTGTCAACTCACTCACTGCACTGGAACTACGACACATTTCACTGATTCTATCCTGATTTTACTAACACTTCAAAAACATTTCACTGTTCAAATACTTTGCACTGCCACTATAATCTATAAAGCTTCCCCGACAGGTACACCTTTCACTTACACAACACACTTCACTGACACAACACACTTCACTGACACAACATAATTCTTCACTGATACAACACTTCAATAACAAAATATCATTTACACCCTTTACGTACTGTGTATAATTACCGTCTATTAGTAAAGTCCTTAAGCCTTTTTTTAAATACGTTTTTGGTTGTTGGTAAAGCCTTTAGTAAGTCTGCAGGTAAAGCATTCCAGTCCCTGATAGTACGATTGAGAAAAGAAAACTTTCCTGTGTCCGTCCTCTGTCTTCTTTCCATCAATTTATATGAGTGGTCGTTCCTTGAAGAGTAATTTGGCGGTTGCAACCTATTTTTTATTTATTATTTTTTATTTATTATATATCGGCATGTTTGGCAACATTGTACATGAGCTCCAACTAACAAATTTAAACTGTAGACTATTCCATACCTATGATTAAAAATTTGCCGGGGTTGTCGTTGAGGCGACCAACAAAAGTGTACTCGCGGTTCATGATCTCTGATACTCCGATAATATGAACACCTTGGTAACGGTAGGCTTCCTGATGTTTATCACATTTCCTTCAGATTCTTAACAGTATCCATTGAAAAACTCCAATAATTCTATTGTAGTAGTAGTTGTGGTAGTGGTAGTGGTAGTATTATTTTGTCCGGCAGAGTTAAGGCCATGAGGCCTTCTCTTCCACTCAACCAGATTTCTGCAATATACATGAAATACAAAATTAGATTGCAAAACAACACAAAAGAAAATACCTTAGAAATTACATAAAATATAGTAGAAAATTACAATAGTCAAGATCAGTTACATAATATAAAATTACAAATAGTCAAGATCGGTTACATAATATATAAAATAAAGCAGAAAATTACACATAATCAAAAGTTACATAACATAAGGGGAATACACACACACACACACACACAGACACAGACACAGACACAGACACAGACACACACACTTTATGAGACCTAAAATGCTCGAGATAAATTCGACGATTAATTCACTTGAGATATATTATACAGTTAATATACTAATAGGAGAATACATGTGGGTTACAAGACATAAAATGTTGATTAGCAAAGTCGTACTAAATGGCATACAAGTACAAATGGTTAAGTAATATATCAAGATAAAAAAAGAAGAAGAGAGAGGAGAAAAAAAATAACAACTTGGTCATTTAATTCTATCGTCTCGTATTTCTTCCCGGATCTTATACGAACTTCAAAATCCGTTTCTTTATTTCCAGAACGTTGGGTGATGAATGCACCGCTCTTCTTAGACGTGATGGCATCGCCTGCAACCCGCTACACAGCAGCTACAGTGGTGCAACGATATGGAGCTCGGAGCTTGGTAAGTTGGCACTGCTGTAGTAGTCTATTTTCTATTTCTCCTTGGATATCGACATGTTAAAGTAGTTCTGATTTGTGAATTATTCATTGTTTCATCGCTGTGAGAGGACCACTGCTGTGTACCCATTAAACTTTGATTCGCAAGTTGGACGATAGCTGTGACACGACTTGTACCTCATTCGCCGGTACCTGACCGAAAGGGCCGTGTTTTACAAGGACAAGTTCAGTGACATCATCAGAGACGTACCGCATGTTTACTCTTTTTTGCAACAGTAACTCTTTACGTAAATCACGACTTTTTTAAAATTTAGAAATACGTTATATAATTTTAAAATATGTTTTACTTTTTGGTGGAAAAACTTGGCATATGCATATAATAATTCAAATAATGGACTTAAATTAATAAAAAAATGGTTTGCCATAAATTACTTTTCTATCAATGAAAATAAAACCATAATTATTCCATTCTCATTATCTGAAAAATGTAACAAAACTCCTACATCTATATTAAGTATTAAATTACATAATTCTGATTGTTGTCTTATACAGTGTAAATGTCCAATTATTAAAGAGTCCTCTGAAGTTAAGTATTTAGGCATAATTTTCGATAATCATTTAAAATGGAACCAACACATTAATTACCTTTGTAATAAATTACGTAAAATAATATATTATTTTGTTATATTGAGGAATTACTTGTCAATAAGTTTATTACGCACAATATATTTAACTTTATTTTAATCGGTAGTTATGAATGGAATTATAGGATGGGGTAGCTCATTTAAATCCAGTTTTAATCCACTTTATTTATTACAGAAGAAAGTAATTAAAATATGTCTTCATAAACCTATTGATTTTCCATCTCAAAATTTGTTTTTAGAGTTTAATGTACTTACCGTAAGACAAATTCATTATATTGTATTAATAAAATTCACACATAAAAATCGAAATAATTTTGAATTGTATTCTCATAGTCATGAAACAAAAGGTATGAATTCTTTAAGATTGTTTGAACCAAAATGCAACACTGTCACAGTATTTAATCATAGTAGTAATTTAGGCCCAAGAATATAAAACAAATTTTATATTTAAATATCCTAATCTTGTCAATTCTAATAGTTCTAGTATTAAATTGAAAAAGTTATGTGTGGATTTTATAAAAATTGAAAAATTGCAAATTTAAATTTATATATTCTTATAGTGTAGTAGACATGAAACAAATTGTATTATATTTTTATTAATTTCAAATCAGGAATCCACCCCTGAGCACCAGTTCTCCTCTTTCAAGGGCGAGCTAGAGTTTTTTTCTAAATATAATATGTTGTGTTATAATTATTAGCAAAATAATAAATAAATAAATAAATAAATAAATAAATAAATAAATAAATAAATAAATAAATAAATAAATTTAACGACGCTCTCAACGGCCGAGGTTATATCAGCGTCACCGGTGTGCCGGAATTTTGTCCGGCAGGAGTTCTTTTACATGCCAGTAAATCTACTGACAAAGCCTGTGACATTTTAGCACACTTAAATACCATCGACCTGGTCCGGGATCGAACCCGCAACCTGGGACACAGAAGGTCAGAACTGTACAGACTGCGCCACCTAGGCCGACAAAAGGTGTAAAGAAAAATTTAATAAGTTTATTATTAGTAATAGTGAACGCCGTTTTAATATCGATATATATCACCAAATGACAATCAGGCCTCAAATGTCCTGTACAAATTATGTTATTGTAATGAAACTAGAACAAAAATGTTAATGCCAATTTACCGTGCCGAGTCACCATTTAGACTGTTGACAACAGTACATCTTCCACTCTGTGTATATGGACACTTAATAGCTACATACAGGTAAACCATAATTTAGAGCAGAGGAAGAACATAGGAAAGTAGTGTCATCTGCATACAAAATTGTTCTTGCTTTAATGAATTCTGGAAGGTCATTTATTGCTATTAAGAATAATAGAGGACCAATTAAGGCGTTTCTCTTTATTTTAAAAATCATCTCCCCGTCAACCCTTTACATGACCCCCCCAGGGGACCGCGACCCCAGTTTGAGAACTACTGAGTACCCTACTCGTATTTTACCGCAGTTCTCAATACGATGAATTTAGTCTTTCATAGAAAGTACTGTATGGAATAAGAGCTGTATATACTGGGTGTTCAGTTCAAAATGTGTCATGGCTCGCTGTATGTCGTCATGTGGCTATCCGATGAGCCTAGAGAATTCAATCTTCCTACACTTCCGCAGAGGCGTATTACCTAAATGCGAGAGAAGTTGCCTAGCAAGTACGGCGTTCATTCTGAAGATTACTTACCGATACGTACGGTAACGCCAGTAGTGGCAAGAATGTGAACTGTTTGGAAACACATACTGAAGTGAGTTTTTTTTCTTACTGTCGGGATATGGTGAGAGGGTTAAGACGATTACTTACGTATTTGTTGACATTAACTTCGACGGTCAACATGGACACGGAGCATTTGATTTGTGTTATGGAATGTTGCCGTACGCAACCGATGATAACAAATACCCTGCGTACGACTTGCCCGCGCAAAACACATTTCGAAAGAGGTTATGGTAGCACACAGACTTTACAGACCGCCATCTGTTGCTACGACGTTCAAGTTATACCGTACACGTTCTCAAGTTCAGATTGAACGTTTTTAATAATAGGCAACTTCTCTGACATAAAAGCTGAAACTCGCTTCAAATCGCTGACTCACAACAGTGACGTCACTTTGAAATGAACACCCAGTAGACTATGTTTTATATGGTAGCAAAGGTCGCAGAGTTGATGACGTGGAATTCTTCTCTCCCCTCAAGCATTTTGATGCATTCTTGGGACCTTGGCTTGGAACGCTGGCCATTTCGCCCGGCTGTATTGCTAATTCCACAGATCAGTCCAAGCTGTATTGGAGATCAGCGTGATGGAACATCATATTGTCATAACGACATCGCTAGAGCTGCATCTGGGTTTATTGGAAAATCATCCCGCTGGCAAGGGTGGCCAACACAGCAATTTTACCACCAAATCCAGAATTGTTTTTTCTGCCTCCCATTTATGTGGTGGAGTGATTGATGTCTTAGTCGGTATGCCGTGTTCCTGGCTTCATATTTGTCATATTTTATCTGCGAGCGTGGCGATCTTTAAGAGAACTGACGTGCTTCCTTCGGTGAGAGTTTACCTTCTAGCGGAAAAGTTTTGTAAAAATTAATACATTAATATCTTACTTACTGGTTCATTGCCGCCCTCACATAAGCCTGCCATTGGTCCCTATCCTGAGCAACATTAATCCATTCTCTATCTCATATCCCACCTCCCTCAAATCCATTTTAATATTATCCTCACAACTACGTCTCGGCCTCCCTAAAGTTCTTTTTCCCTCCGGCCTCCCAACTAACACTCTATATGCATTTCTGGATTCGCCCATACGTGCTACATGCCCTGCCCATCTCAAACGTCTGGATTTAATGTTCCTAATTATGTCAGGTGAAGAATACAATGCGTGCAGTTCTGTGTTGTGTAACTTTCTCCATTCTCCTGTAACTTCATCCCTCTTAGCCCCAAATATTTTCCTAAGCACCTTATTCTCAAACACCCTTAACCTATGTTCCTCTCTCAAAGTGAGAGTCCAAGTTTCACAACCATAAAGAACAACCGGTAATATAACTGTTTTATAAATTCTAAGTTTCAGATTTTTTGACAGCAGACTGGATGATAAAAGCTTCTCAACCGAATAATAACAGGCATTTCCCATATTTATTCTGCGTTTAATTTCCTCCCCAGTATCATTTATATTTGTTACTGTTGCTCCAAGATATTTGAACTTCTCCACCTCTTCAAAAGATAAATCTCCAATTTCTATATTTCCATTTCGTACAATATTCCCGTCACGAGTCATAGTCATATACCTTATCTTTTCGGGATTTACTTCCAAACCTATCTCTTTACTTGCTTCCAGTGAAATTCCCGTGTTTTGCCTAATCGTTTGTGGATTTTATCCTAACATATTCACGTCATCCGCATAGACAAGCAGCTGATGTAACCCGTTCAATTCCAAGCCCTCTCTGTTATCCTGGACTTTCTTAATGGCATACTCTAGAGCAAAGTTAAAAAGTAAAGGTGATAGTGCATCTCCTTGCTTTAGCCCGCAGTGAATTGGAAACGCATCTGACAGAAACTGAACTGTAGGGGCGTGAGCATTTATAACTACGATATCGCACCATCTACCCTTAAGTACTAAATACGATAACCTATCACTGATAAATTCGACCTTTTTTACTGCTGATTTTATTCCTTTATGAATAAAGAATCCAGTTCCTAATTGGTGATTATCGTTTCCTTCCCCATAATACAACAAATAATCTCCTATTTGACATTAATATCTTAATCGAAATAATTCTGGTTTAACGTAGATAATTATCATTAAGGGGGATCGGAATTGAAGACCTCGATAGACAAACATCCCAACTCCAAAATTTAGCGAATTTGACTTTTTACCTTACATACCGTATGTTGTGTTTGGAAGAAAAACAAAGAAGAAAGAAGGTAAAGTAGGAATTCTAAATGAGCCAGTAAAACAAGTGGAGTCCACACCGGTGGAGTAACGGTCAGCGCGTCTGACCGCGGAACCTGGTGGCCCGGGTTCGAATCCCGGTCGGGGCACGTTATCTGGTTGAGGTTTTTTTCGGGGTTTTCCCTCAACCCAATACGACCAAATGTTAGGTAACTTTCGGTGTTGGACCCCGAACTCATTTCACCGGCATTATCACCTTCATATCATTCAGACGCTGAATAACCTGAGATGTTGATACAGTGTCGTAAAATAACCCAATAAAAAAAGTGGACAGTTTAAAATACCTGGGGTGTAGTACAGGGACATCACTTTATTTTTACCAACATTTTTAACATTAACCTGGCTATACTCGGAAACACTGTTGCCCCCTTCCATTACAGGAGTTTGGTGTTACTACTGCAATATGTAAACAAATCATTTTACTAGGTATAGGAGGAGAGAAAAGTAGTGTATCCATTTATGTTGTAGGGAAATACGATATTACGATTTTCAGTTTGATCATCACTTTTACCAAATTTATCAAAATACAGTAGAGTAGTAACATTTTTTTTCAAAATCTCAACTTTTTAGGCAGCTATGTTCGTTATGTAATGTCTACTTTATTTAGCATATTAATTATTGATGTTAACATACAATATAGAGAGTGCATTTAAATTGAGGGGCTCATAAGTAAAGGACTGTAAGTGCACTTAAGTTACTTTTGAGAAAATGGGGTTTACGTATTTAAGCTTTCGTAAAACCGGTGAAATTTTTATTTAAATTTTAATGTGTGATGCGATGAAAATATCCCTTTGCCACTAAAATTTTAGATACTTTAGCTCACACTGGATGCACTTAACTCATGTTATTACAAATGTCACTAGCATTCCTTTGCTTCTAGCCACCTCAATTCAAAATAAGCTAATCTGAATTTTTAAACAAGTTGCTGAAAATGGTTGCCATTCATTACAATGCAGGCTTCAATTCTTTACGCATATTATTAAAAACATTTTGAAGCATATTCTCTGAAATTTAATTTATCGTTTCTTCAATATAATTTTTAGTACGATATTATTAATAAAGGTTCTTTCTTCTATAGAAAACTCAACCATATTTATGAAACACACTATACACTGCAGTGTTTACTTCACTGCTTGAAGACTTCGAATGCAACAGCGGCCGTAAGTTTGTGTGTCTGACGGGAGCAAGGACATTAGTGAAGGGGTGAGAGTGAAGTACATTCAGAAATGCATTTACAATAAAAATGCAAGTAAAAATTAAATGATGTCCCTGTATAAGCAGTAACATGAGCTGCTGCCATAGCAAAAGAAGCTTTTGATAGAAAAAGGAGCATCTTTTGCGGACATCTGCAAAAAGAACTAAGGAAGAAAGTAGTGAAGTGCTTTGTGTGAACTGTAATATTGTTTGGGGGCAAAAACCTGGGCATTACGACGAAGTGAAGAGAAACGACTAGAAGCACTTGAAATGTGGATATGGAGAAGAATGGAGTGTGTGAAATGGAACAGACAGATTAAGAAATGAAGCTGTGTTGGAAAGAGCTGAAGAAAAAATGATGCTGAAACTGGTCAGGAGGAGAAAAATACATTTTTTGGGTCACTGGCTGAGAAGAAACTGCATTCTGAAAGATGCACTGGAAGGAATGGTGAACGAGAGAAAAGTTCGGGGTAGAACAAGATGTCAGATGATTGACTACATCAAGACATATGGATCGTATGCGGAGAAGAAAACGAAGGCAGAAAGTAGGAAAGACTGGAGAATGCTGGGTTTGCAGTGGAAGACCTTCCCTTGGGCAAAAACCTAAGAAAGAACAAAATTGGATGCATTTGGAAACTAATACAACATTTAAGTACTTTAGATATACTCAATGTTGAAATAACTTTTTCTGTCGTTATACACTCAACATACAAAATGGAAGAAAAGTTTTAAAAACAAGAAGAGCGAGTTTTTCAATTTCCGAGATTTTGTAATGGACTTCACAAACGTGTATTGTACAACATTTTTTGCACTATCATATTTTTAAAATTTCAAATATAATATATTTTGTATTGAAAATTTAGGGCAATATTATTCCAAAGCCTTCGCAAAACTGCACTGCAATGGTAACTAAGTAACTGTAAGTGTACTATAAAGGGTATATGTCAGTATAGTTTTCTGTTATGAAGAATAGTTTCCATAGCAACAAGTTTCTGTTTGGGAATTCTAATTTTCAAGGTCTAACAATAATAGCTGTAAATACAACGATAACACGAAGTTGCAAAAAAAAAAATGACATACGTAATCTTGTTTCTGTATAAATTGATTTAATCTGGATAGACTCAAGCGTTTTTGTTGTTAGCACTTGAGATAGCGTGTTATTACGGCGTTATTGATATCCTAATATGTCCTATTAAACCTGAATGCCCACAATTAATCACGATACCAAATATATATTAGCACTAAGCTAAATTGCTATGCAGTGAAGTACGTTCCAACATTGTTCCGCGTGTAATGCAATATGTGTGTGTTTATTCTGGTATTCTTTTTCTGCGAAATGTCTAATTAATTAACTGAATGTGGAATTCTGTGTTGTGGTGTAATTTGCATCTCACTAACAAACATTACGAATTTAGTAGCGCATATACACACGGCGTTTAAAATAGTACAAAAAGACATGGATTCAGTTGGTTTGCTTGACTATAACTACGTATTATCATTTTAGTTTCTGTATAATATTTGTATGCTGTCCAATACTGGGTTATTTGCTGCCTTCATATGTGTCGAAATTTTATGATGAAAAAAATTCAACGAGAAATACATTTATCAGTTTTAAAATTTTAGGAGGAATTCAGTCAAACGTATTTTTTTAGAGAACCCAGAGGTTCATTGCCGCCCTCACATAAGCCTTCCATCATCGGTTTCTATCCTGAGCAAGATTAATCCAGTCTCTATCATAATATCCTACCCCCCCTCAAATCCATTTTAATATTATCCTCCCATCTATGTCTCGCTTCTCCAAAGGTCTTTCACCCACGATTTCCCAACTAACACTATAGATTCACCCATACGTGCTACATGCCTAGCCCATCTCAAACGTATGGATTTAATGTTCCTAATTATGTCAGGTGAAGAATACAATGCGTACAGTTCTGCCTTATGTAACTTTTTCCATTCTCCTGTAACTTCATCCCCCTTAGCCTCAAATATTTTCCTAAGCACCTTAACCTCGAACATCCTTAACATCTGTTCGTCCCTCAAAGTGAGAGTTCAAGTTTCACAACCATACAGGGCAGTCATAATGTAACCGTTTTACAAATTCTATCTTTCATTTTTTTAAAGTATACTAGATGACAAAATCTTCTCAACTCAATAATAGCAGGATTTCCCATATTTATTCTGCATTTCATTTCCTCCGGAGTATCATTTATGCAGGGTGTTAAAAAGGTATCCAATATTTTAGGAGGTGCTAGCATGCATAAAAACAAGAAAATAATGTATAATAAACATGGATCCTACAACACATACTTTCTGAGATCTGAACACTTGTTCACAGGAGGTGCTCAACGTGACGTCCATTCATGGTAGTGCATTTGTCTGCCCTACAGTAGAGCAGACTGCCAGATAATCATACCGTAGTTGACACTCCTGACATGGTATACTGATACATGCAAGGAATACTGAAAACAAAAGTCTGGTTGCGGATATGAGCAGAAATGTGGTTGTGAATCTTCGTAATCATCGTATGTGGGTTGATGAAAATCCATGTAGTTGAAGAAACAAGGCACCAGCACCGATTCTCAATCAACTTATGGGCAGGCGTTCTTGGCGATATAGATTAATAGGGCCATACGTGCTACCACAGAGATTTTCAGGAGTTTCTTTATTAACGTATTACCAGACTTACTGGAGAATGTGCCATGTCAGCAGAGACTAAAGATGTGGTTCATGCACGTTGGCGCACCAGCACATTTTCTCCGCAATGTGCGTCAACACCTGACGCTGACATTTCAGGACCGCTGGATCGGTCGGGGAAGACTCACATCTTGGCCTGCTCGTTCCCCAAACCTAAATCCCCTAGACCTTTGGTTATGGGGACACATGAAGGAACTAGTCAATTTCAAAGAGTGCGGGATTCCTTACGCCGAAGGGCAGAGGAATGCATGGCCATGAATGTACGTCACATTGAACCCACACATGTGGAGTAACGGTTAGCGCGTCTAGCCGCGAAACCAGGTGGCACGGGTTCGATTCCCGGTCGGGGAAAGTTACCTCGTTGAGGTTTTTTCCGAGGTTTTCCCTTAACCTAATATGAGCAAATTTTGGGTAACTTTCGGTGTTGGACCCCGGACTCATTTCACCGGCTTTATCACCTTCATCTCATTCAGACGCTAAATAACCTAAGATGTTGATAAAGCGTCGTAAAATAACCTATTAAAATAAAAAAGACGTCACATTGAGCAAGTTTGTACGACCCATGTTTATTAGACTTTATCACCTTGTTTTGATGCATACTAGCAGCTCCTAAAATATTGAATACTTTTTTTTTATCATTCTGTATTTGAATTTTCCCACCTCTTCAAAGTATAAATTTCCAATTTTTGTATTTTCATTTCGTACTATGTTCTGGTTATAGGATATATTAATATACTTTGTTTTTCGGGGTTTGGTACTTGCAAACCTATATTTTTACTTGAAACCAGTATAGGGCAGCTAAATTTGTTAAAGAGAAAATGGAAACAATACGATAAAAGAACTTAAATGGGAAACTTTGGAAAACAGACGTAGGAAAACTAGAATAACATCATTGTATAGAGCACAGCTAGGTCAGACAGCATGGGTAGACATAACGGCTCGGTTAGAAAAGCCAACGTACTATAGTAGGAATGATCATGATTTTAAAATCAAATGTAGGAAAAGAAAACGGATGTAGGTAAATTCTCATTTTTAAATAGAACCGTAAATGATTGGAATGACCTACCTGCAGCGGTCTTTGAGGGCTGTCCTTCCTTAAGGAGATTCAAGAATAACTTAAAAAGTTGTGTATAAAGTGAAAATTAAAATTAAAGGTGACATTTAACATTTAATTTTTAAGGTGACATGTATTTATTTAGCCTGACGAGTTACTCCCTTGGTTTGAATTGTAAATTATTTAAAAATAGCGTGTAAGAGGGCCTTAGACTAGAAATGTTTAGCTTAAATGTAGTTCTTTTTATAAGTATGCATAAGGGTGTAATTATTTGACTTATTTGAACTGTTGTATCAGTGAAGCGAGGTGAGTCAGTGAAGTTATGGTTTTACAGTGCAGTGAATAGTTCCGATCAGTGATAATTTATAGTGTCATTGAAATGTGTTCTATAGTGTCAGTGAAATGTGTTATAGTGTGTCAGTGAAATGTGTGCTAAAGTGTCAGTGAAATGCGTCATAGTGCCACTACAGTGAGTGAGATGAGAGTAAAGTGAAAGACTATTGAAACTTATGTAGGGCCTATACATATGTAGGTTGTATTGTAAAATTAGGTATTTTATTTATGTTTTATTATTAATTATAATTATTGTGTTAAATTGTATTCTGTATTCTTATTGTATTGTGTATATAATAATTGTATTGTGTATTGTAAATTTTATTGTGTATTGTTGTATTGTTTATCATTTTATTGTGTATTGTTTATATTGTGTATACCACTGCCACCGGGTGCTCGCCCACTTGCAGTGTAAATAAATACATACATACAAGTAAAATAACCGTGATTTTCCTAATAGTTTGTGGACTTTATTTCCTTATTCATACTTTTAAAATTTAAAACTTGATTTTGTGTTTATGTAATATTTGAACTCTATGTTCAAGATCTCTGACAATTTTTCTAGTTTGAATTTTGCTCGTTCGTACTTATTCCAATTTACTTAGAAATCTTCCTTTTGTAGTTTTAAAGTCATCATCGTGCACAAAGGAAGAATAATAAGTTAGGAAGTTTGTATTTCCTTGCTGAATAAATATTCCGATGATAATTTACGGCGTAGATATAGGCTAGTTTCACAACAAGGTCTACAGCAGAACTCCAAACGTGAGACGATGTGAAGTTATATTTTGTGACAAAAGTTGACAGAAGATAAGGAGCTGCGAGGAGTGTAGGGGAGAGTAAATTGAAGATAGAGAACAGAGGCCTTCTAGGGAGTGTCAAGTAATGATATTGAGGCAATGCGAAGAGGGAGGGTGCCTGACACACAGGAAGAAGAGCGGGGTGGAGAGGAGAGCGTCGATTACCAAACTCCGAGGTTGACGCAAGTCTTATTCTTCTCCTTCTTCCGGTTTTGTCCACGGGGAAATCTCACCAGACTGAAATAAAACCCAAGACAAGCTAGTAGTAGGTGTTTCATAGTTGGTCCGCAGCCTGTAGTTTTGCTTTACAGTTTCACATTTATTATTGCCCGTAGCTGTTACGAATAGTTTTCAATTC
Organism: Periplaneta americana; assembly: GCA_025594305.2. NCBI lineage: Eukaryota > Metazoa > Arthropoda > Insecta > Blattodea > Blattidae > Periplaneta > Periplaneta americana. Next base: position 185,201,829 of record JAJSOF020000005.1, on the reverse strand, counting down.
TCCAGAGGTTTATACTCGAAAGTTTTACTAGATGCCTCGAAGAATTCCATAAGAAAATGCGTTACTTACTTACTGGCTTTTAAGGAAACCGGAGGTTCATTGCCGCCCTCACATAAGCCCGCCATTGGTCCCTATTCCGAGCAAGATTAATCCAGTCTCTATCATCATATCCCACCTCCCTCAAATCCATTTTAATATTATCTTCCCATCTACGTCTCGGCCTCCCTAAAGGTCTTTTTCCCTCCGGCCTCCCAACTAACAATCTATATGCATTTCTGGATTCGCCCATACGTGCTACATGCCCTGCCCATCTCAAACGTCTGGATTTAATGTTCCTAATTATGTCAGGTGAAGAATACAATGCGTGCAGTTCTGTGTTGTGTAACTTTCTCCATTCTCCTGTAACTTCATCCCTCTTAGCCCCAAATATTTTCCTAAGCACCTTATTCTCAAACACCCTTAACCTATGTTCCTCTCTCAAAGTGAGAGTCCAAGTTTCACAACCATAAAGAACAACCGGTAATATAACTGTTTTATAAATTCTAACGTTCAGATTTTTTGACAGCAGAGTGGATGATAAAAGCTTCTCAACCGAATAATAACACGCATTTCCCATATTTATTCTGCATTTAATTTCCTCCCGAGTATCATTTATATTTGTTACTCTTGCTCCAAGATATTTGAACTTCTCCACCTCTTCGAAGGCTAAATTTCCAATTTTTATATTTCCATTTCGTACAATATTCTCGTCACGAGACAAATCATATACTTTGTCTTTTCGGGATTTACTTCCAAACCTACCTCTTTACTTGCTTGGAGTAAAATTTTCGTGTTTTCCCTAATCGTTTGTGGATTTTCTCCTAACATATTCACGTCATCCGCATAGACAAGCAGCTGATGTAACCAGTTCAATTCCAAACCCTCTCTGTTATCCTGGAAGAAAATGCGTTAGGATCATAAAAATATCCTTTTTATCGCGCGCTAATCAAGTAAACTTGCAGAATTAAAAGCACGCTAGATAAATTCCTCTGCAGTAATACAATTTGATTTACAGAACGGGAGTCCAAGGTTTAGATAGTGATATAATTACTGCTTTTCTGATGCGTCAAGTCTTCTGGCTACACATTCTTGAGTCTCACAATAGATTTCCAGCAATGAAGTGTAGATTTACAGTATAGTCTATCTTTCCCAAAAATTTTCTGCTCGCTGATTGGTAGTTGAGCAGTGGATGAGACATAGACTGTACATATGGAGGACATGTTGCCGATGTGTTCGTATTGTTGTGACCCAGAGTATAACTAGCAGGAGAAGTTAATTACCAGAATGACATAAAATACCTTTTCCAAAGCCTCCGTAGTACTGTACCATGTTACAATATATCTATAGATGCAGTAACTAATGTTTGTGTCATGATAGTTATCTATAGTAATAATAATAAATCTGTAGCCGAAATTTTTCTGGTAATTTTAGATTTTCCAAAAACAATTGGTCCTAACATATATAATTAACCACCCTGAAACCGAAAATCGCTTTTTTGAAATTTTTGTTTGTATGTCTGTCTGTCTGTCTGTCTGTCTGTATGTTTGTTACCTTTTCTTGCGATAATGACTGAACGGATTTCGATGAAAATTGGAATATAAATTAAGTTCGTTGTAACTTAGATTTTAGGCTATATGGCATTCAAAATGCATTATTTAAAAGGGGGGTTATAAGGGGGCTGAATTAAATAAATCGAAATATCTCGCTTATTATTGATTTTTGTGAAAACTGTTACATAACAAAGGTTTCTTTGAAAATAATTTGCGATAAGTTGTATTCCTTGAAAAATTTTGATAGGACTGATATTTAATGAGATAAATGAGTTTTAAAATTAAAATAACTGCCATCTAAGGCCGTGTAATGAATTAAAAAACAAATGACTTCGTCTATAAGGGGCCTTGGACAGCAACAATCGAAAGCTATGAAAGATAGCCTACAGAGAATGTTTATGTGTTTGTATGAAGTAATATTGGAAGCTAAATTAACCAATTTGTATAATTAATTATTATTTCACCATTGGAAAGTGTAGTTTCTCTAGATGGACATAATGCTATAATGTTGTTACAGTAACTTCTGATATAATATAATATAATATAATATAATATAATATAATATAATATAATATAATATAATATAATATAATATAATATAATATAATATAATATAATATAATATAATATAATATAATATAATATAATATAATATAATATAATATAATATAATATAATATAATATTATATAATATAATTTAAGTTATTTGAAGGGTTCAGAACCATAGTGGGCCAAGCGCCATTTACTGAATACGTAGAAAACAAGGGTTAAAATTAAGTTATTACCATAATTCAATGGAAACCTATAACAAGTAAAATAAAATATACACATTAGCTAAATGTAAATGATGTCAATCTTCATTAAACTGTGGTTGCATGTAATAAAAATTAAGAAACATGTTAAAGGAATTGTCATTGCACCAAATGAGTGTCTCTGGACCAAAATGATGGCATTTTAATTATTTAAATACAATTTAAATTAATTAACATATTAAACGATTTATCCTTCTATCAAACACGAATGTTCCCTGGATCAAACGTCCTATTTTAATTATGTAATTACTTTATATTTATTTCTAACGGGTGCAGCGGAGCGCACGGGTACGGCTAGTCTTTGAATAACTTGAAAACGATTAGAGATGCCTCAAAACAGATTGCACCATTGTTTTTTTTTTTAAGAAAATTTAACATAATTTTGAGTACCTACATGACCCCCTTTCCATTTAAAATTTCAAAGTTACATGCAAAATGGCGGCTTTCGAGATAGCCGAAGGCTAGAATCGAATGTGTCACTGGTAGAGGATTTGGTCTTACAAAGACTGGTAACACCTATAGTAATCGAAAGTGAAGCATGTGAAAGATATTTATTTGGTTCCAAACCTTTGATTCACCTTGTATTTAAAGAAAATCAAAGCAAAAATAATAACAAATACGTAAATATTCTAACTATAATATGCGGAACAATAGAACGAATTTTGAAGGAAAATAGGAAGGAAATTATTCTAAAATTTTATAAGACAAATACCGTTCCATCACTATTATATAGATCAGAACACTAGATTTTAACAACAAAAAAAAAGGAGAAAAAAAGAATAGGAGCATTCTGAATTGAGGAATGTAGCTGGGTACAGAGTAACAAACAAGAAACATAGAAAGTAACGGTTAGCGCGCCTGGCCGCGAAACCAGGTGGCCTGGGTTCGATTCCCGGTCGGGGCAAGTCACATGGTTGAGGTTTTTTCCGGGGTTTTCTCTCAACCCAATATCAGCAAATGATGGGTAAATTTCGGTGCTGGACCCCGGATTCATTTCACCGGCATTATCACCTTCATCTCATACAGACGCTAAATAACCTAAGATGTTGATAAAGCGTCGTAAAATAACCTTCTAAAATAAAATACAGAGGAGATTAGAACAGAATTAAATATATTGAAGCTTGCGAATAAAATTACACAATATAGAGAAGACGGGATGAAACATACAAATAAAATGGATCGCAGACGAATTCCGAAACATAAGTGGTGCCTCCCATTGTCTCCTGGCCTAGTTGCCTCATAAGTGGTGCCTTGTTGGTATCACTTGTGAGGTTCAGTTCTGTTTCCGACAGTTAACTAAACAAGTGGTGCCTTGTTGGTATCACTTGTAAGGTTCTGGCCTGTCTTCGGAAGTTGACAAACTACAAACCATTAGAACGAACAATCGTTTGAAGACTTAGATGGGTAGAGAAGTTCTGATATCCAGAGATCAAAATGGGCTTTGAAGAATAATCCGTTTTTTACTTGGTTATTTAACGACGCTGTATCAACTACTAGGTTATTTAGAGGCGATGGTAGTGGTGATAGCGAGATAGTATTTGGCGAGATGAGGCCGAGGATTCGCCATAGATCACCTGAAATTTGCCTTACGGTTGAGAAAAACGTCGGAAAAAACCAACCATATAATCATACCAAACGGTGATCGAACCCGCGCCCGAGCGAAACCCCGGTTCGACAGTCAAGCGCCTTAGCCAACTGAGCTACGCTAGTGAATAAAACTAATCGTTGTTATTGTTTATGATTATGATTTGATGATGATATGCATATTCCCTTTTTCGTGAAATTTTGTGTATGTAGCAGTCCTTTTATTTGTCAGCGTTAACAGTATCCAATTAATTTTCTTTAACGGAATGTCACTTGCATAATTGCACATTTAATTAAATTTCCATATTTTAAAATTTCATTGTGTTCATAACAAAGCAAATATTTTCATCATGTTATGTTCGTATGCAATTACAGCATTTAACGCTGAAACTGCAACGTGTTCATAATGCGTGTGTTCGTTTCATTTGTAATGTCCGCTACTACGATCACATTTCGCCTTCTTTCGATAAATTATTGTGGCTCAGGTTAAATGAGAGGAGAAAGTTACATTCCCTTTCTCTCTTATCGAATTTTGCACACCTCTACTCCCTCTTACTTATCTGTCCGATTCCACAGACTTTCTCGGTATCATAACTTAAATACTCGGTCACAATATGATAACACGCTAGAAATACCACTGCACACATCATCTCTTTATTCTTCATCTTTCACTGTTGCTACTTCTCGTCACTGGAATTCTCTGCCGCCTGAAGTCAAGGGCTGCCGAACTTTAATTTCCTTTAAATGTAATTAGAAAAATATCTTATGATGAGTTGCCAGACCTAACGCGTTGCAAATATTTAATGGAATGTGTTCCACTGTATTTATTTAATTATTTAGTTTTTGTTTCTTATTTTTATTATCTAAATCGTGTTTATTTATCACTTAACGCCAATATGTATCCCACTATGTTGTTTTTTTATTATTAATCTATTTTTTGTGTACATTTTATTCAATTGTCGGTTTCTGGTTTAATTATGTAAATCCTACTCTATTGTAATCTAATACTAGTATGTATACTAATGTATTTACTTTTATTTTTACTGTGTACATTTTTTATTGAATTATCGGCTTCTGTTTTTATGTGATTCGTATTTGATTCTAACAACTTTACTTAATATGTATTCCACTATGTTTATTTTTATTTTATGCTTGACCATGCCGAAATGTAGTAATTATACACCTGGTAGTAGCTCTTTAATGCACCTCATTAAAGTACACCTATTCATTAAATTCAGGTGTTCAGCCAATGACAAATCACCTTTGTACCATTATAAAACCGCATGTATCGATTATTCTCGGATATGCAATCGAAAGACAATTAGCGAAAAGTCACGGAGGCTGGAAATCCAATACTGTCGCAGAAGGTTATGTTCTGTTACTATAATAATTAGCGTTAATTGTAAATAATATTCAAATAAATTCAATTTGTCATCTCGTTTTTCAATTCTAAATCAATTTCCAGGCTATATCAGACTAATGTTCATCTTTATCTCTATCAAGGTCAATGACATTCGGCCTCGGAAAGATATCAATATTTTCGCGTCTGCGCACATCTCACAATTCAAGTCAGTTCGCACATAACCATAACATGACCTAATTTTAAATAATTTCAAGTTAGAAAAAATGGTCGAGCATAAAAAGTCGTATGAAACTTGCCTATAATGGTAATTAAGACGCTCGTATGAGAATTATGAACCGAGCGCAAGCGAGTTTCATAAACAAACATACTTGCGTCTTAATTACTACCATTATAGGCTTGTTGTATAATGTACTATTATGAGGTAAATTTTATGTAACTACCTCATTATGTACCTAAATTGTATCAGTATGTAATTACTTAATTCCGATCCAGTTTTATGTTCAACTATGTTAGCAAGTTTTAATCCTGGTTGAGTGTAAGAGGAGGCGTTGCGACGTTAACTCTGCCAGGTTATTATTATTATTTTTTTATTATTATTATCATTATTATTATTATTATTATTATTATTATTATTATTGGAGTCCCTCAAGGGTCTACTTTGGGGCCTCTATTATTTTTATTATTTATAAATGACATAAGTAAAAGAATAAGTTTTAGCTTTCTTTTATTTGCGGATGATCTCAAAATCTTTCTCAAAATTAGTAATTTGGCTGGTTGTCAAATTCTTCAAAAGCATATCAATTCAATTGCACTTTGGACTGTTGAAAACGGAGTGAAAATTAATCAATCCAAAATTTTTGCTATTTCTTTCACACGTAAAACAACCTCCCAAAAATTTAATTATACTCTTAATAATGTCATAATTACTAGGAAAGATACTATTAGAGATCTTGGTGTCTTACTTGATTCAAAATTATATTTCCATGGTCATGTGCAATATATTTATACCCATTCATTAAGAATGCTTGGTCTAATTAGGTCTATAACTTATTCTTTTTATACTCCTATGTGTTTATTAATTTTATACTATACATTGGTTAGATCCAAGCTTGAATGTGCATCTGTAGTATGGAACTCTATTACTTCCACTGACTCGGCTAAGCTTGAGAATATTCAAAGAAAATTTATTTCCCGGTGTTCTTATAGATTTTTACCTAATTCTGATGATTATAAATATGAGATTAACTGCAAATATGTTAATTGCTGTAGTTTATTTGCCAGACGTCAAGGTCTTGATTACTTATTTTTTTGTAAAGTTCTTAAGGGTGATATTGATTGTGAATCTTTGCTACGCAATATCAGTCTTCGTATTCCTGCTAAGGGTTTAAGATATCATAAAATGTTTTATAATAGGAATCCTAAATCTCTCTCTCCGGTCTGCAGATGCATTAAATATGCTAATTTGCATGGATTGAACTTGGATCCATTTAATGTGTAGTGCATACTTTGAAGTTTTATATCAGTTTTCATTTATATCTTTTGTTTAAATACGTATTTTAATATTATTCTCGCTAACTTTTATATCATTTTGTTATTTATTAATTTACTTGATTCCATCCTTTCATTTTCAAATACAATTACTTTTATCTCATTATGCTATGTAGTTTAGTCATCCATTTTATCCCGTCCATTCATTGTCATTATTGTCGTTGTATTATAATCTTGTATATCTTTGTAATCCTATTTTATATGATTCCATTCTTCATTTATGATTCCATTATTTCATTTGTAATTATCATTTTACTTAATTGCCATTAATTTAATTATTTCTCTGTACTTTTATTGTAAATTATTGCTAATGTTTTTGTTATATTGTTTGTGCTGAACTGTCATTGACCTCTGGCTGTTGTACAGCGCATTAAATATAAGCAAATAAATAAATAAATAAATTATTAGATTAGTTTAGTCGTGTTTGTTAATAAATATTTGCTTTCGTCGATATACCATCAGCTGACGACCGTGGCCGAGACTTGCACGTCCTTGGAAGTAGTAGGTGAACCCTGGGGGTACGTGGTTGAAATTCTAATTGCAACAGGAGTTTGACACAGATCCTGTCGATTAAAAATGTTTATTAAGTTCTGCGAGTTGTCTACAGCTGCCCGTACGTGGTGACCAAGACACGCGGCGCTGCGTACCTACTTGACACACGCACTGCGTAATCTAATAACGCACGACGACGGCGGCGGCAGACACAGAGTCGCAGCTACCGGAGATGAAATTAGTCCCACAAGGCGGAGTAATAACCCTGATACGTGGAGTAGTGCGGGCTAGGATCACAAGGGGCTGGTGGGATTCTTTTACCAGGGGTACAGAGACAAGAGGGGAGAGAACACAAGGGAGATGGGAATAAAAGGAAGACCCGCTCTGAGGGTGTATTTCTTGGGTCTCTACTCCGAGACAAATGTCAGTACCTTGACGCATAACGCTGGAATTGGGCTCCACTGGTCTTGCGTCTCTCAAACAAACTGGAGTGGGAATTAAGATTATTTTCTGTTGCACTGGCAGATCAGACATTCCTCATGTCGCCCCTTCTGTATTTCAGGGCTACAGTCAAGACTGACTGCAGTGGTGTCACGAAATCAACAGGCAATTTTTGATTCTGAAGTTATCGGATATGCCGCGTACCCTGTCTTTAAAAGACAGCATATAACTGTACAACTACATAGCGTTCAGGCACGGATGTGTAAGGGATTGTAGTTGTAGGGGAAATCACAATTACACAAACGAGACTATTTATATAATAAAAGTTTCAAGTCCAATCTATAAGATTTATCTATTTTGCAATAGACTTCGTGGAATTGCCATGAGAATCGTAAGGTTTACTACGCACGCGGTATAGACTGTACGAGAAGGGGGCGTGCAACGGATGGAGTATGCCTTTAATGTAAACACTGAGCAGTATACTGCGGTTACAATAAAACCTGTATCCTACATTCAAGAAATATAATGAATGATCATTGAAGTAGGAAATGTCTAAACATGTAAATACACAATTTCATAGTGAGATATATTAACTCTTAAAATTTAATGTAAGATACTCACATCATCTTTGAATATGTGCATTGCAGTGAAGAGTTACGTACATTTTTAGCAACTGCAAAGTAACCTCCTCAGATGGTCACTTAAACAGTTTTTATTTTCGGAAAATGTACGTTCAACATCACACGATGTAATACGTACATATTTGAAGAACGGGAAGGCACTATATTTTAGTACCCCTACTTCAGATGTCTTGTCGTGACCTGATGGTACATCATTTATAATACGAATTTGTGAGTAGGCAGAATTTTTAGCAATAATGTTCCTCAACTTATCCACTTCACGTTTTCTGAAATCAGTGAATTGTTATGTTGGATAACGGTTTGTGATACTTTATCCACTATATTAAGGGCTTCTGAGAGTTGTAGTTTAGTCGATTCTAACAGTATGATGCTTTTGGACATGATTTTAAAATTAGAATCAATGAACGGAATATCTTCTAATAGATGTTCAGAAGGCAATTATTTTACAGCTGCAACAGCGGAACTGTCTGTGCTATCCAATGCATCAATTACCTCCATTATTTTGCCGTAATGTTCTGCATAAAAATTAACAGTATTCAACCTCGTTTCCCAACGGGTCAAGACTGGTTGCGGGGGTAAGGGTATTCCAGGGGCAATTGTTTGGAACAGCAACACACTCATTGTAGTATGTTTGATTGAATTCTTGTCTGCACTGAACAAATGTTAAGCTTTGACTATTCCAACCACAGTAATGCAGAAACAAGTGCTTACATAGGTATACATTAACTGTAGCTGCTCTATCTATTTGGACCGGTCACAACTCTTAACATGAACTGCTTATACTACGAGACCGGGCGGTCACTCACCTCCTCTATACTACCGTACATCGGCAACCTGATTGCATGCTACGTGTGGCAATTCAACTAGGTCTAGCTATAACATTGTATATGAAATATTAACGTTTTCGCCTTTTCGGCATCATCAGATATTGTTAAGAAACACGAAATCTAAACCTTGAACAAATTAAAATGTACATAGTGTTATGCAGCCGCCAAATTACTCTTCAAGGAACGACCACTCATATAAATTGAGGGAAAGAAGGCAGAGGACGGACACTGGAAAGTTTTCTTTGCTCAATCGTACTATCAGGGACTGGAATGCTTTACCTGCAGACTTACTAAAGGCTTTACCAACAACCAAAAATGTATTTAAAAATTGGCTTAAGGACCTTACTAATAGACGGTAATTATACACAGTACTTAAAGGGTGTAAATGATATGTTGTTTTTGAAGTGTTGTATCAGTGAAGAATTATGTTGTGTCAGTGAAGTGTGTTGTATCAGTGAAGAAGTATGTTGTGTCAGTGAAGTGTGTTGTGTCAGTGAAGTGTGCTGTGTTAGTGAAACGTGTTCCTGTCAGTGAAGCTGTATAGGTTATAGTGGCAGTGCAAAGTATTTGAACAGTGAAATGTTTTTGAAATGTTAGTGAAATCAGGATAGAATCAGTGAAATGTGTCGTAGTTCCAGTGCAGTGAGTGAGTTGACAGCGAAATGAGTGTAATGTTGAAAGGTACTTGTGCAGATATGAACATATACTCGTGAGTTTTAGTTCGATCTTAGTTTTAAGATACAAACTAGAATATTTCAAATGTTATTTTAAGTGATCGTTTCATTTAATTTAGTATATTCCCTGTTGTTGTTATTATTATTATTATTATTATTATTATTATTATTATTATTATTAGTATTAATTGTATTTTTAATTAATAAGTTTATTATTGTCATTATTGAGTGTAATTAGTTACCATTGCCACGGGTATATACCCATTGCAGTGTGAATAAATACACATGCATGACAAAATGAACTTTCATGAGTTTTATGTAATTATGTCTTATTAATGAAAAGGGTTTACTTTAAAAAAGATTTCCAGGAAAAATTTGGAAAATGCCGATATGATTTTTGGTACTTATAACTCATGTTGCAAAATATATAAAATAATTAAAATTGACATAAATGTTAGATATTACGAGACGCATCCAGAAAGTAAGTTTCCCTATTTAAAAAAAAAGAACGCATACTTTCAGGAAAACATTTATTGGCAACAGGTACAGAAATGTTTCAGCTATTTTTCAACATAGCCACCATCAGAATTGAGACACTTGTATCGTGGGATCAACTTTTGTATCCCTCTGTCGTAGAACTCTGCCGCCTGTGAATGGAACCAGCGTGTGACAGACGTCTTCAGCTCTTCGTCGTTGCCAAAACGCTCACCGGAGAGAGAGAAAGAGAGAGAGAGATGCCGATGATTTTCAATTGGCGCATTACTTTGTGCATTAAAGAACTTTATCACCGACCGAACCTCGCAGGCGGCGGGAGAAGGAATAAGAGCTTCCATTTCGGACCACTGCTGCCACGCTACTGGTAGCAAGCGGGACCTGTCCGGCTGGCATATGATTAATACGTCATAGATCTGTTACGCATGCGCAGTTGACACGGCTAATTACGTTTACTTTCAAGAGGAAGAAATCGGGAAACTTACTTTCTGGATGCCCCTCGTATATCGTGCATTAAGTCATTTACAGAATGACGAATATCAGCAAATTAATAAAATATTTGTAAAGAAGACTCAATTGTTGAATTTGTAATTAATTACCGGGGAATTACGAGTAGAATGGTGATACAATATCAATCTATTTTATATTTAAATAACATTTGTTATTAAATGAACAATAGATAATTGATAAAATTTAAGTGCATAGAATGGTATATGTAAAATATTGAAACATCAGAAACAATACTTAGGCTATGTTTCAAAATTGACTCGTGTAAAAGTAACTGAAAGTGAAATGGCATGTTTTGGAAACGAGCCGTTTTAATTTATTTAATAGTTATTAATATCCTATACTTGGAACCCGTATTTTGAGGATCACGTTTTGAGGTAAAAATGTACATTATGTTAATTTTGTTCAGTGGAGCTTTCCTACGCTTCGGAGAAAGCTTGCATAGCCTAGTTAATTAAATTTCTTCCGAGGCAATGTATAAAAAATTGAATACTAAACAACCTTACTTTGAATTCCCCAAGCACTTTATTGAGATCATGTTCAGGCTTGTCTTTTCGTTTACTTCCATAATAAAAATGTTAAGGTTCACAATCGACACGTTATTTTAAGTATTGGAAACACTACAACTTAAATATGATTATGGTTACTACATAAAGTGTGTAATGTATACATAACATTTGAAATGCCATTCTATCACAGCGGCAGGTTTGAAACACAGTATTATTCCAGGTTCAAGATTATATAGGCATAATTCCATAATTAAAATGTACCCTAAATTTTCGACACTTTCTGTTTTTAGTTTCAATAAAAAAATTAAACATCTACTTATCAAAGATACTTAAATTGACATTATGTATAAAGTTTTTTTCTATGTTCTTTTTTTTTGTTTTTTATATATATAACTAGTCGTACCCGTGCGCTCCGCTGCACCTGTTAGAAATATATATAAAGTAATTACATAATTAAAATAGGACGTTTGATCCAGGGATCAAATATTACAGCAGCGCAAGATAATCTGCTTCGCTCATTACCCAGTTTTTTGCATTGCATTTATTGCATATATATTTTATGTATTTTTAACACGATTCAATTGAGCATAGTTAAAATTTGAATTATAAAATAATGGATTGCTAAGCTAACGTACTATTACTGAATACTAAATCAATACACTCTCGTTTTTCGTTAACTCTCTGAGATTAAAATGAGTGTACATAAATATTATTTTAAGAAATACAGAAAACGAATGTACAAAATAGCCTATAAAATTTTCTGTGCATAAGAAGCTATTTTAATCTTACCTGTCCTCGATTTACTCAGGCGTTACTGTAATAACATTATAGCATTATGTCCATCTAGAGAAACTACACTTTCCAATGGTGAAATAATAATTAATTATACAAATCGGTTAATTTAGCTTCTGATATTACTTCATACAAACACACAAACATTCTCTGTAGGCTATGTTTAATAGCTTTCGATTGTTGTTGTCCAAGGCCCTTATAGACGAAGTCATTTGTTCTTAATTGCACCGTCTTAGATGGCGTTATTTTAATTTTAAAACTCATTTATCTCATTAAATGTCAGTCCTATCAAAATTTTGTAAAGAATAAAACTTATCGGAAATCATTTTTAAAGAAACTTTTGGTATGTAACATTTTTCACAAAAATCAATAATAAGCGAGATATTTCAATTTATTTAATTCAGGCCCCTTAAACCCCCTTTTAAATAAAGTATTTTGAATGCCATATAGCCGAAAATCTAAGTTACGAACTTAATTTATATTCCAATTTTCATATAAATCGGTTCAGCCATTATCGCGTGAAAAGGTAACAAACATTCAGACAGACATACAAACAAAAATTTCAAAAATGCGATTTTCGGTTTCAGGGTGGTTAATTATATATGTTAGGACCAATTATTTTTGGAAAATCGAAAATTACCAGAAATATTTTGGCTACAGATTTATTATTAGTATAGATTTTATTTGTATGCATTAATTTTTGTATTTCTCTATTATAATGACACTACACCCGAACACGATCTTTTCTTACATGGGTGTTCCTGATTTTTAAATTATTCATGTTTATTTTATCACCAGCAATTAAAACATTTTTCTATCATTTATCTTGTTTATATTACTGTATTCAGGTTATGTTATAGCTTCTGCTGTATATGTTGCTAATTGAAGTAGAATGTAGCTGTTTTAATAAAATGAAACTGTCTCGGCAAAGCGTTCTTGACTAATAATTTATTTGTTTGTTTATTTAGTACTGTAATTAATTAATTTATTTATTTAAATCCACCACCAACAGAAGCAGGCTCCCAATTACAGGTGGCTTACACAGATACATACACAAAATACATAATAAGAAAAAAAAAAAACAAAACAAACAACACAAACGAAAGATAGAAAATATATAACGGTAATAGACGCTAGAATATAGTATTGCAGTTAATATAGTGCCAAATGTCAATATAATGATGCAAAATTATTTAAAAACTATAGTAAAAATATTATAATACACTTCTTCATAATTTAAATATCTAAGGAAATACAATTCTTTTTAATATTTTATAAAATTTTTCAACTGTTAAACTGAAATATAATTTTATTGAGAATCACAGTTTAAAGACAGAAAGTTGTAAGTATTACACATAACAAACAATGGAGAGTTCTTGAAGAAAACAGTTCTAGGGATGGGAATAACAAAAGGTTGCCTATGACGTAATTCTGTTTTTTTTTTTTTACATTGAACTGAAGGAATTTAAGAAAATCACAGTTATTCAATATACCATTAACAGTCTATAGAGTAAAATTTGACTATTTATTAATCTTCGAGATTTTAAAGTTTTATAATTAAATTTAAAAAGTAACTGATTATATGAAATTTGCTTGTCATAAGACGACATGTGATGTTTTTTTTTAAATATAAATAACGTAAAACTCTCTTTTGTATCCTATTTGCATCTGATGGGACTGGAACTGAGGTGACCATATTACAGACGCATACTCTAGCTTCCTCCTAACTAGAGTTTTATATAGAGTATCTATAGTATTTATGTTTTTTAATTCTTTTGTATTTCTGATTATAAATCCTAATTTTCTATATGCATAAATTACCACGTGATTTAAGTGCATTTTAAAACATAAATTGTGTGTAAAATAAATACTCAATCGTCCATAGTGTAATGTAATGCTGAGATGGTACAGTAATACATTTTCAAGACAGTTTAGTATTTTAATAAGTCAATATTTTATTATATTAGAGTACTTTATTTTGTTCTAATCTTTATGCACTACTTTCTTCTAATCGTGTAATAGTCAATTAAATCCCACTCTAGTTTTGATTTTCTGTAGATAAATCAAAACTTCTAGTGCGATTACTATAAATAAGTTAGCAATTGATTTTCAGTCACCCAGTTAGAAACAGAGCCATGGTGGAACTAAAATTGTGGGGAATCGATGTTCTGTTATGAACCTAGCCAAATTTTTCCAATTATACTTTGTAGAATACCTGTCGGAGGTCGAAGTTGGTCAGCTTTTACAAAAATACTTTAGCTGGTAGAGTTCCGAAAGCTGTTTATAGTTTTGCAAATGATTTGAATTCGTACGTATAGTCCAGCAGAGGAGCTATTTCACTGTAACAGCGACCATTAGAGTAGGAAATAAAATCGTCAGACCGATGCTACAATTTCACTCTGTGACGGTGATATCCATACGTTGAATTCTGTATAAATTATCCATCTGCAGCGACGCACGTATGAGTGCTGTAATTCAGGGATATAGACTATCAGCCTCTCTAATCGGGTATCTGTCAAGAACAGGCGGGTTGCAGTGAAATAGGGGATTACTGGATGAAGTTTCAAGTTGGAATGGAAAGGGGGAAGGGAAAAGTTTGAACAGGTAGGAAATGAAAACCGGAGAATCTGGAAATTATAGATAAAGCTCATTAATGTGTATGAAGCGGCGATAGTAACGAAGAATACAACAAAAAATTGTTGAAACTTTCCACTTGGGGATGGGGAAGCCTTGAATATCTCGTGTACTGCTGTTCTCAACTTCTGTATACATTTTATTCGTTGGAGGAAGAATTGTAACTGCTAAAGGAAAAAGAACAAGTGAAGTTCGTTTTGAAATAAACAAAATACTAACGTAGCCACATTTCACAACTTTAATCCTCGCACCTTAGCTGATCTAGAATTTCATGCTATTTATATGGGATCTTTTTTGACCCCAAGAATATTTGTTGTTGATAATTAGGATATTTTATAGCTTACTGCTTTGATATACAGTATAAGCAAATAGAAAATTTTTAATGCACCTAGTTTACTCACTATGGTTAAACAATGAATGAATAAATAAATAAATAAATAAATACATAAACAAGCAAATAAATAAATAAATTACATTAATACATAAATAAACAAATAAATAGATAAATAAATACATAAATAAATAAATACATAAACAAGCAAATAAATAAATACATAAATAAATAAATAGGCCTACATAAACAAGCAAATAAATAAATACATACATAAATAAACAAATAAAATAAATAGATAATAGATAAATAGATAAATAGATAAATAAATACATAAATAAATAAATATGCCTACATAAACAAGCAAATACATACATACATACATAAATAAACAAGCAAATAAATAAATACATAAATAAATAAATAAATACATAAGTAAGCAAATATATAAATAAATAAACAAATACATAAATAAATACATAAACAAGCAAATAAATAAATACATACATAAATAAACAAATAAATAAATAGATTAAATACATAAATAAATACATAAACAGGCAAACAAATAAATAAAGATATAAATAAATACATAAATAAGTAAATAAATAAATACATACATACATAAATACATACACAAGCAAAAAATAAATAAATATATACATAAATAAATACATAAACAAGGAAATAAATACACAAATAAACGAATAAATAAATTTAATGGCAAACTATTCTGTATCTGTGTTTTCATTTTTTCAATTGTCAGAGAACTCGTTCACTTTCCTTGAAATATAACACAAAAAGAAAACTGTTATTGCAACAATTGTATACAATTAATTAATTAATTTAATCTTATTACCTGGTACAGTAGAAAGAACAAGAAGCTAATTTTACAAATACAAATAATTAATTACTGTTGAACCTACAACATTTTACCCATAGCCTACATGGCAGTTTATGCTGTATCTGTTTAATTTGTTCTCTTTTAAGAGTTTGTTCACTTTGTTTACAACAAAACACTGTCACTGTAAAATAATTCTAACTAGAAAATAAAGATGTTTTCTATAGCTGGGGCCATCCACGAACCCAAGCAATGAACATAAGAAAGTAATAAATATATAATTATGAAATAATAATTTTATTGTAAAGGAAAATAAAATAAACAGAACGTTTCGGAGTATATGGATGTAGGCCTATATATATTGTGGGGTCACAAATTACCCCTGGTAAGTGTCGAGTGTTAAATGAGGGAAATATCAAACTGGACGATCATAGCATTGAAAGAGCCAAACACTTTACTTACCTTGGAACAGTTATAAAACATAAGTGTGATGAAACTGAAGAAATAAGAAATGGAATAGACAAATAAATAAAAAGCAAATAAATTTATCAAATCTAAATAAATCTCTTCAAGGCAGACTAAAATAAATACAGTATAAAATGAACAGGGTAAAATAAATGATAATGATAAATGACATTTTATTTATTTGTTTATTTTTTAATTTATTTAGTCTTTATCCCTGGCTGAAAATTAGTTTTTCATGTCTCAATCCAGTAAAAGAAGAAGGTATGTTCCATTGTAATTTTATTTAGAACCTAGCTTCTTCCATAAGTGTGCAAAGCGTATGACATTTCATTACTAGTTGCAAAAAAAGCCAGTTTACTAAGGGTTTTTTCAGCACATACACGCTTTTATGGCCAGTCTTCAATTTCCTTTCTTAGGCCCGGTTGCAGAAACACCGATCAAAATATGATTGGCAATCAAGGAGGGTTTGATTGGCCATCAAATAAATAATTTCTGTTACAGAAAGAACAAATCAGTGTTTGATAAATAAGTCTTAAATCACATTTGATTAACAGAAACTGGTTAAGTCACTGATCATCGATCAAATAGGCAATAAATGTTGTTCTCTTTATAGTGCAGTTACTGTAATTTGTATAATAAATAGTTATAGCGTAACAATATTGTTTTCGACATAATGGATTCTTCTAATGAAGAAATTTTAGAATGAAAAAAATATTATTAAGAAGAAGGCGTTTCTGATAGACATGAATTTTTTTATGTATATTGACAGAGAATTTGAGCAAAGATTTAGGTTAACAAAAAGATTTGTGTGTTTTGTTACTTTCAAAAATTGAAACAAATATATGCAGAGACAAATCGAAACCTTCCACTTTCTCCTATGAACCAAGTTTTAATAATGCTGAGATTTTATGCTGTTGGAATTTTTCAGGCGGTCTTAGGTTATCTTGTTAGGGTCCACAAATCAACTGGCAGTTTTGCTGATCTGTTTAAATGTTCTCTTTGAAATTGCTTTGTTATGGCAGGGTCTCATAAACAAAAACTGTCAAAAATAAGAACGATTTGAAATAAAGAATTTTCAGCCATGTCAGGATTTCCAAGAGTAACCTAATATTGATTGTATAGAATGCTACATCCCCACCCAATCACCTGGTTGAAATGATGCCGAACTTTATGAAATAGAAAAGGTAAAATTTCTGTGAATTACAGGCAATATGGATGTAGTCTACACCATCATTGAAATTCTGGAATGTTGTAAGCCCGTTGGCAGTGTTTAAATGACAAACAACATTTTTAATGGAGGTTCAGCTCCATTTGTAAAAGAGATGGGAAATGGAATTATTTTGGGTTATGGAGGCTATGCATATTCCAATTTCTTGTCGACTCCCTAGCAAATCCCACAGCAGAAGAATAAAATATATTTTTTTTGCTTCATTTATCTTCTCTTTTTTTTCACTATATTGTAGTCTATATACAAATAGAATCCGCCTGTTTCCTTTTACAAAAAGCAACAAAACAGCAAAACATTCATTTGAACATTTTTTAATTTTTTAGTCTAGTCACCGCCTACTTGATGCATTCGTTTTGACTTTTAAAGAGCATCAAATTGGCCAGTAATAAATAGCTGTTGTCAAATGTATTTTTTCTCAAATCAGCAATTAGTAAATTGAACAAGTTGATTTCATTACGATTTGCAACGCAATGAACAATCAAATAAATCAGACATCAACTGATTGGCGATCAGGGATTGATTTGATTTGCGTTTCTGCAACCGGGCCTTAGTCTATGATTTTATGAAATAACTTTTCACAAATACGTAGATAATGTCATTGAAATCAAAGCAATACACACAGTGCAGTTACTGACCTTTCACCAGAAAAAGCCAAGAGGTTAAATAAATTTTATTTACAACAAGGTACGATGTCTGTCTGGCATTTTCTGAGTTTGATGAACCGTTTCCATGCCTTCTTCTCTAGCCAGTATGCTTTTGCGTTTTTTTATCAGTTATTGTGTTTTTACGGATTTATGCCTTTTTGTAGGTTTGAGGAAATGGTAGTTATCCCTAGCTAAATGCAATAATGTAAAGTGCCGGAGATTCGCAAGAGACAATCGGCATTAATGTCCGTGGATGTCAGTCCTACGTTACCGCCGCCTTTACCCCCAAGGAAATGTCCCTGGATTTATGTTAGAGGATGAGTAAACACCAGTGCCATAGTGCGGCTGGAAGGAATAGATCAATGGAGAAGATCCATGACACAATCGGGAATCGAACCCGCGACTTCCGGCTTGCAGCGTTACTCCTTAATCGCGACGCTACCGCGTCTCTCCCCAACTGTATGACTACCTAATTTTTTTAATGTCTGACTCTCTTGACGACAACTGATTGGGGTTAGAGGGATATTATTATTCCGATGCACTTCAGAGGAAAAAAAAAACTTTTGTGCGAGATCGTGCGTATTTGCTTGGTTTCCGCACAAAACCAATCCGCGGAAAGTCTAAAATTCCACATTCAGTATTCCCAACATAACACACATAACTATTTCCATCTTCTTACCGCTTAAGTGACATATTGATTTTACTGCTTTAGGTTTTTAACATATTATTTTTAGAGACGTTCAATATAGTAATAATTATAAATTGGAAACTTACCACTGCAATTTCACCTAAATTGCACTGTTAATTATTGTTTTTAAATATTTGCAAAAATTAAGTAAACTCTACAACTCCACTAAAGTTACTGCATTCGTGATGCAAGTAACATTAAGGAAGCCGTGAAAAAATCAACAAGATTCCAGACTCATCGTAGACTGGGGAAAAAAAGACAGACGTATATCACTCCCTGCTGGAGTATAGTAAACACAGAAAACATTTTAAAGCAACAATGTTGAAGATGGATATATTTGTTTTGCAAATTTGCCGTCATTGAACAGAAACCAAGATGGAGATTTCATTGCACCTAATTAGAAATTCTCTTTCAGGTATGTAATAAACGATCTTCGCACAATAGTAATATGCATTACAAGAGCGGTATGTTGAAGTTTTCATGTTCGAGGAAAAGTTTGAAAAAGCGAAACATAGTTGAGCTTTTTTAACTTCCGAGAATTCAAAGAAAACATACCTCTCGTGTATCGTACATTATTTTGTGCGAAGATCGTTTATTACATACGTGAAAGAGGAATTTCTAATTAGTTGCATTGAAATCTCCATCGTGGTTTCTGTTCAATGACGGCAATTTTGGAAAACAAAAATATCTATCTTCAACATCGTTGCTTTAAAATGTTTTCTGTGTTTACTATACTCCAGCAGGCCGTGATATACGTCTGTCTTCCCCCAGTCTATAAATGCGAACTTAAAACGAACGGCTTTCTTAATGTTACATGCATCACGAAATGCAGTAACTATAGTGGAGTTGTAGAGTTTACTTAATTTTTGCAAATATTTAAAAACAATAATTAACAGTGCAATTTAGGTGAAAATGCAGTGGTAAGTTTCCAATTTATAATTATTACTATATTGAACGTCTCTAAAAATAATATGTTAAAAATCTAAAGCAGTAAAATCAATATGTCACTTAAGCGGTAAGAAGAGGGAAATTGTTATGTGTGTTAGGTTGGGAATACTGAATGTGGAATTTTAGACTTTCCGCGGATTGTTTTTTTGCGGAAATCAAGCAAATACGCACGATCTCGCACAAGAAACTTTTACGTCTGCTAAAATTGTTTTTAAAATATTTTCGTAAGCTTCTTTACAAATTTCATTGAGATACTTCTACAAAAGATAGATGGATTTCGTAATTACTTGCTGGGATAGAGGATTATGAAAAATGCAGTAAGATTTGTATCACAAAGAGAAGCGGTAGTTTCACTCGATCAAGATATGTGCTGTACTGAAATAATAATAACAGACAAGGGAGTTGGGGGTTTTAGTTAGAATGATAATAGTTACGTATGTCATAGACTGAAGGATTTTGTAGATTGGGTGAAGAACGCCCTGCCAATTAGTTAAGTGGGGCAGTGCATGGAATGCGATCAATATATTAATTTTAACGTAAATTGGTGATACAGCTATAATGTTGTGTACATGCTTTCGTGATCAGCCCGCAGTGCTAATGCTAATTGTTCCCTAAATTAGTTAACACGCCATACCGTGTTACGAGATAGCTGTGGTTTACATAAATGATTTACAAATTGTGGCGCGTGTTCCGTGGTGGGCGCAACTATGTTTGAACTACTGGGTAAAGCAAGCGGTTTTGTGTATTAGCGTAGCATCTATTCAACATTGAACTAAGTAACAACAAACACAAATAATTCGTTGAAATACCGGGTGATTCTACAGTCATTATACATACATACAAGTCTCTGCACATACATCTTATATCATAATTTTTTTTACTCTTGTACAGTAGTGGCAAAAAAACCGGACCGACCCTTGTAGCTGATTTCAGAGCCTTGTTCACTCAGAGCACGATAGACTGGTAACTAAGAGTTTCGTGGTTCGAATCCTGCATGGGAAAAAAACTTTTTTTTGTTCCTTATTCAAATTTATTCCCAATACTTTTCGATTGCAGCGATATTTTAGTACTTAATTAACTTATTATTCCCAGAACATGAACTTTACCAACAAATTAAAAAGTGTTGGGAATAAATTTGAATAAGGAACAAAAAAAAAGTTTCCTTTCCAGACAGGATTCAAAGCACGAAAGTCTTAGTTACTAGTCTATCGTGCTCTGGAGTGAACAAGGCTCTGAAATCAGATACAAAGATCGGTCCGGTTTTTTTGCCACTACTGTACTTACTAGCAAAAAGAATGTAAAAGGAAGTATTTTTTTTTCTGTTATTAATCTATATTGTTGTTATTGTTATTCACACATAGTTACGGAGTAAAAATTCACCGTGACCTGAAATAGAATACAACATACTTCAACGTTTCACACCTCTATTCAATTAAATTCGTCAGTAAAATTATGCATATAGTTATTGTAATATGAAGTTACTACAGTCAAGATGTCGCCCAAATCTTTTTAGCATTAAAATATAACGTTTACTATGTACTTAATTCAGTAGCTTTGCTTTGAGTTGCCGGTCGCCATTTTCTTTAAAAATAGTTGAAACACGCATTGCAATTATTGAATCGATCTTCTTGTGCTTTCTGTAAGACCTAAGAGATATTAGGAGCTTGACAAGCACAGAAAATAAGTGATCGATAACGATTCCACCTAGTGGCAAATTTGAAACTAAATGAATGTATGAAGTATAGTATACTATACTCCTCGACCAAGGAGGTTAGTGATCTTCACTCTTTCACTTTGTTTTAATTTACAGTTTCACGTATCATTCTAATATTCTGTGATGATTGCCAACCGGTTGCATGTATTAGAAGTTTTTTTAAATAGGATACTAGTGGCTTGTGCAGCAAATGCTGCAAACTAAGTTCATTAGACGTTCAAATAAAATGTTTCAGATTTATTTTCAATGAAGAATACCAGACATTTTGAAAGTTATTTGCTTTCATAATAGTAAAATATATTCCCTCTGAATGTTTTTTTATGCCAAATATTTTTTCTTGAACTTATCCATCTTCAGTTTTTGAGTTTCAACGTGAAAACGCAAGTAACAATGTCTGGACGATCAGTGGGTTTTTCATGCGGGAGTAAAGAATAGCTATTTCAGGTCATAGTGGATTGTAGGTGAAAATTAAAAAAAAGTCAGGTTTGCCATGCTTTCGAACAATAGACATAGCATCTTGGTATAGCTGCTGCATGTAGAGCTTGAAATGTAGAGGGTAAAATCATTTTATCCTGCTAAGAGATCTTGCTGAAATAATCGGGAGACTACAAAATTTTGCAGGTCTCTTATTTTATCAGTAAATAATACCTTTTGATCTTTCCTTAGGAATTGTAATTTTTGCGCTCTCTCGAGCCAATAACGCATATAAATATCTAAACCACACCGCCATGATATATATGAAAAAGACCGAACCCCACTTGATTAATAACCATAAAAATATTGAATTTTTAATAACAATATTATTATCTTACGTAAGTTTTGTAGTTATATATACACCACACAACCGCCACTCAGTAAATTATAGAAATGAAGATCTAATTTAAGATATTTTCTACATCTACTTAGATAACCCCGAAACGTTTCACTTTCATATCATCAATATAGCATTAATATGTACAATTAATGAAAAATAATCGCATCATGGCATTAACTATAATAATACGTATTTCATTTCTAATGGTAATAATGTCATCAAACCACCTCACGTTTTGTAGATTTTAATATTCAATACACAGCTGTACTCAGAAAATTACACACCACAGAATCAGAACTGTAAATTATTTTTAGTAGCCTAAGTCTTGAAGCTTTTAATAACCAATTAAATTTGAACTCTAAATATGTCAGCATTCTTGCAGATCATGGCCTTCGTGTAATATTTTTTACTGTAGTGTGTTTTTTGTTTTATTCTGAAATGCAATTAGCTAGTTCTCAAAACTGACGAGAGATGGACTTTGGAAAGTAGGAAAATTATGTAGGAAAATTGAAATTTCACTGAAAACTACTATTTTTCTGAAAAACTTTGGGTTCCAAGCTTCGAAATGAGGGGTCATTTATTAAAATCCGTCCAGTCGTTTTCCCGTAATTTCCATTACCGGTTCAAATTATATATATATATATATATATATATATATATATATACATACATACATACATATAGATATTTTCATATTTAAATGACTATTTAAAGCTATACTTGTATTAGATATTGTGATGTATTATAACATTATATTGAATATCGTTACGAAAATGTGTGTTAGTTCTATGAATCTTCGTGTACCGCGTTATGCTGTAACAGATTCTGCCAATTTTATTTCTGTTGTGAACTAATTGAGTGCCCGGGGTCGTGTTGTTTCACTAGATATATATTTGAGTATCGAGGGAAATCATCCATTAACTTCATGCGTCTGGCAATCGGTTGGTACTTCAGTCATTATATCGGTTGGTACGCCTGTAGCGATCTGTTTGCGTACAGCAATCTACAGATCTATTAGGACTGTGTAGGCTATATTATTTTGTTCCGATGGAGTGTCAGCTTTCCAAGTCCGCAATCGTGTGCAAATTCAAGCGAGAACAAATGCAATAAAATCTGTGATAAAAAGAGAATTGATATAGGCCTAGGTTATGTCTTCTTTGTGTAATCCTCTCTTTCAGGTAGCTCACTTTGGTACGTTTAACCAAAGATATCGGGTTCGATGCCCGGCCCCGGAACAATTTTTCCCTCGAAATTATTCAAATAAACTTTACAGGGAGTTATACCTGAAAGCTTGATTTGCATAATATACATCACAAAACAATTTTCTCTTAACAGTTTTGAAATATCGTATAGGACGAAATCAATGGCAATAAATTATTACTATTGTGCGAGATCGTGCGTATTCGCTTGCTTTCCGCACAAAACCAATACGCGGTAAGTGTGAAATACCACATTCAGTATTCCCAACCTAACACACATAACAATTTCCCTCTTCTTACCGCTTAAGCGCCATATTCATTTTACTGCTTTAGGTTTTTAACATATTATTTTTAGAGACGTTCAATATAGTAATAATTATAAATTGGAAACTTACTACTGCAATTTCACCTAAATTGCACTGTTAATTATTATTTTTAAATATTTGCAAAAATTAAGTAAAGTCTACTACTCCACGAAACTTACTGCATTCCTGATACAAGTGACATTAAGGAAGCCGTGAAAAAATCAACAAGATTTCAGATGCCAATGTTATTACTGCAATATGTTATATAAATAATATTGTTAAAATATTAAAATGAAAAATAAATCATTACATAACCTTACCGTTTGTTTTAAGTTCGCATTTATAGACTGGGGGAAAAAAAAGACAGACGTATATCACGGCCTGCTGGGGTATAGTAAACACAGAAAACATTTTATAGGAACAATGTTGAAGATAGATATATTTGTTTTCCAAAGTTGCCGTCATTGAACAGAAACCAAGATGGAGATTTCATTGCGACTAATTAGAAATTCGTCTTTCAGGTATGTAATAAAGGATCTTCGCTCAACTACGTTTCGCTTTTTCAATCTTTTCCTCGAACATGAAAACATCAACATACCGCTCTTGTAACGCATATTACTATTCTAATGTTTCTTATACCAAAAAAAAAATTTCTTGTAACACTTTTGAAATATCTTATAGGACCAAATCTATGGCAATAAATTATTTTCTAATGTTTCTTACACCAAAACAATCATTTTCTCTAAACAGTTTTGAAATATCTTAATATTGTTTCAAATCGAAATTTAACCTCCTGAGTCCCGAGACACTTTTTGTTTTATTAAATTTGAATATAATTGTATACTTCAAAAATGAGGAAAAATTATAAAAAAAATTCTGCAGGTTACAATTAGGGCATAAATGCAGGTATATTATACTTTACTTCGGATCTCTGCACATACATCTTATATCATATTTTTTTTTACCCTTGTAGGCTACATACTAACAAAAAGAATGTAAAAGGAAATATTTTTTATGTGTTATTAATCTATATTATTGTTGTTATTGTTATTCACACATAGTTACGGGTAAAAAATTCACCGTGACCTGAAGTAGAGTACAACATACTTCAACGTTTCACACCCCTATTCAATTAAATTCATCAGTAAAAATATGCTTATAATTATTGTAATATGAAGTTAATAAAGTTAAGATGTCTCCAAAATCTTTTTAGCATTAAAATATAACGTTTACTATGTACTTAATTCGAAAGCATGCCCTACGGTAGCTTGCCGTTGAGTTGCCGGCCGCCATTTTCTTTAAAATAGTTGAAACACGCATTGAAATTAACAGAAAACCACAATTTAAGTCACACAGAGTTAGTGTGCACTCAATGTTGGTTGCTTGACTGTTGTCAGTCCACTTTGAGGTCTGTGGATATAGAGGGAGAAATTGGATCGGTGTCAGGTAGAGTTCCTGAGTAGCTCAGTTGGTAGAGCGTTGGTACGTTTAACCAAAGGTCTCGGGTTGGATGCCCGGCTCGGAACAATTTTTCCCTCGAAATTATTCAAATCAACTTTACAGGAAGTTATACCTGATAGCTTGATTTGCATAATACACGTCACTGTTCGTTAACAGAAAACCACAATTTAAGTCACACAGAGTTAGTGTGCACTCAATGTTGGTTGCTTGACGGTTGTGAGCCCACTTTGAGGTCTGTGGATGGATATAGAGGGAAAATTGGATCGGTGTCTGGTAGAGTTCCAGGGTATCTCACTTGGTAGAGCGTTGGTACGTTAACCAAAGGTCTCAGGTTCGATGCCCGGTCCCGGAACAATTTTTCCCTCGAAATTATTCAAATCAACTTTACAGGGAGTTATACCTGAAAGCTTGATTTGCATAATACACGTCACTGTTCGTTAACAGTAAACCACAATTTAAGTCACAGAGAGTTATTGTGCACTCAGTGTTGGTTGCTTGACGGTTGTCAGCCCACTTTGAGGTCTGTGGATGGATATAGAGGGAAAAATTGCATCGGTGTCAGGTAGAGTTCCTGGGTAACTCCGTTGGTAGAGCGTTGGTACGTTTAACCAAAGGTCCCGGGTTCGATACCCGGCCCCGGAACAATTTTTCCTTCGAAATTATTCAACATAGGCGTATGTTAAGTAAGTGTGTATAAATTTCTAAATTTCTGGAGGTTAAATTTTGCAATTTAAATTAATCACGAAAACTGGCTTCATCTTTATTAATTAGCCTACATTTAAATTAAACGGCTCACAGGACTGCATTACAAACGTTGATCATTGGATATTCATTGGAAATAGTAATATTAAATTAAACAAAACTGGTATCGGACGTTCGACAATTGGTAAACAATTCGGAACACGTGCCGTACACAATTACAATGGGTCCGCTAGCCAGCATCAATATCAGCTATTGTTAATGCGTAAACGGTATTGTCGAAGTTCATTAAGTCATTAAAAGAGATGCGGACACGGCCTGAATAAAGATCGACAGTCTCTTACAAAATCGTAATAATCATATTTAAATTCTTTACATCAAATAGTTGATTCTGAATGTGATAATAAAAAAACATAAAACCAATATACGTTGATATTCCAGATAGTTTCAAACATTTTTTTTTAATTTTAATTCGGAACTGTTATTTTAAATGTCCTTATATATTAAGTATTAAGTATTAAATTACATAATTCTGATTGTTGTCTTATGCAGTGTAAATGTCCGATTATTAAAGAGTCCTCTGAAGTTAAGTATTTACGCATAATTTTCGACAATCACTTAAAATGGAACCAACATATTAATTACCTTTGTAATAAATTACGTAAAATAACATATTATTTTGTTTTATTGAGGAATTACTTGACAATAACTTTATTACGCACAATATATTTAACTTTATTTCAATCGGTAATTATGTATGGAATTATAGGATGGGGTAGCTCATTTAAATCCAATTTTAATCCACTTTATTTATTACAAAAGAAAATAATTAAAATATGTCTTCATAAACCTATTGATTTTCCATCTCAAAAAAATTTTTTTAGACATTAATGTTCTTAACATAAGACAAATTTATTACGATATATTGTATTAATAAAATTAATACATAAAAATCGAAATGACTTTGAATTGTATTGTCATAGTTATGGAAGAAAAGGCATGAATTCTTTAAGATTGTTTGAACCAAAATGCAACACTGCTACAGTATTTAATCATAGTAGTAATTTAGGCCCAAGAATATATAACAAATTTATGTTTAAATATCCTAATTTTGTCAATTCTAATAGTTCTAGTATTAAATTTTAAAAGTTATGTATGGAGTTTATAAATAATGGAAAAATTGTAAATTTAAATTTATATATTCTTATTGTATAGTAGACATGAAACAAATTGTATTATATATTTATTAATTTCAATTCAGGAATCAACCTCTGAGCACGAGTTCTACTCTTTCAGGGGATAGCTGAAGTTTTTCTGTATATATTGTGTCTTATGTTACAATTATTAGCAAAATAAATAAATAAAATAAACATTATTACAAAGATGTGTCAATATAAATATTATTGTATTTATTTTTAAGCAATCATAACCCACATAATTTTAAATTGGATATTGAAAAAAATATATAAAAACCTGATGATGACACAAAGGAGAAAGCGATCCTTTCCATACATACATACATACGTACGTACATACAATGTTTTGCCCAAGGGCAGGTCTTTCACTGCAAACACAGCATTCTCCAATCCTTCCTCTTTGTCTCTTAATGTCGTCTATCATCTGATATCTTCTTCTGCCTCGAATTCTTCTCCCGTTCACCATTCCTTCCAGTTCATCCTTCAGTAGGTAGTTTCTTCTCAGCCAGTGACCCAACCAATATTGCTTTTCCTCTTCCTGATCAGTTTCAGCATCATTCTTTTTTCACCCATTCTTTCCAACACAGCTTCATTTCTTATTCTGCCTGTCCATTTCACATGCCCCATCCTTCTTCATATCCATTTCAAATTCCTTCTGTCATTTAGTCAAATAACGTTAAAATTTCGTTTGACAATGTTTGATTAGGTTTAGAAACAAATATTTTATTTATTTATTTATTTATTTATTTATTTATTTATTTATTTATTTATTTATTTATTTATTTATTTATTTAACCTGGTAGAGATAAGGCCATGAGGCCTTCTTTTCCCCTCTACCAGGGGATTACAACTACATTATTAAGAATACAATTACAATTATAATTATAATTAATACTAAATTTACAAATACAATAAAAATCAAAGTACTAATAGATTAACTGATTAATAAAAGCTAGATAGTTTATTATAAAAGTTACGAAGAGAGGAACATTTTTTTTATTAATTAAGTAAAAATTAAACCTACTCTACGCAGTAAGAAAATGCTTAATAAGTTTGCTTTTGAACGCTACTAAATTCCGACAGTCTCTGATGTCACTGGGTAGGGTATTCCACAAGCGCGAGAGCGAGATTGTGTATGATGATGAATACGATGGTATCTTATGTGTTGGTATGGCTAGTATGCGGCTATTTTGCGTGCGTGTGAAGAGATTATGATATGATGACAGGTAACTGAAACGGGAGGCAAGGTAGGTAGGTGTAGAAGTATGAAAGACTTGGAAAAGGAGAACAAGAGAAGGAAAATTTCTACGTTCGTTAAGCCGTAGCCAGTTTAGAGTTTGGAAGGATGGGGTAATGTGGTCAGCGCGGCGGACATCGCAGACGAAGCGAACACAATAATTATGAACACGTTGTAATTTTCGCTTCTGGTTGAAATTGAGGTCAGTCAGTAGAAGATCACAATAATCGAAGTGGGGCATTACTAGTGTTTCTACTAGTATTTTCTTGAGTGATAGCGGGAGGAATTTTCGAATGCTGTTTAAGGAATGTAGTATGGAAAGCACTTTTTTGGTAATATGGGTTACTTGGTTATTCCAGTTTAAATGCGTATCAAAGTAAACTCCAAGGTTTTTAACTCAGGAAGCAAAAGGGATTATGTGATTTTGTTTAAACTAATGACACTTGAAACACAAAATATTTTATTTACTGTAAAAAGTTTATACTATGCTGAGATACAAAACAAGTTAAAATACTTGCTACCTGTACTGTTATGGATTCTAAGATGAGTTGGGTCAACAATTCAATTATGTATATGGTTCCGGTAGACAACCACGTTATCAACGTCATCAACGAAGGAATTTTGGCTGTAATTAACGTGTATATCTTTCATTGCCTATTGAAAGCTAGATAGAATTTAAGCTATTATTTCTCCAGATTTCAGATTCATCAGTAGACCTATTCAACCATACATAACAGCTATTTGTTTATGCAATCTTCTGTTAGATTCGATAAATCCAAGAATTGGTTTGATTTGCTGGTCATTATTACTTACTGACTTTTAAGGAACCCGGAGGTTCATTGTCGCCCTCACATATGCCTGCCATTGGTCCCTATCCTGTGCAAGATCAATCCATTCTCTATCATCATATCCCACCTCCCTCAAATCCATTTTAATATTATCTTCCCATCTACGTCTCGGCCTCCCTAAAGGTCTTTTTCCCTCCGGCCTCTCAACTAACACTCTATATGCATTTCTGGATTCGCTCATACGTGCTACATGCCCTGCCCATCTCAAACGTCTCGATTTAATGTTCCTAATTATGTCCGGTGAAGAATACAGTGCGTGCAGTTCTGTGTTGTGTAACTTTCTCCATTCTCCTGTAACTTCATCCCTCTTAGCCCCAAATATTTTCTTAAATATCTTATTCTCAAACCCCCTTAACATATGTTCTTTTCGCAAAGTCAGAGTCCAGGTTTCACAACCATACAGAACAACCGGTAATATAACTGTTTTATAAATTCTAAACTTTCAGATTTTTTGACAGCAGACTGGATGATAAAAGCTTCTCAACCGAATAATAACAGGCATTTCCCATATTTATTCTGTGTTTAATTTCCTCTCGAGTATCATTTATATTTGTTACTGTTGCTGCCAGGTATTTGAATTTTTCCACCTCTTCAAAGGAAAAATTTCCAATTTTTATATTTCCATTTCGTGCAATATTCTCGTCACGAGACATAATCATATACTGAGTGAGGTTGTGATAAAAAAAATAAATGAATTTAAATCAGATATGTATAGGCTATTATATCGGTGTTATGTTATTGGACTACACTGTTATCTTGTATTATCGAGTGTATTTTTACGAAATTAAATGGCAAATCTTATGCTTCCTGACAATAAATGTGAAATTCGACAATAGGAATGCTTGCTATTTTAAACATTCCACTGATTGTAAAGCTCGGAAGAACTTGTTATTCTCTTGAGAAATAAGAATTACATGTAGTAACGCTATTTAGTCTTTTTTTTAGTTATTCAATTTCAAACATGCTAATTATATAAAGTTGCTCAAGATATAAAAAGAAACTCATCGACATTCATAAAAAATTAGACATGCAAATTGTTAAGAGCCGAAGGGAAAATGATTCCAGTGTTAAAAAGAAAAAGAATGAAATAAAAGAGCTTCTCAAAGTGTCGTAAGCATTGGTTCTGTAAAATGGCAGAGCGGAGGACTTAACAGGATAGGGATAATTGGTTTATACGCGTTTTCTTTTGAGAAAACTTTTTGTAGACTAGACAGAGAAATAAATGCAAATACATAAATCCAAGACTTAAAAATCGTCATTCCCCCAACTTTTCTTTTTTTATTATTATTGAGTTGCTTAAGTCATTCAGTTGAACAATCAGACCTGATTGGAGGAAAATAGGATGAGAAAGCAGGGGGAAAGGGACGAGGGTTGGCGGATAAAAATGTGTGTAAAGGCAGCATTTCGCTTTTGGCCATACCGCAGTGAAATTTGGTATTTGCAATTCTATTGGCAATTTGCATCGGATTGTACTGTTAGTTGTACTTTTCGAAGCATGACGGTAATATCGTATTGTGTCGGGGAGCAAAAATGATGAGGCATAGCATCTCTTTTGTTTTGTGCATCCGTGGAATATGACCTGGAGTGCACATTTGCGTTGCTATGCGACGCAGTTTTCAGTTTAGTTATGAAGTTATTTTGAACAAAATGCATTTTACTAGGCATTGTGTACTTCTTTTCGGAATGTAAATGCAAGTTTTTGTCGCTGTTGCGATCAAAATGGTATACCGGATGTTTACAGTCCAATATCCGATTTTTATCATATATTCTGAAAGTCTATAACAAAGATATAAGTACATTTTAAGGGTATATGTACGTGAACAACCACAAATATTATGAGAAAATGCAGGCTCTAAATTTCTATAATAAGGAAATGAATAATTCACAATTCGACAAAAATTACAAGGTATCACAACAAAATTTATTAGAACTTAAATATCCGATAAAAGTATAAAATCGTTCACTAATAATATTTTTTAGAATTCACTTTTTACTTAGAATTAAATTTTCTAAAATTTGAAAATTTTCATACATATTATTTCATAACTCCACAACCATTAGAGATAGAATTCTGAAATTTTGTACACTGATTTAACATGAATTTATGCAAAAGGTAGATACAATAATGCCCATTTCTTTGAAAATAGAAAAATTAGGTTACAAAACAATGTAAATTGTAATATATTTTATGTAGGACAAATAAAAAATTAATTGTATTAAAATAAACAACTCTACATGTCTGAGAGGACTCTACGTTTCAGAAATAAGTGTTTATTACATGCAGGAAAAATATTAAAGATGTCAGAGACACCATAAGAATGTTATGGTTATCAAATGATGTAACTGCAGAATTTTTTTTTCATACTTTGATAAAACTGGTTTGAAAAATATTATTAGTAACTTTTTTTTGGACTTTTATCAGCTATTTAAGTTCTAATAAGTCTTGTTGCGGTACCTTGTAATTTTTGTGCAATTGTGAGTTCATTTTCTTATAAAATTTTAGAAATTTAGAGCCTGCATTTTCTGATAATATTTGTGGTCGTTCATGTACAATATACATATACCCTCAAGGCGTAGAATTCAAAAGACTTATTCATAGTGTAAATTAAACATAAACGTAACATAGGCCTAAACACAGAAGTTCGACGTCAGGTAATATAATGGGGTCATTCACAATAATTTACACAAACGTAAATCATTAGATTAATATTACAGGTAGACCAGTGGTCGGCATTTCTTGACTCTCGAGTCAACCCCTTAACATACAAACAGGGTAGTGTGGTAAGGCATGATCTCCCTCCCCTTAGCCATTACTTGTTAATTCAAAGTTGAGCAGTTTGGATATGTTCACTGTCCGTTTCTACACACTGAAAACTTGAAATAGTGAAGGTTTCCTCGCCTTCTTCTCTTATAGCTACCTCCCTCCTTCTACCTTGCCTTTTGCTGTGTTTTGCGAGTTGTATTTTATGTGACTTAATCTTTGCCGATCACAGCGATAGACGATAACCTAAAAGTTAGCACACTCCAGATAGCTTTCAGCCCCTGTATGATTAATACGTCATACTTATTTATCAAGTATGCTAATCAATTAATTACGATACATTACTTCATATTTATGTAGAAGCTATTTGTGGTGTGAAATGTGAAATATTGTAAGAAAGTTTACTGAACTCTCGCAGTGATTTTAATAATCCCGGCATAAATATGTAAGCACATAGTTTTAATTTCCTTAGAAAATTCTAATCAGCCATTCCAGTTGTCATGGATGTTACATTTTTACTATTTTCAAACTCTATACATTGAAAAAGAAATGATTTTTGTCAACTTTTATTATTAGAATCAATTTAGAAGATCAGTGGCATTTTACAGAAAAAAAGTTGTAGACTAAAATGGTTATTATTGCAGAAAATAAAGAAATGGTTCCATCACGGATGTTACAAGATTTGTGAACTCAATTTACAGCAACCTTTTTAACAAGAAGTGTAAAACTCAGGTCTCTGCCTCAAGCAAAAAGGGATTCATTCTCATAGTGTCCATGTGAAAGCTATGCAAATCTCATGGCATCCAATTAATTCACTAAAACATAATCTGTATATAGCTGTTTCTTCCATGGCACTTATGTTACAAACATTTTGTCACGTAGTTACAGAAACCTACAGAAAACTATATTCTATTATCCATGTGCTGAAAAGGGTAAACGTTCATCTCCCCTCTTGCTTAAAAAGTCCCTTGTGCAGACCCTTGTATTTCCCTATTTGACTATGCTGACATTTTACTGACTGACCTCTCCAGCGACAACAAAACGAAACTTCAACGTGCTCATAATTTGTGTGTACGTTTTGTAAGCAATGTTCGTAAATATGATCATATTACCCCATCCCTGGAAGCAATAGGTTGGCTTAAACTAGATAAGAAAATAAATTTACATTCACTTCTCTTTCTCTTCGGAATCTTGAACTCTTCTATTCCTTCGTACCTGTCGTCTCGCTTCACTTACCTTTCTTCCCACCACAATCTGAATACATGCTCTCGCCATGAAACAATACTAACAATACCATCCCATCGCACCTCCTCATACTCATCCTCTTTCACAATAGCCCTGCCAAGACTCTGGAATTCGCTACCTCCTAGCATCAGAGACTGTCGAAATAAAATTGAATTCAAACGAAAACTTACTAGGCACTTGGTCAGTAATTGATTACTTGTAAATAGTTTCCTTAATCTATCACAAAATATTTCAATATCCAGTAATTTCATCACTAAACAATTTTGTTATTCTAGGTTTAATTTGTAATTCAGTAAATATAAAATATTCTTTGTTTTTCTATGATAAATTATCTAGCTTTAATTAGTGAGGTAATCTTTTCGTACTTTGATTTTTATTGTAATTGTAATTGTAAATTTAATACTGATTGCAATTTTATTCTTCATATTATAGTTGGAATCTCCTGGTAGAGGGGCAGAGAAGGCCTGACGGCCTTATCTCTACCAGGTTAAATAAATAGATACTAAATACTACTAATAGTTACAGATGAGTTAATGTCCTTCATTCTTCCAGTTTCAAAACAACTGTGACATTTCTAAGTTAAAATATTCACTTGAACTGTAAGATTAATTGTTATTAACCCAAACTACCGAAAATGAATAGCAGAAATAATATAGCACAGAGTAAAAGGTTCGTTGATCCTGAAGCTCTGGAATTAACAGTGCAGACTACCAGATATTTCAACAATACCTCCTTGAAAAACATACATTGATCCTTTGCGTGTTTGTTTTTAAAATAATGTGTTTAATCAGTAACTACAGTCAGTGTATTGATATTAGTATCTCTTTGTTGTTACCTATTGCTTTGAAAAGAATGTGTTTAACTTGTAATTTTAAGCCAATTTTTCTACTATTCCTTTACTGTTTACATTTGTTTTTAAATCTTTTGTATTGCCCCTACTATTATATATTGCCCTTCAAGAATTTCGTTATTCGTTAGTTGTAACTCATTACTTGTGTTATTATTTTAATTATTGTACTTGTTCCTGAATCACGTATGTAACTTGTAACCGTAAATCATTGCTTGTAATATCGTTTTATTACTCTTAACTGTTCCATTGTTCATGAATTAAGTATGAATTTGAAAGTGAAAGTGAAACTTTGTTATATTAATCTACTATTGATTATCTTTTTAGGTCGTGTATTTACTCTGAAACGGTTAGACATTCTTGTATATCTTTTTGCATTCATTATTCCTCAAACATCTCAGTAATCTTTAACAGGATCCATTCTTTCATTAAGGTGCATTCTTCACAATAATTAATGTGAATTGTAACTGTGACCATTATTTTATATCATAACTTTACTATTGTTTATTGGTTATAAAATATGTATTTTGATGCCAACTATAACCCTTATATACCGCAGGGTGAAATAGGGTTTATTAAATTGGATAATAAAAAACATACATTAACAGCTGATCTCTCTTTAAGTGCTGCAAACTTTAGGGAAGGAAAACAGTCCTGTTACTCAGTCAATACCATTTAGATTCAATGCCCATAAAACTTGTAAATCATTTTCCTTTGGAAAATAAAACATCACAATATTTAAATTTAGAGACTTACAGTATCTGTGTCTTACACTAATGAATAAACAAATATTTCTGGGGGAAAAAAAAAAACAAAACACTTTTTCATAGGAATTCCCAATTTGTCAGGAATGGCTGTAATATGAAT
This sequence comes from Periplaneta americana, assembly GCA_025594305.2. NCBI lineage: Eukaryota > Metazoa > Arthropoda > Insecta > Blattodea > Blattidae > Periplaneta > Periplaneta americana. The sequence continues at coordinate 185,166,585 of JAJSOF020000005.1, read as the reverse complement.
TTGACTGTAAACTCAAGTCGCCTAGCACTAATATGTCAGTTATTGAAATCTGCTTCTTTCTTGCTAGAAGAGACGCTTGAATATTGCTGCGTCATCAAACGTCTTACTTCCGGAAATGCTGATGACATTTTCAGAGAACAAACTTAGCAATGGAGAAATCTCAAATAAGAACAGATCAGACGGATGATATTCGATGGAAAATAAATGTCTTCACTGTCATAGGGAAAATGCAGCAATAAAAGAGTCAATTAGCACTATCGCTTAATTGTCAGGAACGTTCCTCGACTACTCAAGGAGTTATTTGCAAGTTCGACTGACTTGGAAAGATCTTAATGTCTAAAAGCCAATTTTAATGAATGTCTTAGATTGCAACGAATCAGAAAATTTAATCCGCCTAGTTCTTAATGATAATGAGTTGTCTACAGAGTTTGCCTGTACACATTTGCCAACCTTTTACCTTACTGTCTGTCTCAATATAATTTAAGTATTTTTCTCCAGTGTGCCTATGCGTATAGTTTCGTGATCTCCATCATATACACTGAACTATTGGCCCAAGCATTCTTTGGTTCTAATAATAATTATTTATTTATTTATCTATTTATTTATTTATTTCGAATATTAATGTGCAAAATAACAGCACAAAGCCAATTACAGTTTAGCACAAAATAAAAGCCAAAAAAAAAAAAACAGAACAAATGATTATGAGAATGAATGACAGAAAATGGCAGTGAGATGAAATACAATCATATAATAGTCAACATTAACCATTCACCAAATGCAACAAAACAAATGGCAATATCTAACAAATAATAGAAGATATTAAATAACAAGTAAGGATATATCATGCATAAGTAAAATCAAATCAGATCTTGCAAATTAGCACTTTTAATACATCTGGGTATTGGAGAAAGGGATTTAAATAATTTAGTGAAGAAAATTCTTTGACCACGAAAACCTTTCACGGGAATTCTAAGGTAGGTGTTATGTATAAAAGAATCACAATCAATGACACAATTAATAGCATTAGTAAAGAAAGTGTAATCAATATCCTGACGTCTCGAATACAGACTGGTACAGTTAAAATATTTACTAGATAGTTCATAATTTAAAGAAGAGGAGTTGGGTACAAATCTGAACGCACAAAGAGAAATGAATTTTCTTTGGATATTTTCTAGTTTAGCTGAATCAGTAGAAGTAATAGAGTTCCACGCAACAGATGCATGTTCTAATTTAGACCTCACTAAAGCATAATATAATGTAAGTAGTGTATCAGGAGAGGAAAAGGAATAAGTAATAGACCTAATGAGACCAAGCATTTTAGTGAATGATTAAATAAGTGATCAACATGGTCATGAAAGTACAATTTAGAATCAAGATATATACCGAGATCCTTTATACAGTCGTTCGTGATTATGGCGGCATTCGATAACGAATAGTTGAACTTCAATTTAATTGTCTTCCTAGAGAAAGAGATAATGCATGTTTTAGAAATATTAATTTTCATACCGTTATAATCAGACCAACGTTGAATGGCATGTATATCATTTTGAAGTAATTGACAATCAGCAAGACTATTAATTTTTCTAAATATTTTTAAAAAATAATAATAATAATAATAATAATAATAATAATAATAATAATAATAATAATAATAATAATTTATTTAACCTGGCAGAGTTAGTATTGAGATAAATTAGACATATTCCTGTACAATTAGCTAACTCCGTATTTTTGTCAGCATAACGCAAGACCACAGCTTAAGGACGTATGTACACCTTTCGCTAGCATAAATTTATTGAAAATTTAAATTTAATTTCTAAATATCCTGAATTAATTTTGTGCTTTAACTTAGTATAGTGATATAGAATACATCTACATTAATAAACTTTTTTAGAATTGAAAAAATTTTATTCTTAATGGTAATTATTTTTTAAATTGCATTAGTGCAATTTGTGGAATTTAAAAAATTGGTTTTTGCTAATATTTTGTATACCTTTGATGTTTTATTCATAACTAGCCGTACCCGTGCGCTCCGCTGCACCCGTTAGAAATAAATATAAAGTAATTACATAATTAAAATAGGACATTTGATCCAGGGAACATTCGTGTTTGATAGAAGGATAAATCGTTTAATATGTTACTTAATTTAAATTATATTTAAAATATTAAAATGCGATAATTTTGTTCCAGAGATCGCTCATTTGGTGCAATGACAATTCCTTCAACATGTTTCTTAATTGTTATTACCAATTATTTTGGAAAAGCGAAAATTAACAGAACAATTTTGGCTACAGATTTATTATCATGTTTATATTATACATCATACTGATTTAAACTATCACTGACTACATTGTTACTTTTTCTTTAGACATCATCCTGATTGTGCTGTATTTTAATTGTCTCGTAATAATCTCTTTCTATTATCTAATATTATTTGAAATATATTAACATTCTATGTATTTTAGTTTAATTCTGCTACACAGTTTATTTCAGTGTTTAATTAATAGTTCATAGTATTTTGTTGTTTAATTTGTAAATAACTTTTTGTATACATGTAACTCTCATCTAAATAAAATTGTTGGATTCTTTGTAAGTTCATGCATATGTATATACACTTTTTGCTGGTTGAGTGGAAGAGAAGACCTTACGGCCTTAACTCTGCCAGCTAAAATAAATCATTATTATTATTATTATTATTATTATTATTATATTATATTATATTATATTATATTATATTATGAAAAAGTGTGTTGATAACGGATGTACTCGAATTAGAAAGTTTTTAATTTGTTGTGGGAGCTCTTGAATCTCAGGAGGAACAACTTTTACAACAGCGCAACATAATCTGCTTGGCTCATTACCCAATTTTTTTGCATTGCATTTATTGCATATGTATTTTATGTATTTTAACACGATTCAATTCAGCATAGTTAAAATTTGAATTATAAAATAATGGATTGCTAATCTAACGTACTATTACTGCATACTAAATCAATACACTCTCGTTGTTCATTAATTCTCTGAGATAAAAATGAATATGTTCATAAACATTATTATAAGAAATACAGGAAATGATTATACAGAATAACCTATCAAGTTTTCTGTGCATAAGAAGCTATTTTAATCTTACCTGTCCACAATTCACTCACAAGTTACTGTAATAACATTGTAGCATTATGTCCATCCAGAGAAACTACACTTTCCAATGATGAAATAATAATTAATTATACAAATCGGTTAATTTAGCTTCTGATATTACTTCATACAAACACAGAAACATTGTCTGTAGGCTATGTTTCATAGCTTTCGATTGTGTGTCCAAGGCCCCTTATAGACGAAGTCATTTGTTTTTTATTTCAATACACCGCCTTAGATGGCAGTTATTTTAATTTTAAAACTCATTTATCTCATTAAATATCAGTCCTATCAAAATTTTTAGAGAATGAAACTTATCATAAATCATTTTTAAGAAACTTTTATTATGTGACATATTTCACAAAAATCAATAATAAGCGAGATATTTCAATTTATTTAATTCAGGCCCCCTTATAACCCCCCCTTTAAATAACGTATTTTTAATACCCTATAGCCTATAATCTAAGGTACAACGAACTTAATTTATATTCCAATTTTCATCGAAATCGGTTCAGCTATTATCGCGTGAAAAGGTAACAAACATACAGACAGACAGACATACAAACAAAAATTTCAAAAAAGCGATTTTCGGTTTCAGGGTGGTTAATTATATATGTTAGGACCAATTATTTTTGGAAAATCGAAAATTACCAGAAAAATTTCGGCTACAGATATATTATTAGTATAGATGAGTATATTAACAAATCGTACTGTTACAATTTGAATATATAAATAAGAAATATTTTTGTGAATTTTTTGCCATAAATTATAAAATTTATTCTTTTTATATAACAAATTATGAAAAAAAGGAGTGAAAATGATAAAGCAATGCCAAAGGCAGGGTTTGTTAACATACTTACTATGATTGAAATACAGAAGAATGGATTAAAATTGTAGAAGATAGAAGGTAATTAAATTTTTCCAGCACAAATTGGAACTCCCAAATAAACAATTTAATTACCTTTAACAATAAATATATTTTGGATTCTGAAACTAGTTTATTCATATAGAAGTATTGTTTAATCACTATAAGAAATTATAGCACAAAACGAGTGACTTTTAGCAGCAACTGCTGCTTGATAGAGATTGAAAACCACGATAAAATACTGCTACGTATGATGATGATGATGATGATGATGATGATGATGATAGTAATAAATAAATTACACATGTACTGTACTTTGAATACGAAGTTACAACAGCCTCTAGCTTTTCCGAGTTATTCTTAGGGTGCAAATAGGATGGTGTTGTAGAAAAATTGTTATTCATGCTAATATTAAGTCTCAATACTTCAGAATAAACCACATTTTTGGTATAATAACCATCATGTTTGGCAATGTCCCTGTTGTGATGTTTTAATTTCGCATAATTTGCTGCTTTCACTCATTTGACATGAGTTCTTTGAGTTCATTATTTGTAATTCGGCTCAGGGAAGGCAATTAATTAAACCATCATGGCAGCATGAACTATAATGCCCATTAACAATCTCTCCCTTAAAATGAAAGTCTTGACAAAGACTACATTTTTCGTTCATTGGACCAAAATCTTAATATATAATACTGTCTTCATACATAATTTCATTTGTGCGAGATCGTGCGTATTTGCTTGTTTTCCGCACAGAACCAATACGCGGTAAGTGTGAAATACCACATTCAGTATTCCCAACGTAACACACATAACAATTTCCCTCTTCTTACCGCTTAAGCGCGACATTCATTTTAATGCTTTAGGCTTTTAACATATTATTTTTAGAGACGTTTAACATAGTAATAATTATAAATTGGAAACTTACCACTGCAATTTCACCTAAATTGCGATGTTAATTATTGTTTTTAAATATTTGCAAAAATTAAGTAAAGTCTACTACTCCACGAAAGCTATTGTATTCCTGATACAAGTAACATTAAGGAAGCCGTGAAAAAATCAACAAGATTCCAGATGCGGATGTTATTACTGCAATATGTTATATACATAATATTGTTAAAATGAAAAATAAATCATTACATAACCTTACCGTTTGTTTTAAGTTCGCATTTATAGACTGGGGAAAAAAAAGACAGACGTATATCACGGTCTGCTGGAGTATAGTAAACACAGAAAACATTTTATAGGAACAATGTTGAAGAAAGATATTTTGGTTTTCCGAAGTTGCCGTCATTAAACAGAAACCAACATGGAGATTTCATTGCAAATAATTAGAAATTCGTCTTTCAGGTACGTATGTAATAAACGATCTTCGCACAAAATAATGTACGATACACGAGCGGTATGTTTGTTTTCATGTTCTCGGAAATTAAAAAAGCTCAACTACGTTTCGCTTTTTCAATCTTTTCCTCGAACATGAAAACGTCAACATACCGCTCTTGTAACGTATATTACTATTTTTGAAACGTTGTTACAAAGAACATTGTTTCCATATAGCCGTTTATAAGTTCTTGATGCAGTTATATTTCTAAAAAATTCTACCACGTTTTCTTGGTCGACCAGCTACACTCATAATAATGAACTAATATAGAAGAACTAAATTCACACTAATTAATTAGCGATAAAACGCGAAATATTTTTTATCGCTTTTCTTTTCGAAGTTAATCTGGAATTCTGTGGTCTCTAACTCATAATGTAAATTATTCATCGCAGTTGATAAAGTTCCGTAAAATAACCAATTAAAAAAAGTTACACGTCGACTGCAACACAAAGCAGGTAAACAGCCAACAACGGGGCACGACCCACGCCTCCTCCTATTGCTCACAGTACAGGGACTCTAGAACACAACCTGAAACCACTTTCCTTTCTCCCTGATAATAATGATTGTTACTTTTCTGCATTGTTGAAAGTAGCCTATATCATTTCTTTCATGACGTCCGTGTTTTGTAATGATATAAAACTTTTGTGTCTGAGTCTGCAAGTCTGCAATTACATGTTCAGTATCCTACATGACGCTGGAGTTATGAATATATACATAGACAGCGTGCCCGGTGATCTTCATATCGTATTTGACATCAACGAATTAAATTGCATATCGTATAGTGCAAGTCATGTACAATAATGTACAGTGGCCTATGTGTCATTCTAGCACGTAACCGCAGACGTATATTAAGACCCCGCGGAGATGAGAGGAGCGGGGTCGGATGGTGATCTATATCCGTTGTCAATCAGCAGTATGATTTTAGAAATAATGCCACAGATCATCAAGTATGCAGAATTGAGATGTAATCGTATCATAGCTCGCCCCAGTAAATCTCTCTTTTATATCTCGGATGTCTCAATCAGTGTATACCCTATATTATATTCTGTTCCCAATAGCAACACATAGCGAACAGTTGAAGTAGGAAAACATGACTGCCGTTCTCGTTAACGACTTTGTATTCAATTCATATTACCTTCAAATGTAATGTGGAATTTTATATAGGATGAGGGAATTTTGTAGCATTGTTTTTTCATGCATACCGTAGTTGTATTTCACTCAAATGCATTTGTTATCTATGTATATCCGTCTGATTTTTATACAGGGCTATTCAAAAAGAATGTTAATGTTAATGTTATGTTTTATTTAACGACGCTCGCAACTGCAGAGGTTATATCAGCGTCGCCAGATGTGCCGGAATTTTGTCCCGCAGGAGTTCTTTTACATGCCAGTAAATCTACTGACATGAGCCTGTCGCATTTAAGCACACTTAAACGCCATCGACCTGGCCCGGGATCGAATCCGCAACTTTGGGCATAGAAGGCCAGCGCTATACCAACTGCGCCAACGAGGTCGACTTCAAAAAGAAGGAGCAGATTTCAAATATTTATTTCCTCCAAACTACAAAAGATAGAAACACAATTCCAACGTTTCTGGACAGACGAAAGTTTAAATTTTGAACAGTCCGGGTAGAAGTTCCAATCGCGGCCGCATTGGCGCTGTTGCTTGTCATGCGCGGCCGCATTGAAAAGCATTTTGTGTGGTGCAATTAGCAGAACAATAGTCCCGTCGCTCTTATTTCCGGCAGCCAATCACGTTGCAGGTCGGCTACATTAACGTGTGCGTCTTGTCATTCGCTATTGATGATGTAATGAATTTCCTAAGGCTCGATAAATACTTAATATAATCGCCCGCCATTTTGGCTCTTTCGTTGGCGTTCGCAGAAATCACACGGGGACGTTATTTGCCGCTCAATTATTTGCTGAATTACATTGCGTTTGATTTATTATCATAGCAGCTACGACATGATAATGTTTAACGGTGAAGCAAATAGATTCCTCATCTGTTAGCTCGGCAACGAAAGAACAAAAATGGCGAACGAAACTACCTACCTAGACTTTATAGAGCCTTCACTTCCTAAGACGTAAGCAAAGGGGAGGAGTCACACCGGAAATAACAGCGATACGACTATAGAGTCCATTATTGAAGTTCAACGTGCTTTTCGCCGTCAGTTTAATAAACAAGCGCCTCGTCATAAGCAGATTTACCAGTGGCATCGAAAATTCGTAGAAGATAGTTACATCTGGAAACAGAAAAGCACGGGACGTCCACGCACATCGAATGAAAATGTGGAGCGTATTCGTACAGTTTACGAAAGGAGCCCTAAAAATCCACAACTCGAGCAATTACTGAACATTCCTCAACCAACGGTATGGCGAGTTCTGAAACACCGTCTGCACATGAAGCCGTACAAACTGCAGTCATTGCAAGCATTGCATCCTGACGACCACAACAAAAGTTAACCACCATAACGTTAGAATTTGGGAAAGTGAAAATCCTATGTCAGTTATTGAACATGAAAGAGATTCACCGAAGATTAACGTCTTCTGTGCCATATCTGTAAACAAAATTTATGGACCTTTCTTCTTCATGAATAACCTATCTAGACATGCTCCAAAACTGGTTATTTCCTCAACTTGAAGATGATTCAGATGATTTCATCTTCATGCAAGATGGTGCCCCGCCTCATTTCTCTAACCACGCCCAACGTTACCTGAATGACACCATTCCATGACGTTGGATTGGAAGAGGAGGAGAAGATCAACTTCACCGCCAGTGGCCTCCCAGGTCTCCAGACCTCACTCCTTGTGATTTTTATCTGTTGGGTTACGTAAAAGACCGTGTTTTTATCCCTCCTATGACTGAAATTGGCCTAACAAGTATTACACCTATAATTGTACTGCATTGTACGTATTTCTTTACGTTTTACTGTAGGTACTTTATAGCGTATTTAGGCCTATGCCCTTTAAATACACCATAATAAACGTACTTTGTTACTATAAACGGAATTTTAATGCACTTTCTACTGTTCTTTTAGGTTGTCAGATAATCCGAACTTTCATTAAACCAGTCAACTGATACCCTCAATTAGTACGGGTTAACGAGGTTTTTGTATATAGCACGAGCAGTCCTGTACCATTGTTTTGTATTAAAACGATATAACCAAAATATGAAGTGAGCCTATTTTGCTACGCCCTGTATAATTTTTCCCTTGGCCGATACAGCTCACGGTTCTTTAGAGCAGTGTATGTGAGACTCTTTATAAATCCAATATGATTCCTATTTTTCTATACATAATATTCACCCTTTCCGTTATTCATTTTTCCGCTTTTAAGAGTCCATGACACTAGTCTCTGTCATGTGAACAATTGAGAGATATGAGTGTGATTGAAAAACCGTCGCTGCTTTGTTTACTTTCTTTCCGAGAAGTGGCTCCATCTGGAATTTCATTTCACGAGTATATTCGCTGCTAGATATATATTTTCCCCCTTCCTTGAGGATCTTTTTTCTTTTCTTCTTGATAATATAAACATATCTAAATTGAATTTTTTTCCTAGTATATTTTCTAAATGTCACATCTCTTTATATTATATTGTGCATGTGTTATATATAAGAGTCTCCCTCACTTGTGCAAGAGATAGAGGAAAGCATTTCAGAATGTGGGACGACTTTCTGCATTTTTGCGGGACGGAAGACTTTTGACATGTCGGCTGCCCTTTCATCGCCTTCTCTTATCTTCCATCCCCTCCACTACACCATCCCCTCACCCTCTTCTACATTGAACCTCGTCTTCGCGAGATGGTTGACATTTCGGAGGACGTTTCCGATTTTCCACTGCTCTTCCTCCAATAATGAAAAGAAGGGAGAAAGACAGAGTGGAAGAGGAAACGAAGGCATGAGCGGATGTGTAGAAATGTGTTGACGAGGTAAATATGAGCGACGGGAAGAGTGGATAACGGCCAAATTGTTTTGAATGGTGTTCACGTACCTGACTGTGAGACCAGAGTCATTATATGTAGCAAAGAAAGCGTTGCATGACGGGTTTCATTTGAGATACGCGTTTAACATGCAGGTGAAATTGGTTGTGGCTGCCATTTTATTTATGCCTACGTGAAAAATAAGATGGTGAACCCATGACTATTCTGTGGTGTCCTTCCAGTGGCTCGTTGTTAGGGTAACCAAGTAGTGTACGTATATTACAGAATACAGTAGCTCACACATTGCTTTGTATCTAGTAGACTTTTAAAGCTATCCATAAAATAGCGAACATACGATAGTGACATCAAAAACTTTTTCCTTACACTTTTATTGTCCTTTGTTTTTTACTATATCGTGCAGGCTTTGCTTAATCGTAAGTTTTAGTTGCTATGGCAATATTTTACACTGCATAGGTACAATCAGGACATAGTTAAAAATGCAAGGAAAACGTTTTTGATGTCACTTTACAATGATTTTAATAAAATATTTTAGAAAGAAACAGAAAACATTGAGATACAAATGCGAACTTTTCTAATTTTTTTCATACACTAGTAAGAGAATATGAATGATTTTCTTTTCACGCAATCTACGGACTATTTAATTTTTCTAAATAGACTATAATTGTTTTCCTGTGTTAATCTGGGAGTGAGAAATGATTTTTTTAATTTAAACAAAATAGCATAATTAATGTAATGAGATATGATTTTTTTTTAATTTGAGGTAATGTAATAAGAAATTTTTTAGTTTAATTTGGAAAAGTAATGTAATTAATCTAATGGGATATGAATTTTTGAAAATTTGAAAAAATAACGTAATTAATGTAATAATGTATGATTTTTTAAATTGAAAAATACAAGTAATTAATGCAATGAGATATGATTTTTCGAAAATTTTTGAAAAATGCAAGTAATTAATGCAATGAGAGATGATTTTTTGAAAATTTGAAAAAATTAACGTTATTAATGTAATAATGTATGATTTTTTAAATTGAAAAATGCAAGTAATTAAAGCAATGAGATACGATTTTTTAAAATTTGAAAACAATTAACGTAATTAATACAATGAGATATGATTTTTTAAAAATTTGAAAAAAATTAACGTAATTAATACAATGAGATATGATTTTTTGAAAATTTGAAAAAATTAACGTAATTAATGTAATAATGTATGATTTTTTAAGTTGAAAAATGCAAGTAATTATTGCAATGAGATATGATTTTTTGAAAATTTGAAAAAAAAATAACGTAATTAATGCAATGAGATATGATTTTTTGAAAGTTTGAAAAAGTTAACTTAATTAATACAATGAGATGATTTTTTTGAAAATTTGAAAAAATTAACGTAATTAATGTAATAATGTATGATTTTTTAAATTGAAAAATGCAAGTATTTAATGCAATGAGATATGATTTTTCGAAAATGTTGGAAAAATTAACGTAATTAATGCAATGAGATATGATTTTTCGAAAGTTTCAAAAAGTTAACGTAATTAATACAATGAGATGATTTTTTGAAAATTTGAAAAAATTAACGTAATTAATGTAATAATGTATGATTTTTTAAAATTGAAAAATACAAGTAATTAATGCAATGAGATATGATTTTTCGAAAATTTTTGAAAAATTAACGTAATTAATGCAATGAGACATGATTTTTTGAAAATTTAAAAAAATTAACGTAATTAATGTAATAATGTATGATTTTTTAAATTGAAAAATACAAGTAATTAATGCAATGAGATATGATTTTTTTTAAATTTGAAAACATTAACGTAATTAATCTAATTAGGTATGATTTTATAAATTCGAAAAATTCTCCGACTTTTAATTAGGTTATCAGGATAAAACTCTGTGTATTGATTTACATGATTCATATAACTATCTCGGCTACAAACAAGAGTTCTTAGTTGTGAGGAAAGGGGATTGCAGGCGTATAGAAATAGGAATAAATATTCTCGTATCTTTTTCTCTTACAGAAGTTCTTCTAGGGAGAAGATTTCCTCTTTATATAAAAATCACTTTCTTCTTTTTGGTTCACAATAATCACCTCTCCCGTTTTCTTTCTTGTAATATCTCCATTCCAATGATTTTCTTGTACCAATACTACGATCGAAAGAAGTGATTTTCATAATGCAGAAACCATTAATGTGTGTTCAGTTATCGGAAGAAAAGACTCACTTCCTCGTATTCTGTCTTTGTCTCGGTTCCTAACCCTGAAAGGAATTGTCTTCTTTGGCTTGGTTTGGTTCGCATCTATGTCATTCACGTAAAACTCGTGAAAATATCGTACTCGATGTTTGAATCACATTATAATATTATTTTTATGTACGAAAAATATACATCAAATCACGAGTAGTAACTAACATATTAACTTACGACTGCATATTTAACAGTAATAATACTTAACATCATGCAAAATATTTTACCAATGTGCTAACTCTACATTTACAATATCAAAGGAAACCATAATTATTTATTGTTACACAAGTCGCAATTTTAGTTCATCTAGAGACCAGATAATAGTACATTATGCAACGAGCGCAAGCGAGTTTCATAATTTTCATACGATCGTCTTAATTACCATTATAGGCAAGTTTCATACGACTTTTTATACTCGACCATATTTCTGATTTGAAATTATTCATAAGTATTCATGTTATGGTTATCTAAGTGAAGAGCGGAACTGACCTTCTAAATTGTGAGATGTGCGCTGACGCGAAAGTATTGATTTTTTCCGAGGAACGAATGTCATTGACCTTGATATAATCTAGAGAATAACACGAACATTAATATTGACATAACCTGGAAATTGATTTAGAATTGAAAAACGTGATGACAGATTGAATTTATTTGAATATTATTTACAATTAACGTTAATTATTATAGTAACAGAACATAACCTTCTGCGACAGTATTGGATTTCCAGCCTCCGTGACGTTTCGCTAATTGTCTTTCGATTGCATATACGAGAATAATCGATACTTGCGGTTTTATAATGGTACAATTGTGATTTCTCATTGGGTGAACAACTGAACTTTAATGAATAGGCGTACTTTAATGAGGTGCATTAAAGGGCTACTACCAGGTGTATAATTACTACATTTCGGCATGGTCGAGCATAAAGAGATTTAGATCTCTACTGTGCAAAATATTGTGAATTATACCTTTAATATAACACGAAAGGCGAAAGCTAGTATACATTTATACGTGGTTCATTTCATAAATTATGCACAGGTTGGCAGAACTCCAGATTGAGTGACGCAACAACAGTGAAAATGACATCAGTTGCAGTTGAAAGCTTGATGAAGAAGCACGTGTTTTGTTTTATCCATGGCGTACTTTGTGTTTAAATAATGAGAGCTAGAAATGGAGCCTGCATGTTTCTTGAGTAGGCTACTGTTACCGTTGAAGATCAAAGGTCGAACATTAAAATCGAAACTTTATGTGGCAAAAAAAAAAAACACACACACACAGAAATGCAGTGTACTTTAAGTGCAGGATTACTTTTGAGTAAATCATGTTTAAAGTGAACATTTACTTAATATTTCGAATATTTCAATAATCGAAACATCAAAATAACCAGAATGAATTATGTCAGCGGTTCTCAACCTTCTGTCTTTTAACATCCTCATAATTACATTTCTTAGAAGCTGAATTGTTGTGTTTTAAAGTGTTGTTTCTCTATAATTTTTGTGCTATCATTTTTTTTTTCTTTACGCGGCTTGTAGTACCGGTACGCTTCTTCCAGTATAAAGGTATATTGCTTTGTTTAAATGTTTCATTAGAAATAATATATACTTAAGCTGCGAGTATATTTTTACCATATTTAATTAATTTATTATGGAATTTATCTTGTCTTCGTGACTTCATGGTTTTTAATGTTTTTTAATTAATTAATTTCTTATTAATTTTATAATACACATTCTTCCTTTCATGATACGTGGCATCAATAATGCATATGTTGAAAGATGAGTGGAACGGGGAAAAATTCTCTCCGGCACCGGGATTTGAACACGGGTTTTCAGTTCTATACACTAAGCCACACCGGATTCCCATCCCGATGCCGGATCGAATCCTCTGAGTTTAAGTTCCAACTCTTGGGTTTCCTTGATGACGTAGAATATCTGCACGGAAATATCATATGTACTTCGGTACATCTATGCGAAAAATAATCACTTGGGGCCGTATTCATAGACATTCTTAGCGCGGGCTTCCGGTGGATGATCAGCGAACTAACGTTTTTCGTATTCATAAACCAGTATTAGCGATATGTTATGATACGAATCCCGTAGAAGTAACCAGTCGACAGCCGGGGCTAGTATAGCACGCTCGTAGCGCGGGCTAGCGAAATGTCTATGCATAGCACCCTTAGTGATTTAAGACGTCGCTTATTCCGTCGGATCCCGGCCACTTAGTCACTCATAACGAGTGCACCTCAGCACATGTGTGGACATTGTGCCACTGTCATACATCTATGACGCAGTGCATGAGGGTAGGCCAATAGAGGGAACCCAAGAGGTGGAACTTAAACTGAGAGGATTCGATCCGACATTGGGATGGGATTCCGGTGTGGCTTAGTGAATAGAGCATCAGCACGTAGAGCTGAAAACCCGGGTTCAAATCCCGGTGTCGGAGAGAATTTTTCTCCGTTCCATTCATCTTTCATCATAATATATGTACTTCGGTACATCATAGTCGAGACGCTGTTATTCCCGGCGTGATCCTCCTCTTTGCTTACGTCTTAGGAATTGAAGGCTCTATAAATTCTAGGTAGGTAGTAACGTTCGCCATTTTTGTTCTTTCGTTGCCGAGCTACCAGATGAGGAATCTATTTGCCACACCGTTAAACATTATAATGTTGTAGCTCCTATGATAATTAATGAAACGCACTGTAATTCAGCAAATAATTGAGCGGCAAATAACGTCCTCGTGTGCTTTCTGCGAACGCCAACGAAAGAGCCAAAATGGCGGGCGATTATATTAAGTATTTATCGAGCCATAGGAAATGCATAACGTCATCCTCAGCGAATGACAAGACGCACACGTTTAAATGTAGCCGACCTGCAACGTGATTGGCTGCCGGAAATAAGAGCGACGGGGCTATAATATATCAATAATGCAGGTTAAATTTCTTCATTGTGACCAAAATGACACACAATAATATGTTTCTATTAGACGACAACAATAATAAACACATGCCCTGCTCCACCGTGGTGTCGTAGTCTAAGGCATCCTGGCTGGGACTCGAATTACGGAGTGCGCTCTGGTTCGAGTCCTTATGGGGGAAGAAATTTTATCATAAAATCTTGGCCAGTGTATGTGGCCAGTGTCCACCAGCACCGTGATGCACTTAGGGAGTTACGATAGGTAGCGAAATCCAGTTACGAAAGCCAGCTATAACGGCTGGGAAGATCATAGTGCTAACCACACGATATCTCCATTCTGGTTGAATGATCGTCCACCTCTATTTCGGCATTTGGATGAGATGCCAGCAGCCGTCTTGTTGGTCTGGTCCCTTGAAGCATCGGACATTTTTCTCCAACATTAGCCTATGTTCGACTTCATTCACTTGGAAGGAGGAGACTGGAGGAAATTACAATAATTCTAAGGGTTTCGTAGAAGTAATGGAATAATAAAATTGGAACATTGCGTAGACACTCATAAAGTTGCCTTTTTTTGTAACTGCAGCCGAAGTTCTTGAACAAGAGAAACATTTTGCTTTCTTTTGGGAAGAATTCCAGCATAAGCTGTCACGAAAGATCAGCTGTAACTATTTCTTTCGTTCTTCTTGGAAGAGTTTTTACACTTTCCTGACATTCTGGCCATTTTCTTGGCATCTTCAGCTTGTTACAACAAGTTTCTTTCAGCGTATCTTCTGTGTACTTTGCTGAGATAAATTGAGATGGAGGCTGTGAGATGACCAAAATGCTGAGGGGAAAACTTTGTCAGTTAAAATAACGCGATTCAGTTATTGTCTCCTATTTCCAGAGATCGCTGCTCTTTCTCTATTCATAATATTTCTGAGGGATTGAATGAACACTACCAGCCGTGAGAGGGACTCGCCGCTTATAAATCAGTAACTAGTGAATAACTGATAAGTCATCAAAAGATTAAAAAAGAGATTAAAATGGAGATATAGTATAGTAATTATTTTATCATTCAAGGGAAGATGTACGCGTATATATTGAGGCACGTATATAAGAATTATGGTAACGTTTGCTCATAAATAATAATAAATAATAATAATAATAATAATAATAATAATAATAATAATAATAATAATAATAATATTGTATTCGACAGATAATGGAGAAAAAATGGGAGTATAAGGGTACAGTGCATCAGTTATTCATAGATTTCAAAAAGGCATATGATTCGGTTAAGAGAGAAGTTTTATATCATATTCTAATTGAATTTGATATTTCCAAGAAACTAGTTCGATTAATTAAAATGTGTCTCAGTGGAACGTATAGCAGAGTTCGTATAGGCCAGCTTCTGTCAGATGCGTTTCCAATTCACTGTGGGCTAAAGCAAGGAGATGCACTATCACCTTTATTTTTTAACTTTGCTCTAGAGCATGCCATTAACAAAGTCCAGGTTAACAGAGAGGGTTTGGAATTGAACGGGTTACATCAGCTGCTTGTCTAAGCGGATGACGTGAATATGTTAGGAGAAAATCCACAAACGATTACGGAAAACACGGGAATTCTACTTGAAGCAAGTAAAGAGATCGGTTTGGAAGTAAATCCCGAAAGGAGAAAGTATATGATTATGTCTCGTGACGAGAATATTGTACGAAATGGAAATATAAAAATTGGAAATATATCTTTTGAAGAGGTGGAAAAATTAAAATACCTGGGAGCAACAGTAACAAATATAAATGATACTCGGGAGGAAATTAAACACAGAATAAATATGGGAAATGCCTGTTATTATTCGGTTGAGAAGCTTTTTCATCCAGTCTGCTGTCGAAAAATCTGAAAGTTAGAATTTAAAAAACAGTTATATTACCGGTTGTTCTTTATGGTTGTGAAACTTGGACTCTCACTTTGAGAGAGGAACATAGGTTAAGGGTGTTTGAGAACAAGGTGTTAGAAAAATATTTGGGGCTAAGAGGGATGAAGTTATAGGAGAATGGAGAAAGTTACACAACATAGAACTGCACGCATTGTATTCTTCACCAGACATAATCAGGAACATTAAATCCAGAAGTTTGAGGTGGGCAGGGCATGTAGCACGTATGGGCGAATCCAGAAATGCTTATAGAGTGTTAGTTGGGAGGCCGGAGGGAAAAATACCTTTGGGGAGGCCGAGATGTAGATGGGAGGATAATATTAAAATGGATTTGAGGGAGGTGGGATATGATGATAGAGAATGGATTGGTCTTGCTCAGGATAGGGACCGATGGCGGGCTTATGTGAGGGCGGCAATGAACCTCCGGGTTCCTTAAAAGCCAGTAAGTAAGTTATGCCTGTGTATTCAGCGTAATTCTCTATAATATCGCTTCTATATACTACTACTAATTGAACAGTTGAGCAAAGCAATATATTACTTTTCTCCGACAGAACCGAATAAATTCCTGTTCCCATTCTGTACGAAACCTTCTGTTCCTGCCCGTAGAGACAGAGGGTTTGTAGAGCGACATGGTACCGACACTGCTTACCTTCAGTACGTGAGCGAGACAGAGAGCAATGTACAAGAAACCCTTTACCCGTTTATTACACGATGTAATCACAATATCTAGTTTGGTCACCGCTGATCTAGTGTTACCACATGGCAACCAAGAGACATATGGGGTTAAGATATATTTTCACTTTGATAAATATCATACTGAATGAAGATAATTTCTGAAGATCTGTTCTGGGATAAGTTCGTCTAAGACGTTTTGTTGTAACAGTGCCAAATGTTTGGATTCTCGGAGATGTAACACGATGCAGAAAATTTATATTTCTTCCTCCACTAAAATTATAGAAGCTTCGATTTATAGGGAAATAATGGCAATGAAGTCGGCAATATCTGATAAAACCTGCTATTAAATCATTTTAAACCATATCTCGAAATAGGTCGGACCTTGAACCCCGATATGTATGTATGTATTTATTTACACTGCAATTGGACAAGCACCCGGTGGCAGTGGTATACACAATAAAATTACAATACACAATACAATTATATATATACAATACAGTTTAACACAATAATTACAATTAATAATAAAACATAAAATATCCTAAATTTACAATACAACCTACATATGTATAGGCCCTACAAAAGTTTCAATAGTCTTTCACTTTACTCTCATCTCACTCACTGTAGTGGCACTATGACGCATTTCACTGACACTTTAGCACACATTTCACTGACACTCTATAACACATTTCAACTGACACTATAGAACACATTTCATTGCCGCTATAAATTATCGCTGATCGGAACTATTCACTGCACTGTAAAACCATAACTTCAATGACTCACCTCGCTTCACTGATACAACAGTTCAAATAAGACAGATAATTACACCCTTATAAACAGAACTACATTTAAGCTAAACATTTCTAATCTAAGGCCCTCTTACACGCTATTTTTAAATAATTTACAATTCAAACCAAGGGAGTAACTCGTCAGGCTAAATAAATACATGTCACCTTAAAAAATTAAATGCTAAATGTCACCTTAATTTTAATTTGCACTTTATACACAACAATTTTTAAGTTATTCTTGAATCTCCTTAAGGAAGGACAGCCCTCAAAGACCGCTTCAGGTAGGTCATTCCAATCATTTATAGTTCTATTTAAAAATGAGAATTTACCTACATCCGTTTTCTATTTCCTACATTTGATTTTAAAATCATGATCGTTCCTAACATAGTACCACAGTCTAGTATATACAGTCGCGAAGCTCAATAAGTAGTAAATATGCAAACATTAAATAGTTGCTCACCACTAGGATCGCTAATATCGCCTCATTACAGGCAATGCAAAATAGTACCTGTCACAGTCTATTGTTTCTAGCACCCTCAAAACTCAAGCTTCGTGGCTGTATATACTAGACTGTGATAGTACGTTGGCTTTTCTAACCGAGCCGTTATATCTATCCATGCTTTCTGACCTAGATGTACTCTATACAATGATGTTATTCTAGTTTTCCTACGTCTGTTTTCCAAAGTTTCCCATTTAAGTTCTTTTATCGTATCGTTTCCATCTTCTCTTTCACCTTTAACAAATTTAGCTGTCCTATCATAAAGTCTCCTCCCTTAGTCGTTCAGCTGTTTCCATCTGATCAAATGTTTAATTTTTTGTCAATTTATAATTACTCAGCAAACAGAATAAGTAATACAGTTGCTCTTTGTACATTTTAAATTTAATTAGAGCCATGACACAAAATTAATACATTCGTTGTACATGAAATGAAATATTTAGCCTCGAGGCTATTTTATATTGAATTAAATTGTGACCATATACTTCACAAAAATTGATGTATTAATTTTTTAAAAGGTTTATTTAATACATACCTTATGGTAATTAAAAACAGGGTATTTGAAAACACTTGTGTGAATAATGTATGACTGACGAAATGTAATGTTCCAGAACAGATGATATTTCTTCACTTAACAATAACGTACTGTCGAAAACAAAAACGAGAAAAGCGAAAAACAATATTTTGACTAATCTACAACTGCTTTGTCCACCACTATGCGTAGAAATTCGAAAATTCAACAGTGGTTCTTATGGTGATGATGATTAACCTAAAATGTCCCGTTAAGGGCGAATTCCTCCTATAGAGGGAGAGTTCATTGTTAACGCGGTGAGCTACTCCGCGTAAGAGTGGAATTGTTCACTTGGTTCACATTCGACACAGTTTGGTTTTATTCGCTTGTTTCTGTCGCACTGGTTTTAGTCGCTGTTCACTGAATGTCTTCTTAGGTTTTTCCAGTCTTCTCTATGTCTTGGTCTGCTTGACCAATGGCTTCCTACTCGTTCACTGAAGAGGTAGCTCATTTCTTCTTGGTCTTGGTGATTTTGCCAAACGGGGATCCCATAGTGTGACTGTCTGCGTCCATCTTCCGTCTCTAAGTCGTGCAAATGGCCTCCCACTTCCATTTGGTGTTGGTGGCTTGCAGTGCTGGATCTTCAATTGCTGCCATCTTTTCTAGCACTTCGTTTGGAACTCTGTCCCTCAGTGATAAGCCTAGTATCCTTCTCAGCATCTTCCTTTATTTTGGAGACTGTTACGAAGTTTGGCAGTAAGAGACCACGTCTGGCACCCATATAACAGTACAAAAGTTATTGTAGGTTTACCAATATTTCTACTCTGTTCCCTCCAGTACGATGAACTTGAGACTCCAGAATGCCTTCCACGCGAGAGAAATCCGATGTTTTATTTCCTTCTCTGTCTTCTCATGAAAGGAGACTACTGTTTAACAATACGTATTGAGATACGTACTTTATTCTTAGTGATATGGATAATATTATTAAGATTTATTATTGTAGAGAAGTTCATCGTTAAACGTCAAAAATTGCAATTCTTTATTTGTTCACATTGGAAAGTGTTCTTTGCTAAACAATTTTACGTATAATTTATATACAATTCCGTGAATAATTGTATTCAATAAAGTGGCCTACAATTCTAATCGTGGTGATACGATGAACAACAATAGTCATTTAACTTTAAATGCTGTTTTCAAAAACTTATATTTTCTAAGTCGTGCATAAGATTTTGATGACATTAAATTATCTACGTTAATCTCACTAGAGGTTTTGATTTATCTAGAGAAAATAAAAATCGAGTGGGATTTTTGACTATTACACGATTAGAAGGAAGTATATAAAGCTTAGAAGAAATAAAGCACTGTAATACAATAATAGTATATGCAACGAGCCTATAAGAATAATTAAGAAAGAGTATGGATATTTAAAACGAGCGCAAGCGAGTTTAAGATAATTTTAAATACGAGCTTCTTAATTACCATTATAGGCAAGTTTCATACGATTTATGCTTTCGACCATATTTCTAACTTGATATTATTAATTTTTTAGCAATGTCCCGTATGTTGTGAGATGTGCGCAGACGCGAAAGTATTGATTTTTTCCGAGGAACAGATGTTCACATTGACCTTGCTAGGCCATAAGAACCTACAGAGCTAACATTAAAATTAAATTAGACATTGAAAAAAGATGACAAATTGAATTTATTTGAATATTATTTACAATTAACGCTAATTATTATAGTAACAGAACATAACCTTCTGCGACAGTATTGGATTTCCAGCCTTGACTTTTCGCACTCTTTCGATTGTATATCCGAGAATAATCGATACTTGACGGTTTTATAACGGTAGAAAGCTGACCTGTCATTGGCTGAACAGTTGTAATTGAGTCGTCATTGCCTGAAAGACCTGACCTTTAATGAGTAGGGTATTTAATGACATACATTAAAGGTCTATAAAGGTGTATAATTATAAACATTTCGGCATGGTCAGCATAAAATATTAATTGACTTACTAAAATATGTACTAAACAATCTTGAAAATGTAGGCTATTATTGTACTATCTCCTCATTACAAATATTCCGCTAGATGGCAGTAGTGTGTTATCGTTAGCTGTTCTCTTGTTACCAATTGTGCCAACTATACAATCTTCATTGAACTTTATGGACGATTACTAGTCAAGAAGGCATTGTTGATTCAGTTTCGTTTTTAATAATAACATTTAATCTTTCTCAACTTGGTGAGGTTGCCAAAGAGAAAGAATGTTAAACAGTAACATTTAAGATGGCATTAAAAATGTTTTACAAGAAATTTGTTTACAATAAACTAAAATTTACAGTAGATAATATTTTACATAATGAAAATTTGCAGTAAAATAAAAAAATACAGATAAAAATAGAATGAGAAAATTCAACTGTAATTTGAATTGAAATACAAGTGTCCCCGTAAAATCTGCAGAGAACCCTTCAAAGCTGCCATAGAAATTTCTTTAATTGTTGTTGTTCGGACTCCAAATTTATGACAGAATGACACGAATTGTTTTGTTATGGTCCCTCTAGCGCCCACCATTAATCCGACGACTTCTATACCCCTGAGTTTGTATGATGTTTTGTAATAAGGGATAGTTGATTCATAAATAGTCCTTTTCTCTAGATTAACCTCCTCGGGTTGATTCTGATGCATCTCAAATCTGATGATCGGATCCAGAATCCAGGTTTAAATGTTATAATATCAATACGCCGATGACTTCCAGTATCTGCTATTCCACTTTATCAATATACATTAAACAATCTCTGGTACGTGACTATCCATAATCTCATACAGCAGAAGCTCTGACATAACCTAAACAATATAAACAAGATAAATAATAGAAAAGTTTTAATTAAGAATGATGAAATAATCATGAATCACTTTAAAAGATACAATTGTTGAAAGTACAATGTTGGCAAACAAAGAAATAACTGCTAGGGAGGTGCTAAAAACAAATGCTAGAGTGTTGATTAAAATGGTAGGATAAGCATCCATGATTGGTTTAAACACGTCGTTCCGTACAGTTTTATTGGTCAAATGTAGTATGGCATAGTAAAAGTGTTATGGTTAAGATAAAAATGTCCTTATAAAGATATGGCGTTCACTTCTAAAACTATAACGAAATAATTAAAATTGTTATTGAAATAAAAGAAGCAACGAAATAAAATGTCTTAATTGTTAACTAAGGTTAATAAAAAAATATGGTTTATTTAACGACGCTCGCAACTGCAGAGGTTATATCAGCGTCGCTGGTGTGCAGGAATTTTGTCCCGCAGGCGTTCTTTTTCATGCCAGTAAATCTACT
Source organism: Periplaneta americana (assembly GCA_025594305.2). Lineage (NCBI taxonomy): Eukaryota > Metazoa > Arthropoda > Insecta > Blattodea > Blattidae > Periplaneta > Periplaneta americana. The sequence continues at coordinate 185,144,407 of JAJSOF020000005.1, read as the reverse complement.
GACATGAGCCTGTCGTATTTAAACACAATTAAATGCCATCGACCTGGGCCAGAATCGAACCCGCAACCTCGAGCATAGAAGGTCAGCACTATACCGACTACGCTACCCAGACCGACACAATAGTTAATATTTTCTTAATTAGTGTAGTCTTTTTTTTTTTTTTTAGAAACTTTGTGTCATATTACAAAGGAAACGTCGAGATGCGATCCACGATCCTCGGTCCGAAGACGAATCAAGTAAATCTTTGGTATACAGTAACGAATATCAGTCTGTTTGAAATGCCTCGATTTGGAAATCGTAGCCAATAGAGCTCCTTTGTCAAGATTGCAGATTCTCTTGTCGGTCCGTACATTGAATGAATATCTGCTAATTTAGCATCATTGAATCCTTCCAATACTCAACTGAGCGTCGTGCAAGTTAATGACTCTTAACTGATTTAGTGTTTATGCTGGAGTACATGTGATCGAAAGTCTGAACTGACAGGCGTTTCATAGTACGATCGTTCATTAAAGATCAGACCGTAAAATACGTGACACATTTATGGAAAAGAAAAACTATTCGAGAAAGAGGGAGTATAAATAGGGCGTTGTTTTACGTGTATTTTTCTTAAATAACAAAATTTCACACGTGTACTCCCAGTAGTCTGTATAATACACGGGCATAGTAAGAGGAAGGAAAATGTGAAGCTGCAGGTTTAGCGCTTCCAGTAGATTCTGCAGTGGACTTTGCACCCTCGCAGGAAACGTGTAAGGCGATTCCTCCTTGAATGCGATTGAAGAAGGGGGGTGCACATAATTAAGTAGGAACAAGGAGAGGTATTCAGAAGGGAATCCTCTGAGAAGTGAGAGGTGTTCGGAAGGGAACCCTCCCAGACGTGAGAGGTGGGTTAGGGGATTTTCATTCGCATAACGGAATAGCAAACCCACGTGGAATTTTCCAAGATTTCCTTACAGGATCGACTCTTTGAATTGGTTTCCTTGTGCTAGAATACAGCTTAGGAGTAATGTGAAGTCTTTGACCGTTTACGAGAAGTTAATCATGAGAAGTAATTTAATTATGAAGCTCGCAAGAATGAAGAAAAATCTGTGTTATTCAGAGGGAGACCCAGATGGCTAGGTGGCAAGATTTTACAAATTTAACTTTACCTGAGTTTGAATGTATTTATAGACTGTTGAGAAAACTGTAGTTGGATTTTATATTGAAATATGTTTTATACTTGCAGAGAATGAACGTAACGAAATTTGCGAAATTGAAAATTCAAGAAGGGAATATACTTACGGAAAGTACAAATCTGTCTGAAAATATTGAACCAAGAGGCTTAAAACTTTAGCAACAATACAGAGATTAAGTATCTGGAAACCTGTGCAATGATGAGATGCTATTCAGCATATACAATATATTTAGACCTACGTACGTGGACTTTTTAATTTTCAAAATAAATAAATGAATGAATAAATAAATAAAAGATAGATAAATAGGTAGGCCTAGATACATAGATCAATATATAAATAGATCAATTGATAGATACATAAATAAATAAATAGATGGATGAATGGATAAGTAAATAGGTAGGTAGATAGATAGATAGCTAATTAGATAAATAAGTAAATGAGTAAATGATTGAGTAAAGAAATGATTAGAGAAATGAATAAACAAAGAAAGAACTAAAGAAATAATTAAATAATAAAATAAATAAATAATAAAAAATAAATAAATAAATAAATAAATAAATAAATAAATAAATAAGCGAGTAAGTAAATAAATGAGTAAATAATTGAGTGAAGAAATGACTAAAGAAATGAATAAACAAAAATAAATAAAGAAATGATTACATAATGAAATAAATAAATAGCAAATAAATAACTAAATAAATAAATAAATAAATAAATAAATAAGCGATTAAATAAATAAATGAGTAAATAATTGAGTAAAGAAATGGCTGAAGAAATGAATAAACAAGAATAAATAAAGAAATGATTAAATAATGAAATAAGTAAATAAGTAAATAAATAAATAAATAGGCGATTAAATAAATAATAGAGTAAATACGAGAATAAATAATTGAGTAAAGAAATGATTAAAGAAATGAATAAACAAATAAAGAAATAAAGAAATTATTAAAATAAATAAAATGACGTAAATAAATGACGTAAATAAATGAATAAATAAATAAATTAATTAATTAATAAGCAAGTAAATTTAATAAACAAAAATAATGTAATGAAAATATATGATTATGTCTCGTGACGGGAAAAATAACGAAATGGAAATATAAAAATTGGAAATTTATCCTAAATCGAAGAGGTGGAGACATTCAAATATCTTGGAGCAACAAAAACAAATATAAATGATAAATCGAGAGGAAATTAAATAAATAGAATAAATATGGGAAATGCGTGTTATTATTCGGTTGAGAAGCTCTTATCATCCAGTCTGCTGTAAAAAATCTGAAAGTTAGAATTTATAAAACAGTTATATTAACCGGATTGTGTGGTTGTGAAACTTGGAACTCTGAGAGAGGAACATAGGTTAAGGGTGTTTGAGAATAGGTGCTTAGGAAAATATTTGGGGCGTGCTCGGGATGAAGTTACAGGAGAATGGAGAAAGTTAAACAACACAGAACTGCACGCATTGTATTCTTCACCTGACATAATTAGGAACATTAAATCCAGACGTTTGAGATGGGCAGGGCATGTAGCACGTATGGGCGAATCCAGAAATGTATATACAGTGTTAGTTGGGAGACCGGAGGGAAAAAGACCTTTGGAGAGGCCGAGACGTAGATGGGAGGTTGATATTAGGATGGATTTGGGGGAGATGGGGTATGATGATAGAGACTGGATTAATCTTGCACAGGATAGGGACCGCTGGAGGGCTTATGTGAGGGCGGCAATGTACCTTCGGGTTCCTTAAAAGCCATTTGTAAGTAAGTAAGTATAATGTAATGAAAAAAAAATAACTGAATAAATAAGTAAGTAAATAACTAATTACTAAGTAGGCCTAATATAGTAGCCTAACTGACCGTGAAACCGAACTACCGTGCCTATTTTGAAAATTGAAGAAAGAAAATATGAAAAGGATATAAAAATCATTACATTGCACTTTGTGTTATCATCATCATCATCATCGTTGTCAACAACAGCATCCAATTTAGGACCTCGTTATCTATTCCAATTTCAGGAGAAAGGGTCTTTACACATTCTTTTTGGTCTTTCAGGACTATAGTTCGTTGGAATTTGTAGTAGCCTGAAACTTAACTTGGTATTTACTTTTTCACATTATTCTGCTATAGCTAAAAATATACTGTATGTTATATAGTAAAGTATTAAAACAGGTAAAAATTGTGATGTCTAGCAGAAAGAAAAAATATTTTCCCCAAAATTATTGAGCTCTATTGGGAAATTTTGATAGGAGGTTTTCTTAGGCACACCTTTAAGAAGACTTATAAAACAAATCATGCAGATAATACTACACAATCTGGAGATGAAGTAGTGTTTTCAGTAAAGCAATATGTAAGAAGAACGTAAATATAAAAAGTTAGGTTTAAAAGATTAGTGACTCACCCTGAACCTTCAACCATTTAATTAAATGGTTGAAGAGGTCTATCTGAAGAATATGTGTTGAGGGGTTCTTTGAACCATGTAAAATTGTTTAATATTAAAAACGAAAAATCGAATTTAAAAATTGACAAAATGTCACCTTAGTGTATCCTTAAGGAAATGAACTTAATTGTTGGGTTAGTAATCATAATGATTTGTTCTGAATATTAACATTCGTGTTGTTGCTCCAATTTTTGTATTTCCATTTCGTACTATGTTCTGGTCACGAGACATAATCATATACTTTGTTTGTTCGGTATTTACCTTAAAACCTATCTCATTACTTGCTTCAAGTAAAATTCTCGTTTTCTCCCCTAATATTTTGTGGATTTTCTCCAAACATATTCACGTCTTCCGCATAAACGGAAAAATAAATAAATAAATACTTACTTACTTACTGGCTTTTAAGGAACCCGGAGGTTCATTGCCGCCCTCACATAAGCCCGCCATTGATCCCTATCCTGAGCAAGATTAATCCAGTCTCTATCATCATATCCCACCTCCCTCAAATCCATTTTAATATTATCTTCCCATCTACGTCTCGGCCTCCCCAAAGGTCTTTTTTCCTCCGGCCTCCCAACTAACAATCTATATGGATTTCTGGATTCGCCCATACGTGCTACATGCCCTGCGCATCTCAAACGTCTGGAATTAATGTTCCTAATTATGTCAGGTGAAGAATACAATGCGTGCAGTGTGTTGTGTAACTTTCTCCATTCTCCTGTATCCTCATCCCTCTTAGCCCCAAATATTTTCCTAAGCACCTTATTCTCAAACACCCTTAACCTATGTTCCTCTCTCAAAGTGAGAGTCGAAGTTTCACAACTATAAAGAAGAACCGGTAATATAACTGATTTATAAATTCTAACTTTAAGATTTTTTGACAGCTGACTGGATGATAAAAGCTTCTCAACTTGGCGAATAATAACAGGCATTTCCCATATTTATTCTGAGTTTAATTTCCTCTTCCTGAGTATCATTTATATTTGTTACTGTTGCTCGAAAATATCTGAACTTCTCCACCTCTTCAAAAGATACATTTCAAATTTTATATTTTCATTTCGTACAATATTCTCGTCACGAGACATAATCATATACTTAGTCTTTTCGGGATTTACTTCCAAATCTGTCTCTTTACTTGCATCAAGTAAAATCCCCCGTGTTTTCCTAATCGTTTGTGGATTTTCTGCTAACATATTCATGTCATAGACAAGCATTGGTCCCTAGACAAGCAGCTGATGTAACCCGTTCAATTCCAAACCCTCTCTGTTATCCTGGACTTTCCTAATGGCATATTCTAGATCAGCGTTTCTCAAACTTTTGAAGTGGGGACCACTCTTTTTAAGTCAGAACAGGTGAAACGAGCAAGTTGAGCGGAAATTCCGCCGATTTTTTTTTGGAATCAAGACACATATTTATTCGACGTACTTGAACTGCTAACATAGAAAACAAAAATCACACTCAATCGCTTTCACCTTAATCTGGACGGGATAATAAAAGCCTAAACTAACCTAACCTAAGTGCGTCGGTGTCTATTCCAAAATCTGCGGAATCCGCTCAACGCCACTTTTTAAGTCAGAACAGTTCCGCGAACCACCTTACTCAACATATCGTTGAAAAAATTCGACACGTTTACTTTTTACACTTGCGTTTTTCATCTCTAAGTGCCGTTTCAATTTCCCGAGTTTCATACACTCCTTTGAAAGCACTTCGTAACAAACAACGCACCGAGACTTTGGTTCACTGTCATTGCCACACCAAGTAAATCCAAGTTCCAAATAACTCTTGTCATATTTATGAAAGTTATTTTTTCTTGAACGGCTACCACTAAGACTAGATATTTCTTTAATGGCACTAGAATGACTGATATTAATATCTTCACACACAGGTTCTGAACTATTAGCACTGCCTAAATGAAGAGCATCATCATGTTCCTTTCTTTCCAAAGATCCGTATCCTAGCCAGTTTTCCATTAATTATAATGGACACTATTTAACACAGACATGGACAACTACTAGCGTGTACCACATAAGAAGGATTTCAAACAACTAACTACTAACAGGCAAGCGACGAATCAACAATGCACAAAATTTGTTATGAGTTGCTTGTGATTGACTACAAACATATGACTAGAAAACTATTGTAATTTGAATTTCTGGATCTGATTCGTCCGGATTTTAATATGGGCGGGATCTAAAATTTCTTATATCGTCTTCTGGAGAAACATTCTGGAGAAACAGAAATAAAAAATTAATGCAGAAACATGCCCGATTTTCAACAAGTAAAAATGCAATTTGGCACGTTATATTATTGGTGTACGACGTACAGTACGTGACCATTTCAGTACGTGACCATTTCAATGTGCAGACTGGGTGTCGGGAAAAATATTAAGAAAGTCATAAATACATGAAAAGATTCGATACTTTGGTCCTCTGTTTTGAATTCGGGTGGTCCCTGGCTGGGTTACAAGTGCGGCTCCAGATATGTGGGGAAAAGATGGTGAGAAACACCACGTTCATAGTGTTTTAAATCCCTCTTCTGTTGCTGAGAATAGATTGGGAAGTCGGTAGAAGGGTAGGGTCATAAGTTACATAAAATTTAAGGACTGGGAGAAAAAGTGAAAGGCGATTGCCATGTGTCATTTCCAAACTTTGAGATTTTCAGCTATAGTGTGATACGCAATTCGTTTGAATTTTATTTTTTCTTCTGTCTTTTTTGAAGGACCACAAGGGCAGATCTCGAGGACCACAATTGGTCCGCGGACCATAGTTTGAGAAACGCTTCTCTACAGCAAAGTTAATAAGTAAAGGTGACAGTGCATCTCCTTGCTTTAGCCTACGGTGAATTGGAAACGCATCTGACAGAAACTGCCCTATGCGGACTAATAATAATAATAAAACTTACTTACTTACAAATGGCTTTTAAGGAAACCGAAGGTTCATTACCGCCCTCACATAAGCCCGCCATCGGTCCCTATCCTGTGCAAGATTAATCCATATCATCATATCCCACCTCCCTCAAATCCTTTTTAATATTATCCTCCCATCTACGTCTCGGCCTCCCTAAAGGTCTTTTTCCCTCCTGTCTCCCAAATAACACTCTATATGAATTTCTGGATTCGCCCATACGTGCTACATGCCCTGCCCATCTCAAACGTCTGGATTTAATGTTCCTAATTATGTCAGGTGAAGAATACAATGCGTGCAGCTTATTGTAGGGATTCGTAACAAGCTGTTTTTTTACGGTGATGGTTTGTTAGCCCTTCGCCCAACCCCCAAGCTGGAGGACCACCCCTAATCGGCTGTCCACGACTGCTTATTCAATATATTCGCATCTACCCTCCATATCTGGAGGCCGTCTCCTCTATCCGCATCCTGAGGACGCGGCATGCCGTGGTGATAGGGACCCACAATACATGGAATAATAATAATAATAATAATAATAAATAATAATAATAATAATAATAATAATAATAATAATAATAATAATAATAATACTTACTTACTTACTGGCTTTTAAGGAACCGTAGGTTCATTGCCGCCCTCACATAAGCCCGCCATTGGTCCCTATCCTGAGCAAGATTAATCCAGTCTCTACCATCATATCCTACCTCCCTCAAATCCATTTTAATATTATCTTCCCATCTACGTCTCGGCCTCCCCAAAGGTCTTTTTCCTCCGGCCTCCCAACTAACACTCTATATGCATTTCTGGATTCGCCCATACGTGCTACATGCCCTGCCCATCTCAAACGTCTGGATTTAATGGTCCTAATTACAGTATGTCAGGTGAAGAATACAATGCGTGCAGTTCTGTGTTGTGTAACTTTCTCCATTCTCCTGTAACTTCATCCCTCTTAGCCCCAAATATTTTCCTAAAACCTTATTCTCAAACACCCTTAATCTATGTTACCTCTCAAAGTGAGAGTCCAAGTTTCACAACCATACAGAACAACCGGTAATATAACTGTTTTATAAATTCTAACTTTCAGACTTTTTGACAGAAGACTAGATGACAAAAGCTTCTCAACCGAATAATAACAGGCATTTCCCATATTTATTCTGCGTTTAATTTCCTCCCGAGAATAATAATAATAATAATAATAATAATAATAATAATAATAATAATAATAATAATAATAATAATAATATTAATAATAATAGCAGCTTACATAAAGTAAATGTAGGTAGGCCTATATGTACTTTTATCCATCTCAGTATATTGGTGTTTCAGTTCGGTACAGATTAAAGATCTAATTCTGTCCAGAAAGAGGAAGGAAGTTTCATGAAAATTTGAGGACCGTATTTGGTTTCATTAAAGTAGTATAAGTTAATTGCTTTCGAAAGAGGAATTTACACTGGAGAATATTTCGATCGAGAAACTCGCAGGGGGTCCTTAACTCGCAGGCAGTTGTTTACAGCGAGCAGTAGGAAATGTTTTGCATTGGCGGTAACTCGTACGTGGCTTTCGTCGGCACAGACAGGCAGATTTGTTAACCATGCCACCGACGTGAAGACGTGGGGTGGGGGGAGACGCGGTGCGCCGCGACGCTGACGACGGAAACTCGTGGACTCGACATTTTGCGACCTCAAATCCTCATTAACTGCGAGGAGGAGGAGGACGAAACGTCTGAAAGTATCGGATACATAACAGCCCTGTTAAATGTGTCGCAGGAGAGCCGACCGACTAATAACGCCATAAAGTGTATGATTGCAGCGAGATGTGACGTCACGGCACCAAGTGGTTCGCTCATAAAACACCAAACTATTAAAACTTAAACATTACAGCTTCCCTTTAACAGTTTAAAATGTGTTCGAAATTACTGTCAGAGAGAAAAAAGTGCATTAGCCCAACTCTGTTACATAATTTATGACGGCCAGAACCCGATAACTGGAAATGCTGAAGCTGTGATAGTGTCGTCACAATTCACTGAACAGGGCTCTACAAATGAAGCATACGGCCTGTCTTACACTTTGAGTTTATAGTAGAATAGAAGTCTCTTGTTCTACTCTTTGTTTTACCATATCTATACTAATAATAATCTGTAGCCAAAATTTGTCTGGTAATTTTCGATTTTCCAAAAATAATTGGTGATAACATGTATAATTAACCATCCTAAAAACGAAAATCGCTTTTTCGAAATTTTGTTTGTATGTATGTCTGTCTGTCTGTCTGTCTGTCTGGATGTTTGTTACCTTTTCACGGGATAATGGCTGAACCGATTATATGAAAATTGGAATATAAATTAAGTTCGTTGTAACTTAGATTTTAGGCTATATGGCATTCAAAATACTTTATTTAAAAAGGGGGTTGTAAGGGGACCTGAATTAAATAAATCGAAATATCTCTCATATTATTGATTTTCATGAAAAATGTTACATAACAAAAGTTTCTTTAAAAATAATTTCCGATAAGTTTTATGCTATGCATAATTTTGATAGGACTGATATTTAATGAGATAAATGAGTTTTAAAATTACAATAACAACGCCATCTAAGGCGCTGTACTGAAATAAAAACAAATGACTTCGTCTATAAGGGGCCTTGGACAACAACAATCGAAAGCTATTAAACATAGCCTAAGATAATGTTTCTGTGTTTATATGAAGTTATATCGGAAGCTAATTAATTGTTTAATTATTATTTCACCATTGGAAAGTGTAGTTTCTCTAGATGGACATAATTCTACAATGTTATTACAGTAACTTCTGAAACATATAGCAAGTAATATAAAGTATACACATTAAAACTAAATGATATGTCAATCTTCATTAAACTATGGTTACGTGTAATAACAATTAAGAAACATGTTAAAGGAATTGTCATTTTACCAAATGATTGCTCTCTGGACCAAAATGACCGCATTTTAATTATTTAAATACAATTTCAATTAAGTAACATATTAAACGATTTATCCTTCTATCAATCACGAATGTTCCCTGAATCAAACGTCCTATTTTAATTATGTAATTACTTTATATTTATTTCTAACAGGTGCAGCGGAGCGCACGGGTACGGCTAGTTATAGTAATATAGTAAACATGTGATAATGTAATACAGTGAAACTTCCCAATACCGGACACCGCCGGGGAAAAATTAAATGTCCGTTATTGAGAAGTGTCCGCTATTTAGACAATCGTTAGTATGTACTGTATATAGTACATTAACATTTCCCATACATATTCAACACTATATTTTACAGTACAGTAGAGTAGAGTAGAGAGTGAGATTGTTTACAGCAGCCGTGGCGAGAACGTGACTCGCAAGACATTGTAGCTCGCAGTGATAGCTGTGCATTTGTATTTGTCTCTGACCTGCGAGTGGCATATGTCTCTCTCTAAACCATGTACGAAAGTTCCAAGTAGAATGGGAGGACGCATTTTTTTGCTGTTAATATGATGAGAATATTAAATGTATTATTCGTTCACAAGTATTACGAGGAAAACGGTTGTATAACATAAAACGGCATTACACTACATGTTACTGATGAATCATTAAAAGGTTAATTGTTATTGTTGTTATCAACATCATCATCATCATAATCATCATCATCATCATCTCTGTACGTCGACCCTTTTTCAGCAGATGTACGAATAATGCGGTTAACTCTTCAATTTGAACTCACTGATTTACTATGTGATGTCAAATGAAAGCTAGATGTAAGGACTTGACAAATGTTGAACTTTCAAATCTTTTTGCCAAAAAATAAATATCCGAAGCTTCGTTCTTTCGCTTGCTCTGTTGAAGCCATGTTCGCTACAACTTTCGTTTGTGAAAAATTATGTTCAACAATTAAAATAGTAAAAACCAAATTTTGATCATGACTGACAGACAAATACCTTCGTGATCAACTACGACTGGCAGTAAGTGATATAATTCCTGATTTTGAAACTTTGTCGCAGAGACATTCTGAAGACAGTTAATTTTAGGTTGTGATATTGTTCATTTCTTCCTTCGTTACACGTACTAAACATTAGTTTGTAGCCTTGTACTGTATAAAATTACATTTAAGTGCTTGACGTAAGGAAAATGAAAATCCGTTAATAAGTCAGACAGTTGCTTCACTTCCCCTTCGGGTGTCCGCCTCCCTCCATAGGTGCTATGAACGTTGCAGGTTACACAGTGGCTCGGCGCACGATCACATTTTCGCCACCGCTGGTTTACAGTATTCATCCAGAGAGAAATCCCAGGTAAAGGCATCTTATTTGCTCTAGCACGGCAGAACCATTCATATGTTAAATTCTCAATGGCAAGCCCCTTAGTTTTAGGAAAAGCTCTTTTTGTGTTCTCATGTGCATTCTCAGTGTATGATTTTAAAATAACATCCTTGTTTTTCAAAATTTCACTAACCTGAGTTTTTCCCACATTAAACTTTGTGGCCAGCTCACGAAAACTTAATTCCTCCTTCTCACTATGCTTTACAATATCCACTTTCTCTTTTAGGGATAAACGTTTACGTTTTTGTGACATTTTTAATGTGGCTGTACTTCCGAACACTCAGCTCGACAAACTAAGAAAGTACGGACTGCTCACGCACAGTATCACAACTAACAACTGTGCTGCTTACCTTCAATAAAGTAGGATGAACGTTCAAATGCACGATAACGATTGTTGCAAAGAATTCCGTTATTATTCCGTTTAATTTACAACCGTCTTTTTTTCTTTCACGCTGTCCGTTATTTGGAAGTTTTAATTGTTGTTCGGAGATACATTTCAGTGTCTGCGTCCGTTATTGAGAATGTCCGCTATTTGGAAGAATTTTATCATAAGGGCCAATGTTATTTTGCAGGGGAATTTTAAAATGTCCGCTATTGAGAGGAGTCCGCAATTGGGAAGTGTCCGTTAAGGGACGTTTCACTGTATTACCATATTATACTTCGTTCCATAATTCCGACAGGCGAAGTAAACATTGCCGTCAGGGGGAGAGAAGTATAATTGCTATTCAACCAATGGCAGAGGTCACATTCCACGCTTGTCTTGAAGTTGGGCGCCCAACTTCTAAATAAGCGAGGAATGAGACCTCTGCCATTGGTTGAATAGCAATTATACTTCTCTTTCTCTGCCGGCAATGTTTATTTCTCCTTTCAGACATTATAAAACGAAGAATATCAGTGATGTAAACATAAACAGGGGCGTTATTTCAAGGTTTCCTTGGGGGAGGCAAGATTTTTTAGGAAAGACTTCATAGGGTATATCGCCTGGCATACTCCCATCAAATTTAGTCTGAAATGAACTATTTTATATTCCGCACACTGGTGTAAACTTGACCATAAAGCAAAAATGAATGAATGAATAAATGAATAAATACATAAGTAAATAACAAAAATAAATAAATACATAAATAACAAAAATATATATAAATAAATGAAGAAATAAATAAGAAAATAAATAAATAAATAAATGAAGAATCCACTGCAAGACGTGAACTGCTCTCTGAGCTGGATATACATCTACCATCAGTCCGGACACTGGAGTATACCACCACTCCACCGTGGATTATGCGACGTCCCATGTTTGATATAAGTCTGAGCCGCTGTTTTAAGAATTTTACACCAGCTTTTGTTTATAGACTTCGTTTTAGTGAACTTTTATCCCGATATCCAAATTATTCATTAGTTTTTACTGACGGATCCCGGATAAATGATTGTGTTGGTTGTTCCTTCGTTACAAATGGAGAGATATTTAAATACAGACTAAGCCAATATACTAGTGTTTTTACTGCTGAACTCTATGCTTTTACAGAGTTTTATTGTTTTTAATTAGGCAACCTCGGGGCAGATTCCTTATCTGTTCCGACTCTTTAAGTGCCATCCAGTCCTTGCAGTCTTAATTGTGATGATCCGCTTGTCTTAAGAACTCAGCAGCTGTTCCATACTCTCCTTTGCTCTGATTATGAGATTGAGTAGTGTGGATTCCTGGCCATGTAGGGATTGCAGGAAATGAGGCCGCGGATGCTGCAGCCAGGGCTGGCGCACTGGATGGCTCTCTGGTATATTGGCGCGAGAGGTGGCAGGACATTCGAAACTACTTGAAATCTAAAATTTGGTGGCAATGGGAAGGAGAATGGTCTGCACAAGAGGGAAACAGATTACGAAATATAAAGAATACTGTTAGAGTTTGGGATTCGTCTACAAGAGCGTCGCGACACGAGGAGGTTTTACTCACCCGGTTGAGGATTGGCCATTGTCATCTGACACACGGCCATCTCCTACGTGGCGAACCTCAGCCGGAGTGCGATATGTGCCATGTTCCACTTACGGTGGAACACTTTTTATTGCGTTGCAGGAAATATGACCATACACGGAGGCAATATGGAATTCGGCCGACATTACGTGACGCTCTTGGAAATGATTTTAATTGTACAAATGCAGTTCTGAGATTTTTATCAAATACAGGTTTGGATAAGGTGATTTAGTTTTTATTGATCCGTTTTACTCATCCTCCGGACCCTTTACATCCGGAGGTTACATTTGTTGTTTTATATTTGATTTTACATTGTTGACATTTCGGACTTTATACATCCGAATATTTTATAAAATTTTATGGTTTTAAAATATGATTGACAAGTTATCTCTGGTGGCCTTAGTTTTATTGTTTTATTTGTTCGTCTTGAATACCACCTAGTGTGGTAGAATTGCTCACTTTTATGATTCTATAGAAATCACCTTATGTATACTGCATTTGTGTGCCTCGTTTTATCGTGACAACGCTTTTTAGTTCTTTTAGCACTCTGATTATTATATAATTTATGTATTTGTTACATTAAGAATTTTAGATAAGGGCGCAAATAGCCATAGTAGCTGACGCGCCCTTCTTAAACTCTACTACTACTCCACTGCAAGAATGATGGATGTCACTTTCTTGTCGAAAATGAACCAAGACTGTCAATGCATAGCTCAAGACATATAGAATGTACGTAGAGAGTTATATGGCATTAACACTGATAGTCATTGTCCAGTAATGATCGGAAAATCACAGTTAAGCTTTGAGCGCTAAGCATTTCAAACTTCCAATTGCTTCTCCTGCAAAATGTATTTCAAATGACATCCATCATTCTTGCAGTGGACTCTTCAAATACATACATAAGCAAACACATAAATAAACTCATAAATATATAAATAAGCAAATAATACATAAATAAGGAAATAAATAAACAAATAAATAAACACGTAAAGGAGCAAACAAATAAATTAACATAGGCCTAAATAAATGTATAAATAAATAAACTAATAAAATAAATAAATAAATAAACAAATCAATCAATCAATCAATCAAAAAAGAAATCAACGAGCGAGCAAGCAAGCAAGCACGATTTCAGATGCACTAAACATATTTTGAAAATTTCGTTTTATTGTCCATTTCTCAAGGACCTGTTATTATTTTCAGTTACAAACAGGGCTGATATGAAATAGCTGGTTTGCAAAGAGGTGACTTCATTCGCTATCTAGGAGTCAATTTTTATGACGAGATTAATTTTGCTCCTCTTTCAACATTGTCTAAACTAAGAAAAATGTAGAATTGCTTATTTCATCACCACACTTACAAGCGGATCAAAAATACAACATCATTAACACCTCAATCTGTCCTAGTCTAATATATCCATTTCAGACAGTGCCTCCAAAAAAAAATTTCTAATAAATTCATAGTGGATGCAGATATTATGATAAGGGATGTGCTGAAAGAAATACTGCAACTGCCTAATGACCTTCCTACAGATATGTTGTATACAGACACAAAATTCAAGGGATTAGGTTTATTCTGTTCAGCATGGGAATTATACTTACAAAATATAAACGCATGTAAGATATTGCTTAAATCCAATAATTCCTTCCTACATGCTACAAGGAAATTATCCCAAGAAATTACATCCAGTCTCACAGCACTCAATATCACCGAATCAGCAAATATTTTGGACAAATACGGCACTGTAGATACGCGAAAGGTACGGCAAGTATTAAGAGAAAAAGCGTTTGAGAACTGGAGCCAGAAAAAACATAAAGGCAAAGGCGTGCTATTATACCAACAATATACCCCGGCCAGTAAGTGGATCCGGAATCACAAGGGTCTTTCCTGTAGTGAGTGGAGGGAAGCGATCAAGATGAATGCGAACGTGTCAGCTGTGCGTAGTGTACCTGGCAGGTCTTCGGGCAGTAACCTCTGTCGACGTTGCGACAGGGAGGTTGAAACCCTTGCCCATGTCCTGGGGGCCTGTCCACACGGTGAACGCGGCATCATACAGTAAGATCTATAATAGCAACTGCCTTAAGGAACAAAGGTTATTCAGTATATGAAGAAGTACACGGCATATCCAGTGAGGGCAGTAATCGAAGAATTGACAATTGCATTTAAACCTCTCTCTCTTGAAGGTTACATAATAGACCCTACTGTGAGATTCGAATCTCACGAACACCAGCCAGAAGAAGTACACGAGGAAAAAAGGAATATATATGAACCTTCCATCAGTTTTTTATAAGGACAAATACCATCTGGAATCCATCGTCATTACGGGACTAATGATAGGAGCCCGTGGGACCATACCCCGGTTCCTAGTCGACTTCTGTAAATCTTTTGGCCTACATAAAAGTATTTTAAGAGATCTAACAATTGCAGACTCAAAGGCTCAATAGCTATTTTCAGGCATCATACATATGGACCATGACTAATTCGCATCTCCTTGACGTTACTTCGTTTAACATCATGTGTTTCAATATAATTCAAATTGTTTATTTTTCACTCTAACAACAATTTATCACTAAGCCTCAAGGCATTTACTCTATTGTATCATGGTACTCTTTGTCGATGGCAACCTGTAGTGGTTACAGGAAGAAATGAAATTAAATTAAATTCCAATTGTTTAGTGGTCACATTTACCCCACTTTACAGTGCATATCCAGTTTCCACACGAAGTCCTACTTATACTAGGGTATGCGTAATTTACATGCACTTGCTGTTAATATGACGTAGGTGCGAACAAATGAACACACAGAATTTTATTGATTAAGAAATTTTAATTTCAACTATATTTTTATTTACTTTACTACAGGTTACAACCACTAATGTAGCAAATGGCAATGCCTTGGTTTCGTTTCACCAAAGTTATTAAGCCCGTCTTTTATTTTTTAAGCGTTTAGAAAAGTTGAATATTTTAATATTAAGAGTACGGTTCTCATATTTTAGTAATACTCAATTATTTTTTAAATCTTAAACTCTAAGGTTAGAGAAAAATTCAGGGGAGCACTTTTCAGTCCTAAATGAAGCCACTGAACACAATACAGTGATAATGTTTTATTGTCACAAAGTGATATAAACCGAATCAGTAAGATATTATTTTCTGTAATTGGTTACATTTGACTATAGTAAAATACACTTAGTCCTATTTCTATTTTTTTTTTTTGTTGCTTCATGAGTGTACTACAACGCTATAATCGTTTCGAGTTCATTCATATGAATGTAATTGTGTATTTGGATAAAGGTAAATAGTATAGAATTGACAAAATTATTACTACTATCATTGCATTTGCAAAGCATTAAACCTGGAAAACTTATTACGAACCTGCAGTCGAATAAAGGTCCATGTTGTACAGTTCGGTCACACAGCTGATATTTTATTATCCTGGTTTCAAACTCAGTTCTGTCGGAACCACTTAAACGTAACATAGACCCTTGTTCGGTCGCATGCTTCAATTGTCTGGCGTCTGATCTGTCTGAGATTTTCATGCCGTAACGCGTCCGAATTTAGAAATAGGTATTAAAATGTGTCCTTAAAATATTAATGTTTTCCTTCGCGTTAAAATATTCTTTTCGTGACGTCACGAATATGTGTGTGTGTGTGTAGCGTACTATATAATGATTACTGTTGTAAATTCATAAATCATAGATGTCGATAAATGTAAAACAGACAACCATGAATGTTATAGTGTGTACTTCCTTTGTGTTTGCCTTACACTAACTTCCTCTATATCAGAGACAAAAGTATTACAGTTTTCATGAAAATGTATATGGCCACAAGAAGTTACCAAACACATTTCTATAACATAACAGTAGTTTTTCAGATATTATAAGATAAATTAAGGGGAGAGGATGGTGTTTTTGATGACAAATTAGTAAATTTTCAAAAACAGAAAAAATCCTTTCAAATACGCTGTGATATGTATGTGGAATGCATAGCATAACATTTTGTGGGTATCTGTGCCCTTATCGGATGTTGAGTCGCTATTTTTAAACTTCCTGCGTTATGGATTTTTAAATCACTCGCCCACTTTTATTGTTGTTTCCGGTAAATTAAATTTTCAATTCTTTTTTTTCTTTAAAATACCCTTTGATATGTGTGGAATGCATTGCATAACATTTTGTGGGTATTTGTGCCCTTATCGGATGATGAGTCGCTATTTTTAAACTTCCTGCGTTATGGATTTTTAAATCACTCGCCCACTTTTATTGTTGTTTCCGGTAAATTAAATTTTCAATTCTTTTTTTCTTTAAAATACCCTTTGATATGTGTGGAATGCATTGCATAACATTTTGTGGGTATTTGTGTCCTTGTCGGATGTTGAGTCGCTATTTTTAAACTTCCTGCGTTATGGATTTTTAAAGCACTCGCCCACTTTTATTGTTGTTTCCGGTAAATTAAATTTTCAAATTTTTTTCTTTAAAATACCCTTTGATATGTGTGGAATGCATAGCATAACATTTTGTGGGTATTTGTGCCCTTATCGGATGTTGAGTTGCTATTTTTAAACTTCCTGCGTTATGGATTTTTAAATCACTCGCCCACTTTTATTGTTGTTTCCGGTAAATTAAATTTTCAATTTTTTTTTCTTTAAAATACCCTTTGATATGTGTGGAATGCATAGCATAACATTTTGTGGGTATTTGTGCCCTTATCAGATGTTGAGTCGCTATTTTTAAACTTCCTGAGTTTTGGATTTTTAAATCACTCGCCCACTTTTATTGTTGTTTCCGGTAAATTAAATTTTCAATTTTTTTTTTTCTTTAAAATACCCTTTGATATGTGTGGAATGCATGGCATAACATTTTGTGGGTATGCCCTTATCGGATGTTGAGTCGCTATTTTTAAACTTCCTGCGTTATGGATTTTTAAATCACTCGCCCACTTTTATTGTTGTTTCCGGTAAATTAAATTTTCAATTTTTTTTCTTTAAAATACCCTTTGATGTGTGTGGAATGCATAGCATAACATTTTGTGGGTATTTGTGCCCTTATCGGATGTTGAGTCGCTATTTTTAAACTTCCTGCGTTATGGATTTTTAAATCACTCGCCCATTTTTATTGTTGTTTCCGGTAAATTAAATTTTCAAATTTTTTTTCTTTAAAATACCCTTTGATATGTGTGGAATGCATTGCATAACATTTTGTGGGTATTTGTGTCCTTGTCGGATTTTGAGACATCATTTTTAAACTTCCTGCGCCATGGATTTTTAAATCACACGCCCGCTTTTATCGGTTTCCAGTAACTTCATTTTTTTTGCTGCATTGCCAGATAAAAATGGATATAATTTCTGAAGTATTAAAGATACATGTATGAAATTTAGAACACACATCCTTTAGACTATTAGAAGACTTTTCTCTGTAACAGAATTTTGTTAATTGATTTCATTTTAAAAATACGTCCGTATGTTTACAAGAAAGGAAATCAGAAAATTGTTATTACATTTTAATTGTTTATTTTACAAACGTAGGGACTAATATCAAAATTATTTTACAGATAGTTTGTAGAAAATGCTTTTGCAAATACATTGCAAAAAACTGTTTGAATCTATCTTTAAAAACGATTTAGATATATCGGTTTTAGTACAAATTTTTTCAAATTTGGGCCCCCAAACAATTTTTTTTTTCAAAATATTTTTATTTGGTTGAGTTGCCACAGCTATGAGCTCTCTACATACAAAAAATTAATATTTTACACCAAATAGGAAAAAAGTTTTAAAAAATACCATTCTCTCTCCTTAAGTCTGAATTGGTAATTTGAAAAAGTAAAATTAGAGTTCATTAAACAGTATTTTTACGGCGAATTTTACCGTCTTTCGAGAATGCCATCTCATCACTATATCAACACAAGCTAGATAACTCCAGATGATACAGCGTCGTTTAAATAGCACATATATTTCCATGGTTCCTCCACCTGATCGACAACAGAGTACCTTGCCATTATGGTATTTTTCAGCCAAATTTCTTCAAATTAAATAATTGTTGTTTCATCAATACTTTTTATACACACTGAAGGAAATGGGAAATCACTGACTACCATCACTGTAACATTTGTGAAACCCTGGATGGCGAAGATTAATTATGACGTTTGGATTCACTACTTGCTGGACACTTTGGGGAAGCCATTCGCTTCTACTGGGCATTCGTATATGAGGTCGTAAAGTTATTCACTTAACCATGAGATTTATGCAGTTGTGTAACGACAAAAGTTAGTAAAGCCACTTTCTCAAACACAACACTGCAAGATGTTACACTTGCCAACTTGTTTACTACATACATTTGAATGTTATTTATAGCTTATGATTTGTTTCGACGTTCTGACATTGCAGTAGTGGCATTACTTAGGATAAGGAAGACTAATAATACATTTGAGATATATACGTCCAGCTATAAAAATTTGGAATATCAAATGAAACACTTGGAGTAGATTTGGGTAAGTATTAACTTTGCATGTTACTGATAACTTAAAGCTATGCAAATCTAGTCTTTCAGGTGAAGCTTCCTGTAAAGCAGATTTGAATAATTTCAAGGGAAAAATTGTTCCGGGGCCGGGTATCGATCCGGGACCTCTGGTTGAACGTACCAGCGCTCTGCCAACTGAGCTACTCGGGAACTCCACCCGACACCGTCTCAACTTTTCCCTTTATATCCACACAACTCGCGTGGGCTGACGAAACGCCAGAGACCCGGGTAGCTCAGTTGGGAGAGCGCTGGTACGTTCAACCAGAGGTCCCGGGATCGATACCCGGCCCCGGAACAATTTTTCCCTTGAAATTATTCAGCTTAAAGCTGATTTAAGCTTGATAATTTCATTTCTTGGGAGCAAACATACTGAGGCTAAGAAACTTAATGTCCTATTTTTCTTGTCTTCCTCGTATTCTTATTTTTCATGTCATGATTTGGGTTCGAATTCATTTCACCTTCGTGTTATGTTTGTAATCGGTTTTTTAAGACGTTATATTAACTGTGTGCTGGAAGGAATAGTGAATGGGAGAAAAGTTCGGAGCAGAAGAAGATATCAGATCAGGGTTAGTAGATTATTTTATTGAAATGTAGGACACATTGGTTGAAAATGTAAGATATTACATGAAAGTATAGGACATTATAGGATAATGTAGAAACATTGAACCTAAAAATCTAAAATGCAACTAAAAATATGTTATACATCTTGATTACACAACTTTTAACACTGTATCACTTCGGAATATGTATGATGAGACTTTACTGTGTTAAACTTCAACGTAGGCCTACCTCGTTTACATGTTTCGACATATTTATGGGTCATCTTCAGAACTGGTCGTTATTGGTCTTGGCGCCTCGTGTTCTGTTTCCTGTGAGGATGCGTTCGTGTTGTATAGTGTAGAGTCAAAGAGCGTGTGTGTTTTGGAGTTGAGTTGTGTGTTGAAAATTTCGTGGGGGTGTGTTTTCGTGTGTCTGTATATTTCATATTGTTCTAGTGTGTTTAGTTTCTGGCTTTTTGGTTGGATGCATAGTATTTCCATGTCTTTGTTGATGTCTCTGTGGGTGTGGTTAGCATTTGTGATGTGTTCTGCATATACAAACTCAAATGTAACACCTGCAACAACTTCTATATAGGACAGACAGGCAGATCGTTTCAAACACGTTACAAAGAACACATCACAGCCATAACAAAATTGTAAAACACCTCCACATATGCAGAACACATCACAAAATATGATAACCACACCCACAGAGACATTATCACTTAGAAAACAAAGAGATGCAAATGATATGCTATGTCGACGATGAACTTCATATTTCAAATTCAAGAAGACAACATTTAAAGAGTACATATATTAGGCATTAAACTAACAGAAAGGTATATGTACGGTATGATAAGAACTTTCTTGTGTTAAATTTTAACGTACCTTGTTAACATGTTTCGACCTATTTTCGGTCATTTTCGGAACTGGTCGTTGTTGGTCTTGGCGCCTCTTGTTTCCTGTGTGGGTGCGTTCGTAGTGTAGAGTCAAAGAGTGTATGTGTTTTGAAATTGAGTTGTGTGTTGAGAATATCGTTGGGGTGTGTTTTCGTGTGTCTGTATATTTCATATTGTTCTAGTGTGTTTAGTTTCTGGCCTTTTGGTTGGATGTGCAGTATTTCTATGTCTGTGTTGATGTCTCTGTGAGTGTGGTTGGCATTTGTGATGTGTTCTGCATATGTGGAGGTGTTTTGTAATTTTGTTATGGCTGTGATGTGTTCTTTGTAACGTGTTTGAAATGATCTGCCTGTCTGTCCTATGTAGAAGTTGTTGCAGGTGTTACATTTGAGTTTGTATACGCCTATGTGATTGTATTTGTTTATGTTGTTTGTAGATGTTTTTGTATAGTGTTATTTGTTCTGTATGCGATGTTGTAGTTTAATTTCTTGAATGAGGTTGAAATTTTGTGCATTCC
This sequence comes from Periplaneta americana, assembly GCA_025594305.2. NCBI lineage: Eukaryota > Metazoa > Arthropoda > Insecta > Blattodea > Blattidae > Periplaneta > Periplaneta americana. The sequence goes on along the minus strand of JAJSOF020000005.1, from coordinate 185,123,165 downwards.
GAACAATGGTACACAGACTACTCAACATACCAATGAACCAACAGGATTACAACGAAGAGCTAAACACAATCAAATACATAGCACAAGAAAACGGATACAACCCTAACATAATAGACAACATAATACGTAACACAAAACATAATCACAAAATTTATTTATTTATTTATTTAAATTTAAATATACAGAATAAATAATATAATTACATACAAACAAGAGAAATAGTAATAAAATAATGCAATCAATATAAAAAAGGAGATACAGTAGTATTAACAAAATTTGAGACCGAATGAGCAGCGCTCGTGTTCGGTCGCAGTTCAGATATAATATTAATAGGCCTATAAGAGAATATAAAGTAAAATAAAATAGGAAATAAAATTAAAATTACAGTTACAGAAATTATATAATACAATATTAATATAAGAGAAATATAGAAAAAATAATAATAAAAATAAATAAGTATAATAAAATAGGAACTAAAATTTGAATTACAGCGGCAATGGAATTATATAATATAATATTAACACTAGAGAAGAATAATATCACACGTGAAAAGTGGGACAATTTATATATACATATATATATATATATATTTCAAAATTATAGAATATAAATATAATATAGGTTGATTAATTCATACACATAGGCTATAAATTTATTTAATCAAATTGAAGATATTAACACGTTTCTAATTTTCTTGTTATATGTTAGTGGGTTACATGTTAGAAGTTCTGGGTGTAATTTAGTTAAAGCATTGTACAATCGAGGGCCAAAACTTATGCTATGCTTTAGACCAGCAGATGTGAGACATTTAGGTTCTACTAATGTTGAATTAATATTTCGTCTTGTGTCATAATTATGTGTCTGTAATAGAAACTTATTACGATTTTTATGATAAAATTTTAACAGCGTATACTTATAAATTTGTTCAATATAAAATACATTAAATTCAGAATAAATTAATTTAGTTGGATAATCGAAACGTTTCTTCAAATAAATTTTAATTATTCGCTTTTGTAGTAAATTTAACGGATCAAGATTAAAAAAAAAACATCATAATACAATACAAACATAAGAACATAAAAAATACATCACACTAACATACGAAAACAAAAATCCTAAAAATGTAGCACAAAATAATATTTAAATTTTCATTGCTTGGAAAAACTAAGATTTGGGGGTTAAATTACATTTTTACAAAAATAACGCTAAAACTTCCAGGGATAAACTAGACAAATTCAGAACTATTAGGTACTCAGAATAGAGTCTGAGGAAAGGTGCATTAAACATCGTTAATCCAACATAGATTAAGGCAAAAGTGTCTGAGTTCCCTTGAACAAAGAAATGTACTGTTCATAGTTCTACCACAGTCTAGTATATACAGTCGCGAAGCTCAATACGTAGTAAATATGCAAACACTAGATAGTTGCTCACCACTAGGATCGCTAATATCGCCTCATTACAGGCAACGCATAATAGTACCGTCACAGTCTATTGTTTCTAGCACCCTCAAAACTCAAGCTTCGTGATTGTATATAGTAGACTGTGGTTCTACTTCATAAATGTCTTTTCCGGTCGCATTCGTTTCTCGATGGGTAAGTATCTTGGTGGATCAGAAGCTGTAAACATAATGAACCATTTCCTCTTCATAATACTGGGGATGAGAAACTTGTACGAGACATCAAGGTAATGAACCGATGGTATTCACGACAGAGAATTGGGCTCTGACTTGAATGGCACTGTGGTATGAACGCAAAGTGTTGGGGAGAGGAGGGGAGAGGAATTCGTCGTAAAGTAATGATGTCAGATCCCTTCAACCGTCGGTAATATCCATGAGCCACGTGGTCCCTCGTTCAAGGATGGTCCATTCCAAAAATTAATTAAATATACCCCGCAACCCTCGCACCGTGTGCAACGGACGTGGGATCTCTTCTATAACGATGGACAAATTGACGTTATTAGTATGGATAGGTGTCATTTGAGCGGAGGGAATGTTTGAATTAAAACCGATGGCAGTTTTGGAAATAATGGAGGTACGCTGTGATCTTAAAGAGACGAATTCATAACATTTTAACTTCCAAAATAAAATTATTCGCAGGAATATTCAATTGAATTTTGTCCCTCGAATCTGCGTACGTAGGCTTACACTAAAATTTTACTCACGTAAAAATGCATCTTACAAATCGCGTACACATAACCCCTACTGTTCCATATAGTGCATTTCTCCGCTCCTACCTACCACGCGTCTATTCTTCGATGCAACAATTAAATTTATTGGTTAATAAATTGGAAAAATCATATCAAAGAATTACACCCAAATTAAATTCAGCATGTTTTTCTATTAGATCTGTGCAAAAGATTGTAAATATCATTACCTTAAAAACACTGAATTTTGGAATAATATTCTGGGAAATTTTTACAGATAGGAACGGTATATTCCCACTACAAAAAAAGAGTAATTAGAATAATAGTAGGTGTCAAATCTAGGGACCATTTATAAAAAAAAACTACAAATAATACACATTGTTTGTCAGTAGGCCTGTATTTTTTTCATTAATAATCTTCCTCTTATGTAATCGTGAAAACTTCGTAACTAATTCAACAGTTCATAGCATAAATACTCGTCAAAAAATTACTTTTATACTCCATCGGTAAGTCTATCGTTCTATCAAAATGAAGTGCTATATATGTCAGTAAAAAATTTTTAATAGCGTCCCTATGGATATAAAAATCAAATTCAAAACATAAAATTATTTAGGGCCTAATAAAGAAGTACCTAATTTCTCATTCCTTCTATTCTGTAGGTGAATTTATGACGTTCAACAACGCTGCATGAATATTTCTGTCTTGTATTAAGTATCGATACTAACCCCTTGTGTTGTACTAGTATATTGTAAAACTGTTCTGTATATATTTCAACTAGACTGTGACTATAAATTAAGACTTTATAGTACTATTCTAGCTGTGAAGCGATATACATATATTATGGAATGTAAATAAATAGGCCTACAATATAATACAAAATTAATCCACCCACCATAATCCTGACACTTCTCAATAGTATCCGTATCCTCCCACCGAACATTTTCATACTCCTCTTCTTTCACTGTGGCTGTTTCTCGACTTTCAAATTCCTTACGAAGTAATGTTAGAGACTGTCGACATAGAACGAACTTACGAAAAACCAAGAAAGCATTTATCAATTAATTCCCGTCACTAATAGACTAGTAATTTGTTTGAATTCTTTAACTCTTACGCATATAACAGCAGAACGATGATGTTCGGGTAAAGGGGTATGTCATCTTTTGTGCAAATGGAATTTTGTTCTCCATGGGAATAGAAAAATAAATTCTACAAGTGGATGTGCAAAAAGCAAAATAATACGAGCATTTGAAGTTTTTTATACGTGTAGAAAATTATTTGTAATAAGTTTCCGAAGTTTAATTTTCATTTATATCTAAACTCATATTTATGACACCACCCAAACACAATCGAAATATTCATATTACCTCATGATAGATTATTGATATCATCATCATCATCATCATCATCAACAATGTTTAATATTGCTTCACAGACACTACAAACATAATATTTCCTTTCCTGTTTACTTTAGGATATTAGTTCGACATGTTAACTAAAAGACAAATTTTTACCTCCATCAGTGACTGCCAGAGGTCTGCATCGGACGTTTTCGCTCGAGCGCCAAGTAGTTCATAGCATAATCCGATAGGTAGCGCACATGCATAATAGGTAAAATTGTCACGAGCGATAAATCCTCGAACGGTATAAGCCGAGTGTTAGACATTCGTTCTTGTTACAGTGATGAACTGTGTAGTAACATCATAGATGTTTATCATTTCAAAACTTTGCAGGGTTTAAACCTCTCCAAAGTACAACTACAAAACTTGCTTTAAAATGTAATATAAATGTTGTAGGTAAATGTCCCCCCCACACACACACACACATGAGTGATTTTGTTTTTGCCACATCTGATAGATGTTATTGGATGTAAATGTAATTATTATAAATGGAGAATACATTACGATAATGCAAGAACTGTATCAAGTTTTCTAGTAATAATAATAATAATAATAATAATAATAATAATAATAATAATAATAATAATAATAATAATAATCTCTAATAATTAGTGTATCAATCTTTGCGTCTGTAACAGTTGTGCAGCCTGATTATTCGTTTTATTATATTTTCTGTGACGTTATCTCTGTACTAATATTGTTATTAATCTACTGCTATATCAATAATATTTTGTAAAACGTTTCTACATTGTCGCAGTATATAGGCGGAACACTATGTATGGACCTATCATATTATATATGTGGTAAATCAAATATTGAATAATTATTAATTAACAATAATAACTGTATATCGAAGTTTTTCATACTATTTTATTTATAACTTCATGTTCCTGTTTTGGTACGTTACATTGACTGTTCCATTAAACGTTTGTCATAAACGCAGAAAATAAAGCCTTATTTTTACCGTGTGAGCAAAACATGTGTATCTTATCTGTCGCCTTTCATACAAGAGAAAACATGTCGGTGAGATGACCTTGTACTGTGCTTCTATTTATTACGAGCGTATCACGACTGAGCGTATCTCACTCGAGGGTGCGACACTCGACCGAGTTCAAGCGAGCGATTTAACTCAAATGCAGCACTCTGGTGGCTGTTGATTTTTATGCTTAGAAGCATCAAACTTTGCAGAGTCGCATTGGTTGGTACGAACTATACATACATAGGCAATACTTCAAGATACCTGGCGTTAGAAGATTCAATACATTGCACATTTGTCACTTGTGGCTTATAAGGTTGTCACGCCTTTGTCAGTAACAAATGGAGGTCAGTGTTGACATGAGCAGGTAGTTAATATTAATTAGGCTAGCGGAGAGTTTTTCGTTAATGTATGCAGGAAGGAATGTCGATATTTATTGGATGTAGCATGATTTGTATTCGGATATCATCCATCGTAATCTTCCAGACAGATTCGTTGAGTGGGGAACTGCATGTATTCATTTATCTTGATAATGTAGCTTGAAGATAGGATTTCGGTTAAATAGTCCTAATAGCAAAGTCTAGTATATAATCACGAAGCTCAATACGTAGTAAATATGCATCCATAGATAGTTGCTAACCACTAGGATCGCTACTATCGTCTCATCACAGACAATGCGAAATAGTACTTGCGCAGTCTATTGTTCCTAGTACCCTCATAAACTCAAGCTTCGTGACTATATATATTAGATTGTGCTAATAGTCAATTGTCGTTATTAATTTATTAGTCTGACCCAATATTTTGGGTTTCGCCTGCGGAACAGAATAGCTCACAATAAAATTTGAAATGAAAAATTATATTAACAGGTTTCAGACAAAAGTGATTAAGACATAAGAAAAAAATAGAACCAAGTATAATTTAAATTGAGTGTACACCATAAAGATGCTGACGAAATATCGCTACAGAAAGTTTTATTATGGTGGTGACGATAGCATCTTGAAGATCTCTCTTCAGCTTGTATTTTTCCCTCCACTTTACAAAGGCTTTCGGGGTGGTGCCTCTCGCTCCGAAGAAGAGACCGGTAACTGTGATTTTTTCTATGTTGTATTTCGCCGATAGGTACTGAATCGTGGGCTCGTAGATTTTCTTTTTCTCTTCGTTCACTTCAGATGGTTGAGTAGCTGAGATTTCAAATCTGATTGTAGGATCAATGATTTCGGCTGTCTGTTTATTCCTATTTATAGCTATGATATCGATCCTACGATTGCTTCCACCATCATCAATACAATGAACTTCCTCGTGAACGTCTAGATTTTTGGTTCGAAGTGCATCTACTAAATTCATAATGTACGCGGCATTTCAGAAACATGCTTCTTGCTGTTGGAAACGAACAGTTGTCAGCTTGGCATTATTAGAGAAATAAAATTCGATTTTTGGAATGTTTAAAATACACCTAAATTCTGCTAAGAATTTTTATGACTTGAAATACATTGCAAACCTACGAGCGCTGCCAAGTTGTCAGTATGTTACATGCTGTATTAGGCTACATGGTGTTTTAGCAAGTACGTGATTTGTAGGTTAGTGTTATAACCTATAATTTATAGCGCTGCTGTAAAATGCAAGAAAAGACATCGTCCAGAAAATAACTCACATAGTGAGAATCTTTTACATAAAAGCGTACTTACTTACTTATTGGCTTTTAAGGAACCCGGAGGTTCATTGCCGCCCTCACATAAGCCCGCCATTGGTCCCTATCCTGAGGAAGATTAATCCAGTCTCTACCATCATATCCCACCTCCCTCAAATCCATTTTAATATTATCTTCCCATCTTCTCGGCCTCCCCAAAGGTCTTTTTCCCTCCGGCCTCCCAACTAACACTCTAAATGCATTTCTAGATTCGCCCATACGTGCTACATGCCCTGCCCATCTCAAACGTCTGGATTTAATGTTCCTAATTATGTCAGGTGAAGAATACAATGCGCGCAGTTCTGTGTTGTGTAACATTCTCCATTCTCCTGTAACTTCATCCCTCTTAGCCCCAAATATTTTCCTAAGAACCTTACTCTCAAACACCCTTAACCTATGTTCCTCTCTCAAAGTGAGAGTCCAATTTTCACAACCATAAAGAACAACCGGTAATATAACTGTTTTATAAATTCTAACTTTCTGCTTTTTGACAGCAGATTGGGTGATAAAAGCTTCTCAACCGAACAATAACATGCATTTCCAATATTTATTCTGTGTTTAATTTCCTCCCGAGTATCATTTATATTTGTTACTGTTGCTCCAAGATATTTGGTCGTGCCAGAGAATCAGTCCCATTCCGAGGCTTATTTGAGGGAATCGTAACAAGCTGTTTTTTACGGTGATGGGTTGTTAGCCCTTCGCCCAACCCCCAAGCTGGAGGACCACCCCACATAGGCTGTCCGGGACTGCTTATTCAATATATTCGCAGCTACACTCCATATCTGGAGGCCGTCTCCTCGATCCGCAACCTGAGGACGCGCCATGACGTGGTGATAGTGACCCACAATACATTGATATTTTAATCTACATCTAACTTGCAAAGTGTTAGCTCAAGATGGTGTGGTATTGCACGACAGTGTCTACCCTCTTCACGGCATCGGCGTATTTCTCCAATTTCCTTTCATCGATTTCAGACAGCTCGAATTAACCTTTTCATGGAGGGAAGAACTGTTATAGCGAAGTGTGGTGCGGGGGATTATTTCTACAGCGGGGTATAATTATGACTCCAAGGATCAGGGGTAAACTTTACAGGGCTGAGGGAGAATTTTTTCTCTCTCATTCCCCTCTCTAATTCTAACTCTGGATAAATAAAACGACTTTCACTTCAATGGCAATCCTCGAGAATGTCATTCTGAATCGTCTTCGGTATGGCAGACTCAGTCACGGCTCAACGCGACATTTTCTAAGCACTTTTGGTGGACGAAAGACTTTATTAGAAAAGTTTACTTTTTCATTCTGATCACATAGCTGACTGAAGACTTATTGTGCTTGTCGTTGAAATTTGTGATAGCGCTTGTTTGGTATGAGTCGAGGATTCACCGGGCAGATAAGTTTCAATCAGGGTTCTTAGTTCAAAAACTTCATATCACGTCTTTCAGATCCTATAAAATTATTTTATGCTCCACCATGCCGAAATGTAGTAATTATACACCTGGTAGCAGTCCTTTAATGGACCTCATTAAAGTACACCTATTCATTAAAGTTCAGGTTTTCGATTATTCTCGGATATGCAATCGAAAGACAACGAGGGAAACGTCACGGAGACTGGAAATCCAATACTGTCGCAGAAGGTTATGTTCTGTTACTATAATAATTAACGTTAATTGTAAATAATATTCAAATAAATTCAATTTGTCATCTCGTTTTTCAATTCTAAATCAATTTCCAGGTTATATCAAAATTAGTTCATGTTATTCTGTAGATTATAACAAGATAAATGACATTATTGTTCCTCGGAAAAAATCAATACTTTCGCGTCTGCGCACATCTCGCAATTTACGAGCGATGCACAAGGTCACTTCCACTCTTCAGTTAGATACGAATAAAATGAATACTTATGAATAATTTCAAGTTAGAAATATGGTCGAGCATAAAAAGTCGTATGAAACTTGCCTATAATGGTAATTAAGACGCTCGCATGAGAATTATGAAACTCGCTTGCGCTCGTTCCATAAACAAACATACTCGCGTCTTAATTACTATCATTATAGGCTCGTTGCATAATGTACTATTAATTATTCAGTCTGAATATCAACCTAAAATTAGATTGACTTTTTGGAAATATTATTTCTGTGACAAAATAGATTTAGATCCAACTGAGACTTAAGCCTACTTTCTTCATCATCGTCATCGTCATCGTCATCGTCATCGTCATCGTCATCGTTGTCGTCATCATCACCTTCATCGGTCCTACAGCCCCTTCCGTGTCTCTTCACCTGCTTAAGAAGTCATTTTTAGTACCGGTATTGTTCCATCTTCTATTCTAACAGTCTTACTAATAAACTGTGTATAGTTTTTATACGAGACTTATGCAGAGTTAAGACAGAAAACGTTACTAATAAACCATGCATAAGCGATGAATATATAAACAGTCTGTAACTATACAATGGGAATTGCTTTGCAGTAGTTATATACACGAAATCCCTTGTTTAAGCATTGTATATAGAGAAAAAGGGCCTTCACAACATTGAAATTCACCGGAACGTTTTTCTTTCCGCAGGTCGTTGCCGTCAAAGGAGACATTAAGAGGGCACTCTGACAGTTCATTCCGAGGCGAAGGTTACATTCAGTGTTGTGTAGGCGTTAGACTGTGCGACATGTATTCAAAACAAGAGCTGGCAGAGATGCACTTCATGTACGGTAAGGCGGACGGCAATGCTGCGCTGGCTCGTCGTTTGTACCAGGAGAGGTACCCACAGCGACAATGTCCAGATCGGAAGACATTTGTACGTCTCCATTACCGTCTGTGCGAGTATGGAAAATTTAACTCTCCTGGTTTGGGAAGGGGACGACCAAGATCTACAACTCCAGAAGTACAGGAGGAGATTCTGGAGGCTGTGAACATGACTCCTTCTATCAGCACACGAAGGGTAGCGTTGCAAGTCAATGTTCCTCATACGACTGTCTGGAGACTGTTGAAAGAGTATCAATTGTATCCTTATCATTTGCAACGTGTACAGGCCCTGTCACCAGCAGGTTACCCTGCACGAGTTAGGTTCTGTCAGTGGTTCTTGCAGCAGTGTGGTGTAAATCCGAACTTTCCTACCTTAGTATTATTTACAGATGAAGCACAGTTCACACGAGATGGAATAACAAATTTCCACAATCAGCATGTATGGGCGTATGAAAAACCACATGCAACTGTTGCATCTCATCACCAGGTGCGGTTCTCCCTCAACGTGTGGGCCGGTATCATTGGTGATCGATTAGTTGGATCCCATGTACTTGTAAACAGACTTACGGGGCAGGCGTACACAAACTTCCTGGAAAACATCATACCTCATGTATCAGAAGACACTCCACTGATCAATCGTCAACACATTCACTTCTTGCATGATGGCGCTCCTGCACACTTCAGTCGTACGGCTCGCCGGTACTTGGATCGAAGGTTTCCTGATCGATGGGTAGGTAGAGGTGGCCCAATTGCTTGGCCTCCACGCTCACCTGATCTGAACCATCTCGATTTCTACTTGTGGGGTCATTTAAAATCATTGGTTTATTCGTCTCCGGTGCCTGATTTGGAATCCCTTCGGAATCGAATTGTGGCATGTTCTGAGGACATACGCAATACTCCTGGAGTTTGGGATCGTGTTCGCAGGTCAATGAAACATTTATGTGAGGTCTGTATTCAAGCAGGAGGTGGACATTTTGAACATCTTCTGTAATGACAACGACCTGCGGGAAGAAAAACGTTCCGGTGAATTTCAATGTTGTGAAGGTCATAACTCGGAAATGAAGCATTTCCGGACACATGTTGTAATGAACTATTTTGATTGTCTACATGTGGGAAATACATACTGAAATTATGCCCCGTATTTTTTAAACACCCTATATATTATTGTCTACCCACTTATGATAAAATAATATGTTGGTTTTTGTGTGTAGGAAAGTCTTTGTATTATATTGTATTTATTGACATTCCATGGTATTCATATATTGCTTCACAGCTAGAATATGAAATAAGTAAAACAACTTAATACTTCTATAAAGTCTTAATTTATATTCACAGTCTAGATGAAATATATACAGACGAGATTTACAGTATAGTCTACTAGTATAACACAAAGTTTTAGTATCATTTTCATGAAGCGTGAATATCATGAATTCACCTACAGAATAGAAGGCGTGAGAAATTAGGCACTTCTTTAATTTGGCCCTAAATAATCTTATGTTTTGAATTTCATTTTTTATATCGATAGGGAGGCTATTAAAAACTTTTACTGCCATATAACGCACTCCTTTTTGATAGCACGATAGACTTGCCGATGGAGTATGAAAGTTATTTTTGACGTGTATTTATGCTATGAACTGTTGAATTAGTTACAAAGTTTTCACGATTACATAAAATAATTTAATATTGAAAATGGTTTCATAAATAAATATATCTATAACATTTGTTTATCTGCATGTTAAATGCCTCTCAACGAATGCTGCATTATTCATGTTACCAGCGGAGGGTTAATTCTATGTATGTGTATTTTAAGAAATTTTATGCTCCACCATGCCGAAATGTAGTAATTATACACCTGGTAGCAGCCCTTTAATGGACCTCATTAAAGTACACCTATTCATTAAAGTTCAGGTGTTCCACCAATCAGAAAATATCATTGTAGCAATATGAAAGCGCAAGTATCGATTATTCTCGGATATGCAACGGAGGCTAGAAATCCAATACTGTCGCACAAGGTTATGTTGAAGAATGGATCCAAAATAAAATTGAAATCTCAAATACAATATTAAACTCAGTCGAAACAAACAACACACAAATTAACATCAATTCACCGCCATCTTCCGACCTTTCACAAAGCACATTCCCGCAAATCCATTTCACCAATTGCACAATAAATCACTTATATCTGAAATAAAGTCAGTTCTGTTACTATAATAATTAGCGTTAATTGTAAATAATATTAAAATAAATTCAAATTGTCATCTCGTTTGTCAATGTCTAATTCAATTTCAAGGTTATATCAAGATTAATGTTTATTTTACTCTCTACATTATATCAAGGTCAATGTCGACATTTGTTTCTCAGAAAAAATCAATACTTTCGCGTCTGCGCACATCTCACAATTTACGAGGTATTGCACAAGGTCAGTTCCGCTCCTCAGTCAGATAAGAATAACATGAATACTTATGAAAAATTTCAAGTTAGAAATATGGTCGAGCATAAAAAGTCGTATGAAACTTGACTATAATGGTAATTAAGACGCTCGTATGAAAATTATGAAACGAGCGCAAGCGAGTTTAATAAACATACTCACGTCTTAATTACTACCTTTATAGGCTCGTTGCATAATGTACTATTATGTTAATATTTTAATGTACATGCAGGTTTTCTCTGTAAATCATGTTATAATTTCTATTATTTGTTGTTATAAAATACTATTAATGACAATATCTTTAATAACACCATGTTGTTTTAAGACAGTAAAGCATCTTGAACCTTGAACCTTGGTGGTGGTGGTGGTGGTGGTGGTGGTGGTGGTGAATTTGCTTCTACACTTTACCACCATGGACTTCATTTCGCCACCAACGACGCCATTCCACAGGATAGTTTGGAAACAATGGGCGTCAAGCGGTATCCAGAAAGGCGCTAATTTAAAGCCTTCTAAAAGTCGTTACATTTTGAATTGCCAAAAAAGTTAGTTCACGGCGTGGGGCGGGCTGGGATATTGCTTGGGTTAGGGGAGTGACGTGGCCGTCGCTAATTGGTTTGGAGCCCTCACCTTGCCGTCACGTGCTGCCCTCATAATGAAGGTAGCGAACTTGTTAACTGAATTTTCACTGCAGTAACCTGTCAGATGGTTCCGATATCCAGTCTGGACATCGGGAAGAGCGGCTCCTCCCTCAGTTTGCTGGAGAGGGGTGTCCACAGGGGTGGTCATTCATCCATAAACTCACGACTTCTGGCTTGCCATTTAAAGAATATGTAGTAAGAGTGGTGCCATTCTATCTCTATTTTGAATTTCAAAGAGGTGCCTCTAATGTAGGATCATGTACAGCCATATGTTTAGAAATTCTGTATTAATACAATTAAAAGCACTACAAATTTACAAAAAGTCAACTACAGTTTACACACAAAACTGAAGTAGATAATCATAATATAATGTAAACAGCAAGTCTTTAGAAATCAGACATAATATATAACATATGGAAAGGAAGGAAAATGCATAACAAAATGTGAACAGTAGATCAAAATAAATGAGACATACTTATTTACTTACTGGCTTTCAAGGAACCCGGAGGTTCACTGCCGCCCTCACATAAACCCGCCTTTTGTCCCTATCCTGAGCAAGAGTAATCCAGTCTCTATCGTCATCCCACCTCCCTCAAATCCATTTTAATATTATCTTCCCATCTACGTCTCGGCCTTCCCAAAGGTCTTTTTCCCTCCGGCCTCCCAACTGACACTATATACATTTCTGGATTCGCCCATACGTGCTACATGCCCTGCCCATCTCAAACGTCTGGATTTTGTGTTCCTAATTATGTCAGGTGAAGATACAATGCGTGCAGTTCTGTATTGTGTAACTTTCTCCATTCTCCTGTAACTTTATCCCTCTTAGTCCCAAATATTTTCCTAAGCACCTTATTCTCAAACACCTTTAACCTATGTTCTTCTCTCAAAGTGAGAGTCCAAGTCGCACATACAGAACAATCGGTAATATAACTGTTCTATAAATTATAACTTTCAGTTTTTTGACAGCAGGCTGGATGATAAAAGCTGGACATACAAAGTATAAAAATATGAGACAATAATATTGATAATAATAATAATAATAATAATAATAATAGTAATAATAATAATAAATAGTGATGTAGAAAGCATACAATGAACACAATATTTTATTATTTTTATTTATTTATTTATTTATTTAACCTGGTTGAGATAAGGCCATCAGGCCTTCTCGTCCCCTCTACCAGGGATTACAACTATAATATTAAGAATACAATTACAGTTATAATTACAATTAATATTAAATTTACAAATTACAATAAAAATCAAAGTACTAAAAGATTAACTGATTAATAAAAGCTAGACAGTTTATTGTAAAAGTTAAGAAGAGAGAAACATTCTTTTTTATTAATTAAGTAAAAATTAAACCTACTCTACACAGTAAGAAAATGCGTAATAAGCTTGCTTTTGAACGCTACTAAATTCCGACAGTCTCTGATGTCACTGGGTAGGGTATTCCAAAAGCGGGAGAGCGAGATTGTGTATGATGATGAATACGATGATGTCTTATGTGTTGGCATGGGTAGTATGCGGCCCTTTTGCGTGCGTGTAAAGAGATTATGATATGATGACAGGTAACTGAAACGGGAGGCAAGGTAGGTAGGCGTAGAAGTGTGAAGGACTTGGAAAAGGAGAACAAGAGAATGAAAATTTCTACGTTCGTTAAGCCGTAGCCAGTTTAGAGTTTGGAAGGATGGGGTAATGTGGTCAGCGCGACGGACATCGCAGACGAAGCGAACACAAGATTTATGAACACGTTGTAATTTTTGCGTGTGGTTGACATTGAGGTCAGTCAGTAGAAAATCACAATAATCGAAGTGGGGCATTACTAGTGTTTCCACTAGTATTTTCTTGAGTGATAGCGAGAGGAATGTTCGAGTCCTGTTTAAGGAATGTCGTGAATATGTTAGGAGAAAATACACAAACGGTTAGGGAAAACACGGAAATTTTACTTGAAGCAAGTTAAGCGATCGGTTTGGAAGTAAATCCCGAAAAGACAAAGTATATGATTATGTCTCGTGACCAGAATATTGTACGAAATGTTAATATAAAAATTGGAGATTTATCCTTCGAAGAGGTGGAAAAATTCAAATATCTTGGAGCAATAGCAACAAATATAAATGACACTCGGGAGGAAATTAAACGCAGAATAAATATGGGAAATGCCTGTTATTATTCGGTTGAGAAGCTTTTGTCATCTAGTCTTCTGTCAAAAAATCTAAAAGTTAGAATTTATAAAACAGTTATATTACCGGTTGTTCCGTATGGTTGTGAAACTTGGACTCTCACTTTGAGAGAGGAACAGAGATTAAGGTTGTTTGAGAATAAGGTTCTTAGGAAAATATTTGGGGCTAAGCGGGATGAAGTTGCAGGAGAATGGAGAAAATTACACAACGCAGAGCTGCACGCATTGTATTCTTCACCTGACATAATTAGGAACATTAAATCCAGACGTTTGAGATGGGCAGGGCATGTAGCACGTATGGGCGAATCCAGAAATGCATATAGAGTGTTAGTTGGGAGACCGGAGGGAAAAAGACCTTTAGGGAGGCCGAGACGTAGATGGGAGGATAATATTAAAATGGATTTGAGGGTGGTGGGGTATGATGATAGAGACTGGATTAATCTTGCACAGGATAGGGACCGATGGCGGGCTTATGTGAGGGCGGCAATGAACCTTCGGGTTCCTTAAAAGCCATTTGTAAGTAAGTAAGTAAGTAAGTTTAAGGAATGTAGTATGGAAAGCACTTTTTTGGTAATATGCGTTACTTTTCTATCCCAGTTTAAATGTGTATCAAAGTAAACTCCAAGGTTTATAATACAGGAAGCAAAAGGGATTATCGTGTTGTTTAACTTGACTGGAAGAGCAGGAGTAATGTTGCATAATAGGTTCGCACAGTAAGGAAAATTATGATTATAAATAGCTCAAGTTATCGCATTATAGAGATACACCATTATCGGGAAAGATATACCATTACACAAATGCCACTTGTACCCCTTTGAGTCTGATTCTCTCAATTAATCTCTGTTATTGGAATTATTCATTCGACATTGATATAGGCTACATTTAATTTCAGACGTTATGGCAATAGTGGATCAATAATGGAATACGAATGGTAGGAAGAACATTATTCTCGTAGAATTTGCTAGGGGTGGAGCTGCTATCTGTCTTGATGAGGAGGTGTTAGCTAACTGAGGTACAAGTAAGCCTATTTGAAGAAGAGTATAATTAGAAACGATGTATACCGGAAGCAGTCGAATATCTGCAGTGAAGGACTCCATTAGTGCGCGTGTCAAACCGAAGTTTGATGGGGATCGTGACATTGCACTCAGGATCATGCTCAACTATTTATGATGTTTTAAGAGCTTCTTGTCTGACAGTTGCTATGACAACTTCCCCATCTTCTTTACACTTCTCGTCAAACTTTTCCGAGATGCTGTATCGCGAGACTTTCTATTTCGTTCACAAGTTGTCACGAAATGTAATTTACTTACACAAATGTCATAAACCTGATTGTGTGTGACGGGGTTATAACTTTCAGAATTACTTCCCAAAAGTTATTAAGAACTATTCATTGAAACGATATTACGAAATACGAATATGAAAAGCCTGAAGGTCTACTACACTTGGGGAGCCAGTCCAAGAGAGCTTACACTATACACTTACAACTAAACACATAAACAAATTATACTAACTTAACACGAAAAACAATACAGACTAAACACATAAATTATGCAAACTAAACATCCACACAAAAATATGCAAACTGAACACATAAATTATAATCCGAACACAACTGTCCACACTAAACACACGATAAAAGAAAAAGAAAAAAATTGCACAAACTGAACACATACATAATCTTAACTCACACACAAACTAAATACCAATTGCACACATAAATTGTACAGCCTAAACACCCATACTATCTAAACTAAACGCACAAAAACGATACAATTGAACACAAAAATTATACTAACTAAATACATGAACTATACCAACTACACACGGAGTCAAACTATCCAAACTAAAACACACAAAACCATACTACGAAACGATATTACGTTATACCAATTACTAGGCCTATTTATTTTTGTACAGGGTAATGCAAAATAGTTGTTAAAAACTGAGAATTAAATTTTTATCCTCTGAATAGTGTTTTGTTTCTTACAGGCATTTATTGTTTTATGTTAGTGTGAAACAATAATAAAATAATTAATACAAAAAAAAATTAATCTATGCTAATAATAAATCTGTACCCAAAATTTTTCTGGTAATTTTCGATTTTCCAAAAATAATTGCTGTTAACATGTATAATTAACCATCCTGAAACCGAAAATCGCTTTTTTGACATTTTTGTTTGTATATCTTTCTGTCTGTCGCTCTGTCTGGATGTTTGTTACCTTTTCACGCGATAATGGCTGAACCGATTTATATGAACATTGGAATATAAATTAAGTTCGTTGTAACTTAGATTTTAGGCTATATGGCATTCAAAATACTTTATTTAAAAGGGGGGGTTATAAGGGAGCCTGAATTAAATAAATGGAAATATCTCGCTTATTATTTATTTACATGAAAAATATTACATAACAAAAGGTTCTTGAAAAATAATTTCCGATAAGTTTTATTCTATATAAAATGTAGATAGGACTGATATTTAATAAGATAAATGAGTTTTAAAATTACAATGACAACGCCATCTAAGGCGCTGTATTGAAACAAAAACAAATGACTTCGTCTATAAGGGGTCTTGGACAACAACAATCGAAAGCTATTAAACATAGCCTAAGATAATGTTTCTGTGTTTGTATGAAGTAATATCGGAAGCTAATTATAATTGTTTAATTATTATTATTTCACCATTGGAAACTGTAGTTTTTCTAGATGGACATAATTCTACAATGTTATTACAGTAACTTCTGAAACATATAGCAAGTAATATAAAGTATAAAACTAAATGATATGTCAATCTTCATTAAACTATGGTTGCATGTAATAACAATAAAGAAACATGTTAAAGGAATTGTCATTGTACCAAATGACTGCTCTTTGGACCAAAATGACCGCATTTAAATTATTTAAATGCAATTTAAATTAAGTAACATTAAACTATTTATCCTTCTATCGAACACGCATGTTCCCTGGATCAAACGTCCTATTTTTATTATATAACTAGCCGTACCCGTGCGCTCCGCTGCACCTGTTAGAAATAAATATAAAGTAATTACATAATTAAAATAGGACATTTGATCCAGGGAACATTCGTGTTTGATAGAAGGATAAATCGTTTAATATGTTACTTAATTTAAATTGTATTTAAATAATTAAAATGCGGTCATTTTGGTCCAGAGAGCAATCGTTTGGTGCAATGACAATTCCTTTAACATGTTTCTTAATTGTTATTAGACGTAACCATAGTTTAATGAAGATCGACATATCATTAATTTTAATGTGAATACTTTATATTACTAAGTAGAGCGCTAGGGTTGGAAGTGAATCCCGAAAAGTCTAAGTATATGATTATGTCTCGTGACCAGAATATTGTACGGAATGGAACTATAAAAATTGGAGATTTATCTTTCGAAGAGGTGGAAAAATTCAAATATCTTGGAGCAACAGTAACAAAGCTAAATGACACTTGGGAGGAAATTAAACGCAGAATAAATATGGGAAATGCCTGTTATTATTCGGTTGAGAAGCTTTTGTCATCTAGTCTTCTGTCAAAAATCTGAAAGTTAGAATTTATAAAACAGTTATATTACCGGTTGTTGTGTATGGTTGTGAAACTTGGACTCTCACTTTGAGAGAGGAACAGAGATTAAGGGTGTTTGAGAATAGCAGTAGTAGTAGTAGTAGTAGGGTTGAAGAAGAGCGCGTCAGCTACTATGGCTATTTGCGCCCTTTGTTTGAGAATAAGGTTCTTAGGAAAATATTTGGGGCTAAGAGGGATGAAGTTACAGGAGAATGGAGAAAGTTACACAACGCAGAGCTGCACGCATTGTATACTTCACCTGACATAATTAGGTACATAAAATCCAGACGTTTGAGATGGGCAGGACATGTAGCACGTATGGGCGAATCCAGAAATGCATATAGAGTGTTAGTTGGGAGGCCAGAGGGGAAAAAAGACCTTTGGGGAGGCCGAGACGTAGATGGGAAGATAATATTAAAATGGATTTGAGGGAGGTAGGATATGATGGTAGAGACTGGATTAATCTTGCACAGGATAGGGACCAATGGCGGGCTTATGTGAGGGCAGCAATGAACCTCCGGGTTCCTTAAAAGCCATTAAGTAAGTAAGTATACTTTATATTACTTGCTATATATTTTCCTAGCAGTTTTTTTCTGTCTACATGTGTAATATTAATTTTCTTTCTTACAATCACACAAATTGTTACAGTGTACATTGTCGTCGTGGCAATCCTCTAAAGACGATAGTTTCTAATTAAAAAACAATGTTTCGTTATTAAAATAAAATTATAGGTCAAGTTAAAATGTTCGATCCTACAGAATACTTCGTCAGTTCAAGACTCATTATAATCTTGCATCAGTCTGCACGTAATGTTATGCGGTAAGAAAGCTTCAAGTGTAATGTTACTGTAGGAATTTGCTGCGTGGTTGGTTGTGGCGAGGCTGGTACACAAACCGCAAGCCTCTCTGGGTAATTAGAAAGCCGTGACATCTCAGCCCCCACTTGGACTCGAACTATCTGTCGTCACGTAATTAATTAACTTTTGCAACTTGGCGCAAAACTTGCTTCGGAGCTTGTAATAATGAAAAGCGGCTTCCAGCGTTATGAAATTCAATGAATTACGATTTTTGGCTAACGTAATTTTACACTGCTTCGAAGATAATAACCTTAGAAATTAATTCAACTTCAGTGTACTAAGAAAAATGCACGTAACTACTTGGTAATCCATTTGTCGTTATCTGTGGAGTATGAAATGTTAAAATGTATAAGCTGTAGGTACTACCTTTCTTGTTTTGTTTCATCTTCTACTTTGAGAGAGACTTAAAACCCAATGCAGTGTAGGGGACGTATACAGGGTGTAAACGATAAACTGCGAAAACTATGTAGGCAGTACATATCGGTCTCCTGAACGAAATATTATTATTAGTATTATTATTATTATTATTATTATTATTATTATTATTATTAATTATTAGATCTTTAATGCTGCGGGCTAAGGCAAGGAGATGCACTATCACCTTTACTTTTTAACTTTGCTCTAGAGTATGCCATTAGGAAAGTTCAGGATATCAGAGAGGGTTTGGAATTGAACGGGTTACATCAGCTGCTTGTCTATGTGGATGACGTGAATATGTTAGGAGAAAATCCACAAACTATTAGGGGAAACGCGGAAATTTTACTGGAAGCAAGTAAAGAGATAGGTTTGGAAGTAAATCCTGAAAAGACTAAGTATATGATTATGTCTCGTGACCAGAATATTGTACGAAATGGAACTATAAAAATTGGTGATTTATCCTTCGATGAGGTGGAAAAATTCAAATATCTTGGAGCAATAGTAACAAACATAAATTACTCTCGGGAGGAAATTAAACGCAGAATAAATATGGGAAATGGCTGTTATTTTTCGGTTGAGAAGCTTTCGTCATCTAGTCTTCTGTCAAAAAATCTGAAAGCTAGAATTTATAAAACAGTTATATTACCGATTGTTCTGTATGGTTATGAAACTTGGACTCTCACTTTGAGAGAGGAACAGAGATTAAGGGTTTTTGAGAATAAGGTTCTTAGGAAAATATTTGGGGCTAAGAGGGATGAAGTTACAGGAGAATGGAGAAAGTTACACAACACAGAGTTACACGCAATGTATACTTCACCTGACATAATTAGGAACATTAAATCCAGACGTTTGAGATGGGCAGGGCATGTAGCACGTATGGGCGAATCCAGAAATGCATATAGAGTGTTAGGGTTGGGAGACCGGAGGGAAAAAGACCTTTAGGGAGACCGAGACGTATCTGGGAAGATAATATTAAAATGGATTTGAGGGAGGTCGGATATGATGGTAGAGACTGGATTAATCTTGCTCAGGATAGGCACCAAAGGCTGGATTATGTGAGGGCGGGAATGAACCTCCGGGTTCCTTAAAAGCCAGTAAGTAAGTATTAGATCTTTAAGTGTACCGAATTAAAACACCAATATACTGGGATGAAGAAAAATAGTACACCTATAGTTACAGTAGATATGCCTATTATTATTATTATTATTATTATTATTATTATTATTATTATTATTATTATTATTATTATTATTATTAGATCTTTAATGTGTACCGAATTGAAACACCAATATACTGGGATAGATGGATCTAGTAATGCCTAGGCCTATTGTAAATTCTAGTGCAATATATAGTTAAATCATTTCACCCTCAGGAAAACGAAAAAAAAAAAAAAAAAAAAAAACTGAATTTTGATTAAATATTTTTGCCATTTGTTTCTATGCATATATATTTCTTTCCTCATCTTGTGTGTGATACTCGTAAATCCGCAGGTCTGCTTTTAGAACAAGGGCTGCAGAAAACACTGTAAAAGTTTTATATAAATACATTCAGTAGGTTCAGAGAAAAATGCACTTAAGTTTGAAAAATATCAACTTATGGAAAAACTACATTAAAAATGATGTTATGAGTTACATGCACCGCCACATTTGAAGAGGCCTTTTAAAGGGGTTATCTGCACAAACCCTTCCTCAATATGTATAAAGCAAGTGTTGTACTTTTTTAAAATACAAAATAAAAAATCGGATTTTGGACCCCTAATGACTACCCAGTTCCCCTCGAAGAAACTGCCTACTAAGGAATGGTGACCGGGAGAAAAGTTCGGATGAGAAGAAGATATCAGATTATAGATAACATTAAGTTACATGGATCGTATGTGGAGACTAAGAAGGCGGAAAATAGAAAAAATTGGATAATGCTGAGTTTGCAATGAAGGACCTGCCTTTGACTAGAACATTTTGGTTGAATGAATAATATGCAGGGATTTTTTTTTTTTTTTTTAAGAATTAAGCTAGTTACTGCACAAATAGACACTCCACAAATAGACGCTCACTCTCGTATACTTCACGATACAAGGTAAGTCGACGCATCCTGTCCCGTGCTGCACAGGGCTAACCAGTTGAACCAGTGCAGTAGTGTGCAGATACTGGTACACGTTGGCAGCAAGGCAGGGAACAGAAAATGTGTACTTATGTTGAAGCAGAAGTTACAACTATTGGAACGGTTTAAAAAGGTGAATCAATCAGAGCCATCGCTCAAGAATTTGGCATTTCGATCAGAACAGTGCATGGGATAAAACAAAATTCATCTAAATACGAGGCATTCTGTAGTGATTATAAGAAGCGTTGCTATTACCAATTAACTGAGGATAAAAACACAGCTTATTTTGTGTACTTCCCTAAATTTAATCAATAGGGACGATTTATGTTCTCTCTTGAATGGTACATACCATTTTAAAATAATTTAATACACAAACACAACTATTACATGAAATGCCCAATAAGTTTTATAGCTTTATTCTCTTCAGCTCTAACCAACAAAAACAATAATCCAGGTTGCCAGGCGACGATAGAAAAGATGCGAACACAAATGAATGAGGTGTATGAACAATTGAATACTCTTTCATATTTAAGTATTTTGTGCGAGATCGTGCGTATTTGCTTGTTTTCCGCACAGAACCAATACGCGGTAAGACGTGTGAAATACCACATTCAGTATTCCCAACGTAACACACATAACAATTTCCCTCTTCTTACTGCTTAAGCGCGACATTCATTTTACTGCTTTAGGCTTTTAACATATTATTTTTAGAGACGTTTAACATAGTAATAATTATAAATTGGAAATTTACCACTGCAATTTCACCTAAATTGCAATGTTAATTATTGCTTTTAAATATTTGCAAAAATTAAGTAAAGTCTACTACTCCACGAAACTTATTGCATTCCTGATACAAGTAACATTAAGGAAGCCGTGAAAAAATCAACAAGATTCCAGATGCCGATGTTATTACTGCAATATGTCATATAAATAATATTATTAAAATATTAAAATGAAAAATAAATCATTACATAACCTTACCGTTTGTTTTAAGTTCGCATTTATGGACTGGGGGGAAAAAAGGACAGACGTATATCACGGCCTGCTGGAGTATAGTAAACACAGAGAATATTTTATAGCAACAATGTTGAAGAAAGATATTTTGGTTTTCCGAAGTTGCCGTCATTAAACAGAAACCAACATGGAGATTTCATTGCAACTAATTAGAAATTCGTCTTTCAGGTATGTAATAAACGATCTTCGCACAAAATAATGTACGATACACGTGCTGTATGTTTGTTTTCATGTTCTCGGAAATTAAAAAAGCTCAACTACGTTTCGCTTTTTCAATCTTTTCCTCGGCCATGAAAATGTCAACATACCGCTCTTGTAACGCATAGGGCCTATTACTATTACAGGTCTGATTTTGCGGTGTGTAATTTTCTGAGTACAGCAGTGTATTGGATATTGAAATCTACAAAACTTGAGATGATTTGATGACATTATTATCATTACATATGAAATTTCATTACAGTTAATACCATGATGTGACTATTTTTCTTTAATTATACATATTAATGCTATACTGATGATATGAAAGTGATACGTTTTGGGGTTATATAAGTAGATATAGAGAATGTCTTAAATTACATCTTCAGTTCTATAATTTACTGAGTGGCGGCTATTATATATATATATATATATATATATATATATATATATATATATATATATAAACTACAAAACGTACGTAAGATAATAATATTGTTATTAAAAACCAAATATTTTTATAGTTATTAATTAAGTAGGGTTGGGTCTTTTTCATTATACTTAATGGCGATGTGGTGTAGATAAGTACTTATATTCTCTTCGGTATTGGCTCGAGAGAGCGCAAAAATTACAGTTCCTAAGGAAAGACGGTATTACTTACTGACAAAATAAGAGGCCTACAAAATTTTGTAGTCTCTCGATCATTTCAGGAAGATCTCTTAGCAGGATAAAATGATTTTACCTCTACATTTCAAGCTCTATATGCAGCAGCTATACCAAGATGGTATGTCTATTGTTCAAAAGCATAGCAAACCTGACTTTTACAATCCACAATGACCTGAAATAGCTATTGCTTTACTCCCACATGAAAAACTCACTGATCGCCCTGACATTGTTACTTGCGTTTTCGCGTTGAAACTCAAGATATATAGGATACATAGGTTCAATAAAAAGTATTTGGCATATAAACCATCCAGAGGGAGTATGTTTCATTATTATGGAAGGAAATAACTTTCAAAATATCTGGCATTTTTCACTGAAAATAAATCTGAATAATTTTTATTTGAACTTCTAATGAACTTAGTTTGCAGCATTTGCTGCACAAGCCACTAGTTTAAGTATAAAAATATAAGGGTGCCATTTGAAATTTCAAAGTGGGGGTGGCTGGGGGTGGGAGGTGAAATCTAAAATGCAATTAAGCCTGGTTTAAGACTTCCCTCTCAGTTTACGTGTTTTTTTTTGTTTAAATTGAATTCAATTTAGAGAGTTTTCCCTCCAGAAGTTTGTTTTATGTTTCGAATGTATCACGTATATTATACGTAATCACGAAGTTTTTTTATATATTTTGCATATACAACAATATGTTATTTAAAATTATATACGTTAATTATTTAGCCTATGTTTTGGTCCATACGCCATAAAAACATTGTACAGCCATTATGTTCACCAATGTCCTCAGTACTCCGTAGAAAGACAGAGTTCGTACCTCGTCTCGCACACGACCATTGCTGTGTCTATTTGTGGAGTTCCTTACTTACTTACAAATGGCTTTTAAGGAACCCGAAGGTTCATTGCCGCCCTCACATAAGCCCGCCATCGGTCCCTATCCTGTGCAAGATTAAGCCAGTCTCTATCATCATACCCCACCTCCCTCAAATCCATTTTAATATTATCTTCCCATCTACGTCTCGGCCTCCCTAAACGTCTTTTTTCCTCCGGTCTCCCAACTAACACTCTATATGCATTTCTGGATTCGCCCATACGTGCTACATGCCCTGCCCATCTCAAACGTCTGGATTTCAAGTTCCTAATTATGTCAGGTGAAGAATACAATGCGTGCAGTTCTGTGTTGTGTAACTTTCTCCATTCTCCTGTAACTTCATCCCACTTAGCCCCAAATATTTTCCTAAGCACCTTATTCTCAAACACCCTTAACCTATGTTCCTCTCTCAGAGTGAGAGTCCAAGTTTCACAGCCATATAGAAAAACCGGTAATATAACTGTTTTATAAATTCTAACTTTCAGATTTTTGGACAGCAGACTGGATGATAAGAGCTTCTCAACCGAATAATAACACGCATTTCCCATATTTATTCTGCGTTTAATTTCCTCCGGAGTGTCATTTATATTTGTTACTGTTGCTCCAAGATATTTGAATTTTTCCACCTCTTCGAAGGATAAATCTCCAATATTTATATTTCCATTTCGTACAATATTCCCGTCACGAGACATAATCATATACTTTGTCTTTTCGGGATTTACTTCCAAACCGATCGCTTTACTTTGAGACGGTTCCTCGACGATTTTTTCAAATTCTTCATTCCAGAATTAAACAGCTAATGCAAACAGTGCTGTGTGCTAGACATATCAGACAATAAATCTCATCTAATTGCATACCATTCATTCATTCATTCATTCATAGTGTTCTGCCCAAGGGCAGATCTTTCACTACAAACTCAGTATTCTTCAGTCTTTCCTATTTTCTGCCCTCCTCTTTGTCTCCTTATATGATACACATATTTTAATTTCGTCTATCATGTGATATCTTCTTCTACCTCGAGCTCTTCTCACGTTCACCATTCCTTCGAGTGCATCCTTCAATAGACAGTTTCTTCTCAGCCAGTGACCCAACCAATTCCTTTTCCTCTTTCGGATCAGTTTCAGCATCATTCTTTCTTTTTTATTTTATTGGATTATTTTACGACGCTGTATCAACATCTAGGTTATTTAGCGTATGAATGAAATGAAAGTGATAATGCCAGTGAAATGAGTCCGGGGTCCAGCACCGAAAGTTACCCAGCATTTGCTCGTATTGGGTTGAGGGAAAACCCCGGAAAAAACCTCAACCAGGCAACTTGCCCCGACCGGGATTCGAATCCGGGCCACCTGGTTTCGCAGCCAGGCGCGCTGACCGTTACTTCACAGGTGTGGACTCATTCTTTCTTCACCCACTCTTTCCATCACAATTTCATTTCTTATTCTATCTGTCCATTTCACACTCCATTCTTCTCCATATCCACATTTGAAATGCGTCTATTCGTTTCTCTTCATTTCGTCGTAATCTCCATGTTCCTGAATACCGTACTGTCAAAATCCCTTTAAATAATATAAGTTATGAAAATGACATATCAGTTATACAAGAAATTGACTATAGAATAGTCTATGAAGAAATGAAATTGCTCACTGTACTCATCACAGTAATGAAAATCGTTGTAAAAATGCTCAAAACACAGTGGAACTTTGCACCACGAACATTTCAGAAAAGTAAGTTTCTCTGAGTCAGCTTAGAGGAGTTCCGTAAATTCTTACTTACTTACTGGCTTTTAAGGAACCCGGAGGTTCATTGCCGCCCTCACATAAGCCCGCCATTGGTCCCTATCCTGAGCAAGATTAATCCAGTCTCTACCATCATATCCCACCGCCCTCAAATCAATTTTAATATTATCTTCCCATCTACGTCTCGGCCTCCCCAAAGGTCTTTTTCCCTCTGGACTCCCAATTAACAACTCTATATGCATTTCTGGATTCGCGCATACGTGCTACATACCCTGTCCATCTCAAACGTCTGGATATTGTGTTCCTAATTATGTCAGGTGAAGTATACAATGCGTGCAGCTCTGCGTTGTGTAACTATCTCCATTCTCTTGTAACTTCATCCCTCTTAGCCCCAAATATTTTCCTAAGAACCTTATTCTCAAACAAAGGACAAAGTTTTATGAGTTTAGGAGCAAAAGTGGACTTGTGAAAGAGAATGCGGAAACCATCACAAACATGGGGCGGAGGGCAGAAGAAGCCTTCCCACCCCACAGAGGGTACAATAGCAATGACCATAATGACGGTTGGAGCAGGGATCTGCCACACAGTGCTGGCGGTCATGGTTTACAACCCTACAATAATGACAGGCGGTACTGCAACGATCAAAGGAGTGAATATAGGAAGGGCTATTGGAGGCCTCATTTTTCTGCAGGAGGAGAAAAAGTTAAGTGGAAGCATGCTGGTAGATTTAATGTGAGGAGTAGTGTGTCTCCACGTGTAAACCGTCAATTTAAGAATGGCACAATGACATATGAGAAAGGCCGCAGACGATCCCATTCGGAGAATGACGATCCGATTCATGATAGACATCCAGGCGACGTACCAGGTTAATAGACGAGAAGTTGTGTAAAGTTGAAAATAATATGATTTTAATTATAAGAAAAATAAGAATGTGTTTGTTTTGTGCATGTAGTATTTGAGCGGTATAAGCAACTAGAACCAAGAACTGATTTCAGTGCTGAAAATGTTAACCTTGGGAAAATTTTTGTTACTTTTGTTTTCTTTTTGTCACCTTCAGAATTAGTTGTTTTTGTGTGTTTTCTTATAAGATCATGCGATAAGTAGTATTCCCTGTGGCAATAATTTAAAGATGATATTAATAAGAATTAATAATGATTAATAATAATGATAGAATATTTTTTTAACTTCATTTATGTTCATTCATTTGTAGAGGTTGAATGATTCGATTTGAATATGTATCCATTTTTTAGAATCAATATTAAGTGCCAGACCATCATTTTAGCTCGAGACATAAAGTTGTCCTCTATATTGAGGGGACGTTATTCGAGATGTGTATTCAAGGTTGCAGCTAGTGTATGAGATAGGATAAATAGAGTCAGTATTTCAGAAGTATTGTGTATCACTTTAGTATAATTTTGATTCTGGTTAATGGTTATTATTTCGATTTTATGAATGTAAATGTGTTTTCAAGGCTGAAGCTAATGTATGAAGTATGATATAAAGGGTTAATTGGTATTTTAAAATGTATTATGTATTATTTAGCGTATATTTTTTTTATTGTGGTTCATAATTCTTATTTCTATGTTATGAGTTTAAGTATGCATCAAGGAACCGATCATGAATGTGAGTGAGAGAGCGCCATTGTATTCGGATGTGCCCTGAATGTTACGATTGGATGCTGTATATATGTCAGGTAGAAGTCAGTTAAACTGGCGTGTGAGATGTAAGCAGGCGTGAGGTGTGTATATAGATTCATACATGTGAATAGTTGTAAATATGTAATAATTGTAAGTGTAAATTTGTACATTGTTTATAAGCATAGCAAAAGGTGTATCCAAGTGTGACTAATTAGGGGACACCGGAGACTAGTAGCGAAGGTATTTTTTTTTTGGGGCG
This sequence comes from Periplaneta americana, assembly GCA_025594305.2. Classification (NCBI taxonomy): domain Eukaryota; kingdom Metazoa; phylum Arthropoda; class Insecta; order Blattodea; family Blattidae; genus Periplaneta; species Periplaneta americana. Next base: position 185,095,656 of record JAJSOF020000005.1, on the reverse strand, counting down.
TCTCATAACAACAAATATTCCCTTGGGAATATTCTTTGTTATGAGAGGGCATTTGAGACGGTTCCTCGTATAGGATAAGGAGGTTTTGATTAGATTAGTATTTCGTGTTAATATTCTCATATGGATAGGATGCGCGGACGTGTAAGTTAGTTTCAAAATCTGAGACGGAAGTAACAGGTGGACAGGAAGACCGAAAGGAAGCTAGGCGGACAGGAAACATGTGTCCAGGCGTGGAGTTGACTGATGAGGGAATGTATGGACTTTGCCTGCGGGTGGTCAGTAAGATGACGCCAAGCCAGGTTCCTAAAGAGATGATCTGGTATATGTCAGAGAATGGTCAGGACGCCGGAAGTAGGGGGATGTTCTAGTTAACGAACAATTTTTGAAGAACGCGTCTTAAGTGACGTAAGTGTAATCATGGCCAATCAGGATTCTTAATAGAGACACGTGATATATAGATAGGAGGGCGAAATTCTATGTTTGGTGGTTGAAAGTAGGGGATAGATTTGGCAGATAGACAGAAGGCAGATAGAACGCGTACGGAGAAGTTGCACTCCACATATTCTCGGCAAACCTAACTCGGAAGTATAACAATTTACGGACTTAGAATTTTTTAGTGGGTGTAGTAAGACGTGAACTCAGAAATTAGTATACCAACTTGCGGGAAGTGAGAGCGAGATATTATACACTTGGACACGCATTTCTGCTGATCTGAAACGAACACTTAATAATAATAATAATAAACGCTTTCATAGTTCTTACCAACAACTTCTGGTGTGCGCCTACATCATTTCAACCTACGAGCACGTCTCCCAAACCCCATGTCCCGACCGTTTTGCAGCTGACCTGGGAACCTCATCCTCTACCGGAGTAATCTCGGGGAGGCTGGCGCCCAAATTAATCAGTGTAAATAATTAATTATTTACATCGACGTGCCATCCTCGAGATACTTTCCATATTTCGGAGCTGGCAGCCGAGGGCGACGACGACCGCATCATAATTTGGCGTCCCAACGTCGGGCACGAGATGGGCAGCCGAGGGCGACGACGACTGTTACAACTTGCTTGAAGTAAAATTTCCGTGTTTTCCCTAACCGTTTGTGTATTTTCTCCTAACATATTCACGTCATCTGCATAGACAAGAAGCTGATGTAACCCGTTCCAAACCCTGCCTGTTATCCTGAACTTTCCTAATGAGTTCCACTGTATTAAATGTGTAAGTTGATAAAGTTGTTATAAAGTGGCCACAGCGATATTAGTGTAGTTATTGGGTCCATTTTACTTGTGATTACTGCTTATTAACACACACATTGATATGAACGCGTTTATATTTCGATCGCTATCTATTCAAAGTGGTCATCCTTGCTAATGGCTGGTTAACATTCTCTTGTCAACATAGCCCAGCTTAAGTAGCTGTTAAGTTGTGATCTGTGGTGTTTTCTGTTTGCAAACAGGGCTGTTGTCACGCTATCCTCGAGTACACTCGTGCCACATAAAAGTCCGCACCAGGAAATAAAGTTTCCCAACTCGGAAACTTACTCCAGTTCCACTGATCTCCATCTCTCTCCAACTATTAAGTAGTAAACGCTTTGAACTCAGTTCTGTGAATCGGTCAATTGCCTTAATAATATCTCAGGAACCTGATTTATCCCCGTTTAAATGTTTTATTACAATACTGACTACATAATGCTACATTATTCCTCGTAACCGACTTTTCTCTCTCTCTTTCTCTCTCTTGTACGTTGCTCTCTCCTAGCTAGCGTGACTTACTAACCCCCATCCCCTTTATCGTCACTCACCTCCCCCTTTCCCTTCCTGAAAATGAGTTCAAGCCATGCAATGTTCTCTACCTTTCAACTGATCACGTGACGTAAAAAAGGGGGCGTCGTCGAAAATTCAAGCCAGACCTACAGGCGCCCCCCTGTGTGACTCTAGAGAGAGGGAGGGATCAGATGCCAATCTCGTAACGAACGAACTCCCCCTGGTTAAGTTTCTGTGTGTGTTACAGTATATGATTTTGAAAGCTCCTGTATTATCTACATGAGGCAGGAATACGACTGTTACTTGTCGTGAAATTTGAACTTTTCCTCACTTACAAGAAAGGCTCACAAAATGATAATGGATTTTCACAACGATTTTTCTCCTATATGTTCCGTTTGAAATAAGAAATCTCTCTATAAATGAATGGTGAATTTTCAAAAGGACTTACGTCCCTAGAAATAGTTTTGAGAAAATTAAAGAAAACTCTTTTTAGCCTCGCTCAACTATATATTACAATATAACTTTTTATATGTAAGAGAAATAGTTTTATTATAAAAATTCATACTTTTGTATTCTTCTTTAGGTCGTAAAAAATTTAATTATCTCCAGGACTTAAGTTGTTCTGCAAATTAACTTCAATCCTGGATCATAATTATTAGGTTACTGACACATAAAAATGTTTAACTACATGTATTTATACCAAAATCATAAAATAACCTTATTCCAATTGTTGAACAACATTATTTTGAACAATTTGTTAATCACAAGAGCACAGACAACTCTTAGGAGTGTTATAACGAGACCACAGCTTAGTTTCATCTTTCAATTCTTTGTTGTCTCCCATGCTACAATGTTTTCGTAAAATGTATGCAAATCTTCTTCATTACGAATGTACTTAAGCATTTTACGAATATCTTGAATTTTGGTTTCATTGATCGGGGATAAACCACTGTGTTGGGAAGTGTGGAGAAAGAATGATGCTAAAAATGATCAAGAAGTAGAAAGGGAATTGGTTGTGTCACTGGCTGAATAGAACTGCCTACTGAAGGATGCACTGGAAGGAATGGTAAACGTGGGATAAGTTCGGAAAGAATTAGCAATGACAACAGACAAAAAACAATTTGTCAGCTGAGTGTACGATTAAAATTACACATTATGTAAGTTTCTTCAGTACTTGACAGGAAATACAACTTAAGTCCAGGACTAAAGTCGTTTTACGCCTTAACCAAGTATTCTGCTGCTAATAAAACTATACAAAAGTCGTGGATTAAAGTCGTTCTGCTACTAAACGATGATCCTTACACACAGTAACATAATCATGCTCTCAACTCAAAACCCCAAAATGTGGACTTAAGTCGTTTTGCAAATACACCATTAAAAATATCTACATCCGGTAAGGGCCTGGTTTCCGAGATAGGATTTTTTCAAATTCTTCATTCCAGAATTAAACAGCTAATGCAAACAGTGCTGTGTGCTAGACATATCAGACAATAAATCTCATCTAATTGCATACCATTCATTCATTCATTCATTCATAGTGTTCTGCCCAAGGGCAGATCTTTCACTACAAACTCAGTATTCTTCAGTCTTTCCTATTTTCTGCCCTCCTCTTTGTCTCCTTATATGATACACATATTTTAATTTCGTCTATCATGTGATATCTTCTTCTACCTCGAGCTCTTCTCACGTTCACCATTCCTTCGAGTGCATCCTTCAATAGACAGTTTCTTCTCAGCCAGTGACCCAACCAATTCCTTTTCCTCTTTCGGATCAGTTTCAGCATCATTCTTTCTTTTTTATTTTATTGGATTATTTTACGACGCTGTATCAACATCTAGGTTATTTAGCGTATGAATGAAATGAAAGTGATAATGCCAGTGAAATGAGTCCGGGGTCCAGCACCGAAAGTTACCCAGCATTTGCTCGTATTGGGTTGAGGGAAAACCCCGGAAAAAACCTCAACCAGGCAACTTGCCCCGACCGGGATTCGAATCCGGGCCACCTGGTTTCGCAGCCAGGCGCGCTGACCGTTACTTCACAGGTGTGGACTCATTCTTTCTTCACTCACTCTTTCCATCACAATTTCATTTCTTATTCTATCTGTCCATTTCACACTCCATTCTTCTCCATATCCACATTTGAAATGCGTCTATTCGTTTCTCTTCATTTCGTCGTAATCTCCATGTTCCTGAATACCGTACTGTCAAAATCCCTTTAAATAATATAAGTTATGAAAATGACATATCAGTTATACAAGAAATTGACTATAGAATAGTCTATGAAGAAATGAAATTGCTCACTGTACTCATCACAGTAATGAAAATCGTTGTAAAAATGCTCAAAACACAGTGGAACTTTGCACCACGAACATTTCAGAAAAGTAAGTTTCTCTGAGTCAGCTTAGAGGAGTTCCGTAAATTCTTACTTACTTACTGGCTTTTAAGGAACCCGGAGGTTCATTGCCGCCCTCACATAAGCCCGCCATTGGTCCCTATCCTGAGCAAGATTAATCCAATCTCTATCATCATATCCCACCGCCCTCAAATCCATTTTAATATTATCTTCCCATCTACGTCTCGGCCTCCCCAAAGGTCTTTTTCCTCCGGCCTCCCAATTAACAACTCTATATGCATTTCTGGATTCGTCCATACGTGCTACATGCCCTGTCCATCTCAAACGTCTGGATATTGTGTTCCTAATTATGTCAGGTGAAGTATACACTGCGTGCAGCTCTGCGTTGTGTAACTATCTCCATTCTCCTGTAACTTCATCCCTCTTAGCCCCAAATATTTTTCTAAGAACCTTATTCTCAAACACCCTTAATCTCTGTTCCTCTCTCAAAGTGAGAGTCCAAGTTTCACTTCGAAAGAAAATGTAAATTCGCGAAAATTCGAGTGAAAAATATTATCACACATGAACTATATTTGAGTAACGTGTCCACCGTTGTGGAACATTGGTTAGCATACCTGACCTTGAAGCGAGCGGGCCTGGGTTCAAAACCCGGTTGAGAAAAGTTACCTGGTTGGAGTTTTCAGTAGGTTTCCCTCAACCCATTAAGAGGAAATGCTGGGCAACTTTCGGCGCTGGATGACGATAGCAGTTGATAAAACGTCGTAAAATAACCATTTGAAGGAAGACACTATACCTGGTAAGGTTTATCTTGTCTCAGTAGCAATAAAACCAAGTCCCTTCAAATGAGGGTGGAGATTATAAGAGGGTTGTAAATTTTCAGGATTCCTTTCAAAACCTTGTTATTGTACAGGCTGCCGGAACTCAGTTTCTTGAAAGACAAGCTCAGTGACGGAACTATACAGTACGAAGAGAGATGTTTTGTTATTTTATTTTGTGCTACAGAATGTATCAACTAGTTCCTTCCGCCACTGGATGGATGGACGGGAAAGCTCCACTCCCCCATCGCCATAACAATATAGACGAAGTAAGACATAGCTCCTTTATCTCTCTTTTCACAGTAAGACAAGATACATCACACAGACTTTAAAGGTGTAAATATCTGTAACCACAATTAAAAATATTTTTTCGAGTTTATCGGTAATACCAAACAAACACGGCGCTGGATGTATTCCAGCGTACAAAACCAAAGACAAAGCTAAACCGCTTAAAATAGCTTGAATTGTTATTTTCCTTTCACTGGGGATTAACGTCACCCGTGCACGGATATGTCTTTGTCATCGGATATGTCGCCAATTGATGGAAAGCTTTGTACTGTATGATATTGATCAGGCCATGTCGCACCATGTGTTCAAACTGGGTCAAACGTTAACTTCATTTGTTGGATCGGCTAGGTAACTATTTTTTTTTGGACAATTTACTGAACGTATATGACAAATTGGTAGCGATCAGCTGCAACCCGTTGATAGCAGTCACTGTCGAAACAGCATGGGGCTGCAGTCAAGTCACGTCCAAGGAAAGTAGATCCGAAATGAGAAATTCCAGTAACAATATATCAGCTCACGGAGACAATTCAGAGTTGCATCGCTACAAATGTACTTACGTGTAATGAGTAGAAGATAGGTTCGCTGCATGCGATTTATCTGTAGTAATGTCACGAGAGGTCTGAGATTTATCTGGGAAATCTCAGACCTCAAGTGGCATTTAATAGGACTATTTCGTGAATAAAATAAAAATGTAAATAATATATCCCTAAACTTCGATCACAAAATGTTAATAATTGTTTATTAACGAATACTTAACCTATTCAGACATTGTGAAGTTGAAATTCTCGTAGATGAATATCGATTACTGTAATAAAGAAATTCGTTGTTATTATTCAGTAATGCCAATTGCGAAAAGCGAAATACAGGTTTAACAATGTTAATTACATGTACTGCACTTTTCTCTTATTATTAACATAAATACATTTTCATTATCTGTTGAAATCATAATTTAATTTAACAGTAACAGTGGGGACAGCTATATGCCAATGCTTATGTATTCACAGCGAGACATGTTGCTACACAGTGAAGCCATCTCTCTATAGATAGGCCTAATTAAAACACGATTTTTATTAGGCCATACGGAAGGCAGTTTGATGAAAAGACCTTATTATTACTATCCAAGGTCATTGGGTTTGATATGTTACATAAATTTTAACGTTTGACTTTCTATTAATTGTTTCATTTCATTCACAAAATACAAATTTTATACGCTACTTATAGGTTATGTTACCTGTGGGAGCAGGACCAATGTCAGCTGTGTCTTATTTCGACCGTTACAATCAGTGCTACACGAAAGCATTTTTTATAGCTCGACAAACGCATTCTCGCTGTAGTGTGTAACGGAACTAAAGCTGCATCTACACAGTTCAATATTCCAGTCGCGTATGCGTGCAATCTGGGAAGAATATTGAAAGAATCAAGTTTAAAAGGTACGTTCAATTAAGATGCATGAAGATTTTGTGTGTACATGTTGCGCCGTTTTGAACGTCGTCTTCACTGTGTAAATATATTAATTAATATTAAATGTCAATCTTGCATTCATTGCTTTAAAGTTGAAAGAAAAGTTTAACCGTGTAGTTGCATCTTAATGTATTCATGATCATCAATTCACGGGGAAACAGTTGGCGACAACGACTAAACAAAAGAACGACCATGCGATAAATTGATAGCGATAAATCTAGCTGCAAAAATTATCGCAAAGTCTGACTGTGATTGTTTGGAATTCAAAATTTCATTACACTTCATTGGTCGAAAATGGAATGACATCATATAAACGAAATAGTCAACAGTAATCTCACTAGAGGTTTTGATTTATCTAGAGAAAATCAAAACTCGAGTGGGATTTAATTGACTATTACACGATTAGAAGAAAGTATATAAAGATTAGAAGTAACGAAGTACTCCAATACAACAAAATATTAGTTGACTTACGAAAATACAAAACTGTCTTCAAATGTATTATTGTACCACTTCAACATTACAAATAGCCTATTACGCTAGATGGCAGTAGTGTGTTATGATTAGCTGTTTTCTTGTTATCTGTTGTGCCAATTATGGAATCTTCATTGAACTCTGTGGACGGTTACTAGTCAAGAAGGCTTTGTTGATTCAGTTTCATTTTTATTAAAACATTTGCATTCCACTTCAATTATCCGGATCCCAGTAATCAACGTCACTTGACAGATGATTTTCAATAAATTTAGTATTAAACAATCTCTGATACGTGACTATTCATAATATCATATAACAGAAGCTATAACATAACCTAAATAGTATATGCAAGTATTAGAAAAGCTTTAATTAACGATGATGACATAAATAATAAACATGAATAATTTTAAAACGAATAATTATTGAAAGTACAATTTTCAAATTTGAATGTTTTAGTGGTTGGTGGTTCAGTTGATGTTATATTGGACGTGTGCGTAAAAGAAGTGGAACTCGTTGATGTGTACATGGTGTATCCCTCAAGTTATTCAGGATTTCCGAATGGTGCTCTTCATTTATTTGTAAATAGGGATTCAGGGAAGATGCATAGGCCCTATCTATGACCAGTGATCTTTATTAATTCTTGTTCTTGAATGCCAATGCGAGTCATATTTGAAACTGCTGTGCATCGACTGGAGTGGTTTGTAATTTTCAGTTTTTTTTTACGTCCAGACCAGTGTAGTTTTAAATGTTGGCAAACAAAGAAACAAATGCTAGTGCAGTGATAAAAATAAACAAATGCTAGGGAAGCGATAAAATTAAACACATGCTAGGGACGCGATAAAATCGTGCGATAAGCAGCCATTATTGGTTGAAAGACATCCTTTCGTACCGTTTTATTGGTCAAAAGTATTATGACGTAGTAAAAGTGTAATATTCCGAATAAATCACAATGTAAATTTTCTATTGCAATAAAATGTATATTTATTGAAAATGTTCCAGAAAATACTGTATCTGTTGTATGTTATTGTATTTCATATTTTTAAGAAAACGTCTTGATTCGCTTACAACCAATTGCAATTCAGTTAAGAAAAGAAAATGTTCTTTCGCTGTACGATGCATTCGAAGTACCTTACGATACTAGAAATAATACATTAGATCAGGCCTGTCATGGACACGGGCAAGGTTATGAAATGTTGTCTATTACAGTGCACTTTGCAAGTGTTCTGGTTTGTTTAAAAGCCTAGATCATTATATACTGGCTGTTTAGTTCAAAATGTGTCATGGCTCGCTGTATGCCGTCATGTGGCTAGCCGATGAGCCTAGAGAATTCAATCTTCCTACACTTCCGCAGAGGTGTATAATCTAAGAGGCAGAAAAGTTACCTAGCAAGTACGGCGTTCATTCTGAAGAGTATGTGCCGATACGTACGGTAACGCCGGTAGTGGCAGGAATGTGAACTGTTTGGAAATACGTACTGTCGGGATATGGGGAGAGGGTTAAGACGATTACTTACGTATTTGTTGACATTAACTTCGACGGTCAACATGGACACGGAGCATTTGATTTGTGTTGTGGAATGTTACCGTACGCAACCGATGATAACAAATACCCTGCGTACGACTTGCCGGCGCAAAACACAGATCGAAAGAGGTTATGGTAGCACACAGACCGTACAGACTGCCATCTGTTGCTACAACGTTCAAGTTATACCGTACACGTTCTCAAGTTCAGATTGAAGAACGCCTTAAATAATAGGCAACTTCTCTAACATATAAGCTGAAACTCGCTTCAAATCGTTGACCCAACAACAGTGACGTCATGACACACTTTGAAATGAACATCCAGTATATATATATATATATATATATATATATATATATAACAGATAGGTCATGGCTATGTTAAAATCGTTTGCACTTTAAACAGAACAACCGCCAGGATCGCCACCCGTCCGCCGTAAACGAACACGAGATGGCAGTACAGTCGCTAATGCAATTCAAATAGGAGTTATGACGTGACTCTTTGTGTAACAACTAGATGGCAGCGTAGTAAACCTGACAAAAGTTGTTAACGTCAAAGCCTAAGGCCGACCTATCTGAGGTATATATGATCTAGGGTAAAAGCAAGAGAAGTCCGCAGCCAGGGGTGTATGTTGTACAGGGAATAAGTTACTACAAGGATGTTAAGTTAATACTAGGTTGTATCTACATAGCCATACTAGGTTCATTTATTTAGGAAATTTATGTTTAGATAATTATATTAAATAATATTTCTTTGAAGGTGTATTTGACAAAATTCTTAACAAGTATTATTTCATATTAGCATAACACAAACAATAAGACATCTATATATATATATATATATATATATATATATATATATATATATATATATAATTTGAACTGGTAATGGAAATTACGGGAAAACTGCTGGACGGATTTTAATAAATGATCCCTCATTTTGAAACTTGGTACTCAAAGTTTTTCGGAAAAATAGTAGTTTTCAATGAAATGTCAATTTTTAAACATAATTTTCCTATTTTCCAAAATCCATCTGTCGTCAGTTTTGAGAACTAGCTAATTGCATTTCAGAATAAAACAAAACACACACTACAGTAAACAGCCATTGAAATATGACTAAATTCTGACGATGTGTACATAATTCGGTTACCTATTTCTATTTATCAACACTTTTCAACATATTTTACACCTGATGGCATAAGGAAACGCTGTTCTGTGACGAATTTTACTTGTGTGACTAATTGTCTCTTTAAGGAATTATCCACATCTCCAAAATATTCTGTAGAGCATGCCTTACTTTCCCTAGAACTTTTGCACTATTTTACTCAATCTCCCTATATAGCCTAGGCTTGGGTTTCCAGCGATATATAAGGGTACGTACACGTTGGAGCGACGATAAACGATAAAAGAAGCAGCGGTGCTATATCAGAGAGAATTGAAGCATGCATTGTCATTGAGGTGTGCATATTGGAGTAACGATAAAAGCGAAGATACACGTTAAAAGCGACGAAAAAGAAAAGTTCCATTTTCTTCGCTCTTGTCGTTTATATGATCTCTGATTAAGATAATATTAATCGTATAATTACCGGTGGCTGTCAATATATCCGAATATTAATCGATTTATTATTATTTCGGCGTATTAAATTAATTATTGTATATATTGGCAAATTGATCAGTTGTGTATTTATTCGTCCTATGTTATGTGATGACAAGAACCAATCACAACACAACGAATTTATACTATCTTTGGGATGAGAAACTTGTTTAATTTTGTACGTATTTAAATTATATTAACCTTGAACTTAGCAGCTGATATTTCCTATATATCTTCTTTCATTAAGTGGATGCATAGAATATCTTCTACTGATAAATCAAAATGTTCGCTTCCCGCGTCCTCGTTGCTCCGATATGAACACTTGATTCTTTGATAATACCAAAGCGTCGCTAGGTCATTTCTTTTATCGTTTATCGTTGCTCCAACGTGTACGTATCCTAAAGGAGAAGCGAAGCGAGCATCAAGTCGGCCGTGTTGCATTTCAGAATAAAACAAAACACATGCTACAGTAAACAATATTACACGAAGGTCATGATCTGCAAGAATGCTGACATATTTAGAGCTCAAATTAAATTGGTTATTAAAAAATTAACTTACTAAAAATAATTTACAGGTTCGATTCTGTGGTGTGTAATTTTCTGGGTACAGCTGTGTGTTGGATATTAAAAGCTACAAACCTTGAGGTGGTTTGATGACATTATTACCATTAGAAATGAAATATTATTGTAGTTAATGCCATGATGTGACTATTAATCATTAATTATACATATTAATGCTATATTGATGATATGAAAGTGAAACGTTTTGGGGTTATATAAGTAGATGTAGAGAACAATTTAAATTAGATTTTGATTTCTATATTTTACTGAGTGGCGGCTATATAGTATAGTGAAAGCTATAAAACTTACGTAAGATAATAATATTGAAATCAAATATTTTTATAGTTATTAATCAAGTAGGGTTGGTTTTTTTTCATATATTTAATGGCGGTGTGGTGTAGACATTTATGTGCGTGGTTCTCTTCAGTATTGGCTCGAGAGAGAGTATCTTTCATTATTATGGAAGCAAATAACTTTCAGAATGTCTGGTATTCTTCATTGAAAATAAATCTGAAAAATGTTTATTTGAACGTATAATGAACTTAGTTTGCAGCATTTGCTGCACAAGCCATTAGTATAACTATATTTGAATGACACTACACATTCATGAATAAATGAATGAAAAAAGGAAGGAATGGATGAATTTAACCCGTAAGTGGTGAGGTATTTTTCTAGTCACGTAACTGGTGAGGTGGGGATTGCACTTACCCCAACTTAGAAACTTGTATCGTAGCACTCAGATAATCAAACTGAATTTTTAATTTATATAATCAAGTACTTTCATTAGTTTTAACTAGGTTTTCTTCCAAATTAGGGAAGCAGGCAGCATAATAAGCAATGAAAAAGAAAAAAAAATATCTCCGCAGATCTACCTGGCGCAGGCTACTTTTCTTACAATGGCTGAGGTGCTCACAGCCACCACCTCACCAATTACGGGTTAATACAAATAAATAAGTAAATAAATAAATAAATAAATAAATAAATAAATAAATAAATAAATAAATAAATAAGTAAATAAATAAATAAATAAATGAATAGGCTAACTGTAGTTATTGTTCGCTGTGGTTAATTTTGTTATTTTAGTGTAGTTATTGTTGCTGTTATGTTTGTTGTTGCAATGGGAGTTTACTTTTTGTTGTAATGGTAATTGTGGTAGCCTACTTGTTTCTCTTGGTTGTTCTAGTAGTGGCTATTTTTTGTTGTTGTAGTGTCAGTTGTGATTATTTTCTGTTTTACTGGTAGTTATTTTTTGTGGTATTGGTAGTTGTGGTTATTTTTGTCGCTGTAGAGGTAGTAGTTTCTGTTGTTGCTGTTATCGTTCTCTGTTTAACTGCAATGTTACTCAGAGTTGTAATCCAACTTGGATTCTGATTGGAGCCTCTATCATGGACAGGTTTTTTTTACGCGCTGTAAATCGACAAAGTTGACCAGCTTTGCTTCACTCCCAGTGGAAGCCATTGTATGTATATCACATCTTAAATAATAGCCCTTTGCAAGGTTTGAAGCCGTGAATCTCGGATTCATGATACTCACAGAGAGCTTCTATCCCACGAGGCTCGGAGCATTCCCGCGTGAGCTGAACGACGCACATTCACAGCACTCCGTCATGTGTTGACTAAAATGTCCCTCTTCTTTGCTACTCTTCCTCCTCTGCTAGACAATGAAAGTTGAGTCCCCAGGGCCCATTCACGGACTCAGATTTGCCCTGACCAGTCCATTTCTCTTCACCCCACCTCTCTCAATCCCCTGGGCCTGTGTGAGGAAGTGCTTTTTTGTAGTTTTTGTCACACTTGCTCACTAAATGAGTTTTCCGTTTAAGTCTGCACCTTTATATACGCTATGCTGCATTTTAAACTCTGAATTACATTATTATTATTATTATTATTATTATTATTATTATTATTATTATTATTATTATTATTATTATTATTATCATCACTATTATATTATTATCACTATTATTATTATTATTATTATTATTATTATTATTATTATTATTATTATTATTATTATTATTACATAAAAATTGGAAATTTATCCTTTGAAGAGGTGGAAAATTCAAATATCTTGGAACAACAGTAACAAATATAAATGATACTCGGGAGGAAATTAAACACAGAATAAATATCTGAAATGCCTGTTATTATTCGGTTGAGAAGCTTTTATCATCCAGTCTGTTGTCACATCTTCCTCAGTGTCTCCTGAACTAGTGGTGATGTTGAATTCTGCGATGTGCGTTTGTCTATTGTACGGGTGGGGATGTTGGTCTTTATGGTGGGGGCTGATTGTTTGTGTATTATGACGTATCATGACGTCTGTCAAAGGTATATACCTTTTTTAAACGTATGACTAAGTAATTTTATGTTTTTAGCAAACAAAATGTTAACGTGAACTTTAATCAATCAATAAATAAATAATTGAAAGAACGAAAGAATGCAAATAATAAATTATAAATAAATAAATAATGCATGAACTGAAATAATTAATTACATAAGTAAATACGTAAATAAATAAATAAATAAATACATAATTGAAAGAATGAACAAATACAAAAAATAAATACTAAATAAATAAATAAATATTGAATGCAATTAAATAAGTAATTAAGTAACTAAATATGTAAATAAATAAATAAAAACATAGACATAAACATGTAAATATTGAGTACTGCAATGAAGTTTAATTGTTCCAATTTATTAAATTATTTCGTTGTTTATCACTATTTTAGGGTGTTTGTCAACAGAGCTTTTACTTCATCCATAAGCTTTTATTTTGCAATGAAAGTTGATCGTTACATACTCTTAATTATTACGAAAGATATATGCTACTGCTGATGTGATGATGATGATGATGATGATGATGATGATACTGAGGATACTGGTGTTTAAACGCATTTTTTTGTTGTGTGTGACACCATCCCGACTTTGACAATGATAGTTATAACTTATTATGTGAGTCCACCGCTGTAGACTTACGGTTAGTCTGCCTGACCGTGCAACGAGCAGGCCCGGGTTCAAATTCTGATTGGAACAAGTTACCTGGTTTGAAGTTTTTTCCGAGGTTTCCTCTCAATCCATTAAGAGCAAATGCTGAATAACTTTTGACGTTACACCCTGGACTCATTTCGCTGACATTAACAATTTCATTTCATTCAGACGGTAGATAACCACATCAGTTGATAAAGCGTCGTAAGATAACCAATTAAAATGATAAGTTATGTGATATCCTGCATTGTTGAACATCTATCATTTTGTTGGCCCAACTGATATCTTGCATCGTGACTGTTTAGTACAAATGTGAATGAAATCCAGATATTGTTTAAGGAAAAAAAAGAGATTGTTCTATGAAAGTACCGACATCAAAAGTTTGTGCATCTTATAACGAAATATTTAAAAGTGGGCTTATTTCTCTCAGTTGGGTGTAATTGCCCTTATTATTGTTATAATTTATAATTGTATGTTTTTCGTGAAGACACTCGTAGCTACCGCCCGGCTGAATAAGTAATCTTGTCCCCAGTTACTTGGTATACGATGCGCTATTGTTCACCTTAATGGCCTCTCGTTGCATAACGTCCGCTCTTCCTTGAAAGATAACCCTAATTTCCAAAAACAACGAAGCAACCAAGAACTTTGTTGCGTATCTTGGAAAAGCCAAACAGTTTTTCCTTAGAATCATCAGTGCATATGTCCCTGTGTGACCCTTTCTAATATTCCAGCCGGAACCATTATGTAAACAAGCTATTAACCTGAATATAGGGAAACTCTAGGTACAGATGGTGTTGTGTAATGGGTGTTCATAAAGTTAGTTCATTACTGTTTTTAATATGTTAGTAATGGAAACAATATTTTAAGTTCTGTAATGTGACACAAATCCTATCGCTTCTCGCTGGAAATTCAGAGGACCTGCGCTCGATTCCTGATACAATATTTGAAATCGATCTCATTTTCCTTCGAATTGGGTTTATATGTTTCTTGTCTTATGTCTAGCCAGGATTTTATTATATGGTAACATTTTTTCCAAGTTGATTGCATGCCCAATATTCCGCTATCGTTCCCAGCTGTGGAATAATGGTTAGCATCTCTCAGGATGAACAGATTTTGAAAATAAAACACTTTGACATTACGATATTAAATTGCCAGATTACCCATAGAAACTAACTTCAGTTATCCTAATTTTTAATTCTTATCTTAGATACCATTTCATTCGTTAATGGCAGATCAGATTTCTATGAACACGCATAGTAAGCTAGGTTCCATTAAATATAACTTTCAAAATAATTCATAAACTTAAAAGAAGCTAGTTGTTCACTAAGTAATAACATAGCTGTATTTAAATATAGCTTATAATAGATTTTAGTTAGTAATATTTATTTATAACAAATTGCAGCGAAACGCACAAGTATTCGTATTAAATAAAGCAAAGGAAATTACATTTTAGAATTTCACTTCACTAATTCTTCTGAACGTATTAAAATAGTTTAGCTTTTAGTGCTTTTCGATGTATTTTTAATACGGAACATTTACTTATAACTTTCATTTGCGAAACATATACGGGAGAAGTACTTGAGAAAACTGTAATCCCATGTTAAATCCCTGTGTTCAGTGCTTTCATTTTAAGACTTTTTAATTTTATATAAAGAGTGTACCGTAAGTAATGTAATCAATTTAAGGAGATTAATATTAGAGGTATTTAAAAAAAAGAAGTTCAATATAATTTTGCTCGTTTTTGCTTCCTTTCTGAGATAAAAATAGTTTTATATGAAATATTTTATAGCGTATAATAGAACAGGTATTGATTTAATTCCCAATACCCTCAGTCAATTTAAGAGAGCAGTGTATGAAGGTAATAAATGATTGAAAGAATTTTAGTTTCGTCCTTTAATTGCGCAAAACTTTTATCCGAACAAATGTAAAATTTTAAAATTTCTTTACAGAACGAAAAGTTGAATTTGTGAGGACAAATTTCTGCACATTTAAAGGACAAAACTAATTTTTTTAAATAATTGGTTAAATGGCGATCTTACTCGTGTTAATTATGTAAGCATGTGTGCCTTACAGCTGTTTCGGTGTTACTTGACACCATCCTCAGAGCCTACTAGATCTCGGCGCTATCTCAACTTTGCTGCCTGTTGTGTCGGTGCGTTCGTGTGATGTAGAGTTGTGTCAAATAGTGTGTGTGTTCTGAAATTGATCTGTGTGTTGAGAATTTGACTGGGATGTGTTTTAGTGTGTCTGTATATTTCATATTGTTCTAGTGTGTTGAGTTTTTGGTTTTTGGGTTGTATGTGTAGGATTTCCATGTCTGTATTTATGTTATTGTATGTGTGGTTAGCATTAATTATGTGTTCGGCATATGTAGATGTATTGTGTCCTCTGGTTATTGCTTTAGTGTGTTATTTGTATCGAGTTTGGAATGATCTGTCTGTCTGTCCAATGTAGAAACTGTCGCAAATATTGCATGTGAGTTTGTATACGCCTGCGTGGTTGTATTTATTTGTTTGTGTTGTGTGTTAAAAGTATTGTACCAAAGATTCAACATGGATAATTTTTTTTAATCATTTATTATCATAATACACTGTACTCTTAAATTGACTGAGCATATTCGAAATTAAATCAATGACTTTCCCAAAACGCGGCACGAAATGTTTCATATAAAACATTTTTATCTCGAAAAGGATGAAAAAGCGAACAAAATTGTATTAAACTTTTTTATTTGAAATATCTCGGAGAATAACCCCTGAAATTAATGATATTACTTACGGTTGACTCTGTGTATATATATATATATATATATATATATATATATATAATTTTTATTTTATTAGGTTATTTTACGACGCTGTATCAACTTACTTACAAATGGCTTTTAAGGAACCCGAAGGTTCATTGCCGCCCTCACATAAGCCCGCCATTGGTCCCTATCCTGAGCAAGATTAATCCAGTCTCTACCATCATATCCCACCTCCGTCAAATCCATTTTAATATTATCTTCGCATCTACATCTCGGCCTCCCCAAAGGTATTTTCCCTCCGGCCTCCCAACTAACACTCTATATGCATTTCTGGATTCGCCCATACGTGCTACATGCCCTGCCCATCTCAAACGTCTGGATTTAATGTCCCTAATTGTCAGGTGAAGAATACAATGGGTGCAGTTCTGTGTTGTGTAACTTTCTCCATTCTCCTGTAACTTCATCCCTCTTAGCCCCAAATATTTTCCTAAGCACCTTATTCTCAAACACCCTTAACCTATGTTCCTCTCTCAAAGTGAGAGTCCAAGTTTCACAACCATAAAGAACAACCGGTAATATAAATTGTAACTTTAGACTTTCAGACAGCAGACTGGATGATAAAAGCTTCTCAACCGAATAATAACAGCCTTTTGCCATATTTGTTCTGCGTTTAATTTCCTCCCGAGTGTCATTTATATTTGTTACTGTTGCTCCAAGATATTTGAACTTCTCCACCTCTTCGAAGTATAAATTTCCAATTTTTATATTTCCATTTCGTACAATATTCTCGTCAAGGGACATAATCCTAATCATAATACACTGTTCTCTTAAATTGACTGAGCATATTTGGAATTAAATCAATGACTTTGCCAAAACACGCTACGAAATGTTTCGTGTAAAACATTTTTATCTCGGAAAGGATGAAAAAACGAGCAAAATTGTATTAAACTTTTTGTTTGAAATATCTCTGAGAATAACCCCCTGAAATTAATACCATTACTTACGGTTCAGCCTGTATATATAATATGTATGTATGTATATATGTATATATATATATGTATATATATGTATATATATATATATATATATATATATATATATATATATATATATATATTGCTAGTGCAATTAAATGTGGAAGTTTATAAAAGGGGAGAACGCAAAGCAAGTTCTCGTCTGAAGATTTTGTTCGTCGAAAATATAACACTAGCGAACACCAGGGATCGAGTCCTATTCCGCGCCCTGCCGAATGGACTGGGCAATGATTACTACATGCATTTTAATGAAATTCGTGTCTCATCGTGACGGTCGCATTGTGTTGTGTGAAATGTGGTTTAATTTTTAATTGTCCGCAGGGGACATTTTTAATTGACAGTGTGATGATACGGAAATTGCATTTCAAGGAAATTTTGCTGTTTTCAGTAGAACAGTTCCCGAAACAAACGCTTGTCATTTCGGTCTGCGATTCTGAGAAGACGTGGGCCACATGATCGCAACATTTGTCTTCTGTGTCCCTCTGAGTACGAACGAAAGCAGTTTCTTGACGTAGCTTTCCAAGGAAAATTGTAATACACTTTCCTTGGAAACCTTAATATTTTCAATTTTCTTGAAACCCCGAGGAAACCCGTGGCGGGGGAGTTACCTAATAGTGTTTCGGGTTCAAAGGCGGCAGATGGGAACTAAATTAGGGCGTATAATATTTTCATAAGGTCCTATTTCCCGTTTCTGACATGGGGCACAGATATTGATAATTTAGGATTTCTTCGTATAGAGTTGCAACGTTCGCGCCAGTCTGTTAGACGCTGCATCATACGGTAGCCTAGCAACGAGCACACCAGAACTGTCAACAGTTATACCGGGTGTGCAGTAACCATTTTACAGTTATATATTAATACTGTCTACTGTCGAAAAAATAGAACTATCACAGAAACTGATACATTGACCCCTGTGGGTGGCCTGTCATACAGGCGGCTCGGTTCTAGTCTCGATCAGGTCTGGGATTTTTCTATGACTATTACACTTTTACTACGTCACAATACTTTTGACCAATAAAACAGTACGAAAGGACGTCTTTCAACCAATCATGGCTGCTTATCGCACAATTTTATCGCGTCCCTAGCATTTGTTTAATTTTATCGCGTCCCTAGCATTTGTTTATTTTTATCACTACCCTAGCATTTGTTTCTTTGCTTGCCAACATTTCAAACTGCACTGGTCTGGACGTCAAAAAACAGAAAATTACAAACCACTGCAGTCGATGCACAGCACTTTCAAATATGACTCGCATTGGCATTCAAGGACAAGAATTAATAAAGATCACTGTTCATATATGAAGAGCACCATTCGGAAATCCTGAATAAGTTGAGGGATACACCATGTACATCAACGAGTTCACTTCTTTTACGCACACGTCCAATATAACATCAACCGAACCACCAACCACTAAAACATTCAAATTTGAAAATTGTACTTTCAATAATTGTTTCTTTTAAAATTATTCATGTTTATTTTTTATTTCATCATCGTTAATTAAAACTTTTCTTATTTATTTAATCATCCCTAATTAAAACTTTTCTAACACTTGTTTATATTATTTAGGTTGTGTTTGTTATAGCTTCTGGTATATGATATTATGAATAGTCACGTATAAGAGATTGTTTAATACTAAGATTTATTGAAAATCATCTGTTAAGTGACGTTGACTACTGGGATCCGGATGATTGAAGTGAAATGCAAATGTTTTAATAAAAATGAAACTGAATCAACAAAGCCTTCTTGACTAGTAACCGTCCACAGAGTTCAATGAAGATTCCATAGTTGGCACAACTGATAACAAGAAAACATAATCATAAAACACTACTGCCATCTAGCGTAATGTTGAGATAGTACAATAATACATTAGAAGACAGTTGTATTTTCGTAAGTCAATTAATATTTTATTGTATTGGAGTACTTCGTTACTTCTAATCTTTATATACTTTCTTCTAATCGTGTAATAGTCAATTAAATCCCACTCAGTTTTGATTTTCTCTAGATAAATCAAAGCCTCTAGTGAGATTACTGTTGATAAATCCATAGTGTCATTTGTGGCAGACAAGGAGGCAGTTGGGGTTTTTCTCTGGGTTCTCCCGATTTTCGCTATATATTAGGCATCTACACCATTCCGTCATAATTTCTCTATTTCGTCGTCTTTCTGTAGGATTTCTTCTAGGGGCGAGAGGGAGTTGGCTGCTCGAAACCTGAGTACGCAGCGAACCTTAGTGTAGTCAGCCAGTGTGGGTTTGGGAATGCGCCTAGCTTGAGGGTTAGCGCAACAGATCGGTACTGTGTAGTAGTGTTAAATATTTTTTGAATGGAAATGTGGAAATGTAGTGAGATATATAAATTATCAGACGTCAATCCGTGTCTGGTGAGTAAACGAGATCAGAGTTTCAATCATAACTATTAAAATTACCCTAACAACAAATTTTTACCTGTAATGAGAAAGATCTAACATTTCAGACAGACCATGTTACATAAAAGTTCGTCGGTCTTTGTTTAATAACATGGACTAAAATTAACGACTCAGCAGGAAATTAGACAATCGGAAGAGTTAAGAATAATAATGATGATGATGATGATAATAATAATAATAATAATAATAATAATAATAATAATAAACTGATAAATTTAAATTAGTTTTCGATTATGTTTGCTCTGTTCAAATGTGGTATCAAACCGGAAACTATTAAAAACGTCGTTGGTAAAGGTTTCTCCTTGAATGCTTGTTAAATACAGTGTGTTTAAGTACGATGTCCCAGTTTTTAAACAAGTCTATTGTTTGATTAAATAACAAAACATTAAGTAGATAGATAGATAGATAGATAGATAGATAGATAGATAGATAGATAGATAGATAGATAGATAGATAGATAGATAGATAGATAGATAGATTAGATAGATTAGATTAGATTAGATTAGATTAGATTAGATTAGATTAGGATGGATGGATGGATGGATGGATGGATGGATGGATGGGTGGATGGGTGGGCGGGCGGACGGACGGACGGACAGATAAGTGCATTTATAGATGCATAATAAATTATACAAACTCATGTACACAAGATCCTTCGCACGAGCCCGTACGGCCATTCGTGCTGTAGCTATGCACAGTTTGAATCTTCAAAACGAAAATAATACCTACTAATAATAAAACAGTAAATCAACAATTATTATTATTACTACCGTTATCATTAATTATCACAATTACAACTAACTTCAAACCAAATTTCACAAAAATAAGAGAAATAAAATAAATGTAAGATATGAAAAAAGAGAGAAAAAACACAGTGAAACACATATATACATTTAGCCTATATACTGTATATATAATATATATAAACAATTCATTTTCTTATTGAGACTGCACGAAATAATCGAACTAATAAAAAAAAACAAAAAAACCATACACATGCAATAAAATACAAATAGAAAAAAAAAGACACAACAAATACAAAAAAAAAAAAAAACATTAAGTAACAAACTGTAAATGAGAGGTTATCTCTGAGAAAATAACTTACAGTTGTAAGATGTGCTGAAAATGCCCCCACTCTTCCTTGCAACACATTTTTGTCCATGTTTTGAGATACACGCCTCAACTTGTCCCCGTCGATATTGTTTATTTCGGCTATGATGTTTGTCCGGAGATCCTGGATGATTCATGGTCTGTTTCTGTAGAATCTATTATTGAGATTGCCTTACAGAAAATAATTCACTGACGTCAAGTCTGGTGACCGTGGAGGCCAAAAACTTTTAGAGGTAACACTGTCCTCGAGAAAACTGCTGAAGTGTGCCATGAATTGATTAGAGGTTTCACATGTAGTACCATCTTGTTAAAAATATAATTGCATAATTTCAATGTCGTTTAGCTGCTCCACGAATTCCGTGAAAATGTTCGTATACATATCAGTATTTACAGTCTCTTCAAAGAAAATTGGTCCAATGATCCTGTGACCGGATATTGCACACCACACCCCAAGCTTTTCTGGATGAAATGGTGTCTCATGGTACGCATGAGGATTTTCTGACGTCCATATTTAGAATGTCGATATTGTTTATTTCGGTTATGATGTTTGTCCGCAGATCCTGGATGGTTCACGGTCTATTTCTGTAGAATCTATGATTGAGATTGCCTTACAGAAAATTCACTGACATCAAGTCTGGTGACCGTGGAGGCCAAAAACTTTTAGAGATAACACTATCCTCGAGAAAGCTGCTGATGTGTGCCATGAATTGATTAGAGATGTGACATGTGGTACCATCTTGTTAAAAATATCATTGCATAATTTCAGTGTCGTTTAGCTGCTCCACGAATTCCGTGAAAATGGTCGTATACATATGTTTGCAGTTTCTGCAAAGAAAATTGGTCCAATGATTCTGTGATAGGATATTGCACACCACACTCCCAAGTTTCTGTGGATGAAATTATGTGTCATGAGGATTTTCTGACGCCCGTATTTAGAATTTATGTAGTCTGTGACAACAATGAACATTATAACAATGTATGGAATGTCATCTGCCATCTTTCGGTGTCTACTGAAACTTCTGATTTCGTTCATGATTTGAATTTACTTATAGTGCAAAATTTATCCCTGGACGCAAAGTTATAGCTAATTAAAAGGTGGGATATCCCACTGAAACATACTTTAGCTATAACTTTATGATATTCCCTTGACCCTCGTAAACTAACTTAAACATAACGAGGAATTTTAAGACATTCTTTTCCATTCTCGCAGTCGATGCAAGTCTAGTTATAATGTAGATATTCACTTCATTGCACGATTAAATACAAATCCTTGTCAACGGAAATGCAGTCGATAAGATACTGCCCCAGGCAATTGTTTGTCCCTTAGCAACGAACTGACTGAGATATATACCTACTCGACATGCATATTTAATGATTCAACATATTTGCTTTTATCTTTATAGTTTAGTGGCACGATTTTTCTTTATAGGTCCCGCCTTCAAGCGAAACCCCAGTCATGGGTCACGGGGAATTTCAAATTAGCATTATCTGTGTATGTTATCTTGCAGAACGAAAACCAATACAAGGCATAGTTAAACCGAAACATACATGGCTTAGTATATACCGATTAAAACATTATAGAATCGTGTTACGTTATGATTACATTTGATACACAGATGGATATAGAGTAAATTCCACCACACAGAAATACCCTGCTGACAGTAAAGGAGACGTAAAATACAGGGTGTTAAGAAAAAGTGTGGAATATTTTAAGAGATGATAGAACTCATAAAAAAATTAAAAAATCTCATATATATGTGTCCTGAAATATCTTCCGAAATATTAGAACTTGTTCGTAGGAAAAATTTGATGTGACTTCCGTTCACCATAACACATCCTTCTGCTCGACGTCTTAGGGAACCACAATCATAGTCATATTAATAATTTTATAAATTTGTTTTATAAATGTTTTTGTCTTGTTATGAAAAATTATTGTAAATTTAAAGTCAAAATTATAATAATTTTGTATAGTTCCATTGTTCTACTAAATTAGAGTATGCTGCGGTTATCTAGAACCTAGTTACTAACATATTTATTGTGTTACAATAAAAAATTCAAAATAAATTTCTAAAATGGTTATATTACAGACATTTTTACTAATTTTCTACTTACGAGAGTTATGCCACAATGTTTCAACATTTCCAATTTACTAGTTTGTAATTTAGGCGAAATTGTTTATGCTACAATGTTTCAACATCTCCAATTTACTAGTTTGTAATTTAGACGAAATTGTTTATGTTACAATGTTTCAACATCTCCAATTTACTAGTTTGTAATTTAGGCGAAATTGTTTATGCTACAATGTTTCAACATTTCCAATTTACTAGTTTGTAAATTAGACGAAATTGTTTATGCTACAATGTTTCAACATCTCCAATTTACTAGTTTGTAAATTAGACGAAATTGTTCATGCTACAATGTTTCAACATTTCCAATTTACTAGTTTGTAATTTAGGCGAAATTGTTTATGCTACAATGTTTCAACATCTCCAATTCACTAGTTTGTAAATTAGACGAAATTGTTCATGCTACAATGTTTCAACATTTCCAATTTACTAGTTTGTAAATTAGACGAAATTGTTTATGCTACAATGTTTCAACATCTCCAATTTACTAGTTTGTAAATTAGACGAAATTGTTCATGCTACAATGTTTCAACATTTCCAATTTACTAGTTTGTAAATTAGGCGAAATTGTTTATGCTACAATGTTTCAACATCTCCAATTTACTAGTTTGTAATTTAGACGAAATTGTTCATGCTACAATGTTTCAACATTTCCAATTTACTAGTTTGTAAATTAGACGAAATTGTTTATGCTACAATGTTTCAACATCTCCAATTTACTAGTTTGTAAATTAGACGAAATTGTTCATGCTACAATGTTTCAACATTTCCAATTTACTAGTTTGTAAATTAGGCGCAATTGTTTATGCTACAATGTTTCAACATCTCCAATTTACTAGTTTGTAATTTAGACGAAATTGTTCATGCTACAATGTTTCAACATTTCCAATTTACTAGTTTGTAAATTAGACGAAATTGTTTATGCTACAATGTTTCAACATCTCCAATTTACTAGTTTGTAAATTAGGCGAAATTGTTCATGCTACAATGTTTCAACATTTCCAATTTACTAGTTTGTAAATTAGGCGAAATTGTTTATGCTACAATGTTTCAACATCTCCAATTTACTAGTTTGTAATTTAGACGAAATTGTTCATGCTACAATGTTTCAACATTTCCAATTTACTAGTTTGTAAATTAGACGAAATTGTTTATGCTACAATGTTTCAACATCTCCAATTTACTAGTTTGTAAATTAGACGAAATTGTTCATGCTACAATGTTTCAACATTTCCAATTTACTAGTTCGTAAATTAGACGAAATTGTTCATGCTACAATGTTTCAACATTTCCAATTTACTGGTTTGTAAATTAGGCGAAATTGTTTATGCTACAATGTTTCAACATTTCCAATTTACTAGTTTGTAAATTAGACGAAATTGTTTATGCTACAATGTTTCAACATTTCCAATTTACTAGTTTGTAAATTAGGCGAAATTGTTTATGCTACAATGTTTCAACATTTTCAATTTACTAGTTTGTAAATTAGGCGAACTTGTTTATGCTACAATGTTTCAACATTTCCAATTTACTAGTTTGTAAATTATGCGAAATTGTTTATGCTACAATGTTTCAACATTTCCAATTTACTAGTTTGTAAATTAGGCGAAATTGTTTATGCTACAATGTTTCAACATTTCCAATTTACTAGTTTGTAAATTAGACGAAATTGTTTATGCTACAATGTTTCAACATCTCCAATTTACTAGTTTGTAAATTAGACGAAATTGTTTATGCTACAATGTTTCAACATTTCCAATTTACTAGTTTGTAAATTAGACGAAATTGTTCATGCTACAATGTTTCAACATTTCCAATTTACTAGTTTGGAAATTAGACGAAATTGTTTATGCTACAATGTTTCAACACCTCCAATTTACTAGTTTGTAAATTAGAGGAAATTGTTCATGCTACAATGTTTCAACATTTCCAATTTACTAGTTTGTAAATTAGACGAAATTGTTCATGCTACAATGTTTCAACATTTCCAATTTACTAGTTTGTAAATTAGGCGAAATTGTTTATGCTACAATGTTTCAACATTTCCAATTTACTAGTTTGTAATTTAGACGAAATTGTTTATGCTACAATGTTTCAACATTTCCAATTTACTAGTTTGTAAATTAGGCGAAATTGTTTATGCTACAATGTTTCAACATTTACAATTTACTAGTTTCTAATTTAGACGAAATTGTTTATGCTACAATGTTTCAACTTCTCCAATTTACTAGTTTGTAATTTAGACGAAATTGTTTATACTACAATGTTTCAACATTTCCAATTTACTAGTTTGTAAATTAGACGAAATTGTTTATGCTACAATGTTTCAACATTTCCAATTTACTAGTTGTAAATTAGACGAAATTGTTTATGCTACAATGTTTCAATATTTCCAATTTACTAGTTTTAAATTAGACGAAATTGTTTATGCTACGAGTTTTTAACATTTCCAATTTACTAGGTTGTAAACTAGTCGAAATTGTCAATCTTTATAAAATTATGAACTTGGACTTATTAGTTTATTTTGTTATATGACATGTGTGTTTTATCATTAAATATTATATAACATTATACCTATGCACCGCAGCTTAATACAAAATTTCGAAATTTATTTTTCATATCAAGGGCAAATCGCACAAAAATTACGCAGTTTTCCAAATGCTGGAATTATACATTGTTACATCCTCATCCGAAGGTTGATATTTTTAATTTGAATTTTTCTAAATACAGAATAATTTGTTATCAAATTTTAAAGAATATTGTTGTTAGTTAATTTCCAGCTAATTTCACACCTTATTCCCAGTTTTTCTTTCTTTCTCATTTTTGTTTTTTTGTTTTTTTTTTTTCAGTTTTTAATAAGAGTATGTTTTCTTGTTTATGTTTTATAAATTATGTCAATTGTCAATCTTGAACATCGCAATTGAGCTTTGCCTGTTATGTTCATTAAGAAAATAAATTAATTAATAAGATAAAAAATAAATAAGCAAACAAATAAATAAATGAATAAATAAATAATACGGGCTTTGAAGACACGTTCCTGTAGCGTTTGAATGTCTTCAGTTGGTGTTGCATACACTAAGGTCTTAAGTGTCCCCATAACTAAAAGTCAGAGGGATTAAGATCTGGGGAACGAGCAGGCCGTGATACTGGACCTCCTCGGCCAATCCATCGAAGATTAAATATCCATATTAGATGTCATCTAACTCTTATGGAAATGGTCTAGTGCTCCGTCATGCATAAACCACATTTGTAGTCTATGATGGTATGACACTTTATCCAGCAAGACGGGCGATTGGTTTGCTAAGAAACGCCGATACTGAGAACCAGTTGTTAATCTACGGGGTAAATTTGTGTCCCTATTAACTTGCCATCAACACTCGAATTTTAAGTACTTTTTCGTAAAAACTATTAATTAAGGCTTGTTGCTTATTTGACTTTTTTCCTCCTTTTGTTGCGTACTACCACACCTGAAAGTATTGGACCCTTTTTTAACACCCTGTAGATATTTAAAATTTACCTACGAACAAATTCTAAAGTATCTGAAATCAAACCTAGAAAATTATCTAAACGAAGTCATCCTACTACCCTAATGACAATAACTATTGAGGTGCAACTATTCAATATAGAAAACAATTTGAAATTTGAAGGGCAAATGCTCCAGTGGCTCACTTGAACAGGAATTGTTTGGATATATCTGTGAAATGGGAATGATAAATGGATATTCGTACATAGAACACGGTAGTTGTAGCCATTCTTGAACGCAGATTTAACTTAATCACATTTCAGTTGTGCTTTTTGCTCACAGTTGCAATCCTCTTTCTATCGCTGCTGCCGGCATAGAAGTAAACAGGAGGGCTTACAATTTCTCATATAATCGGATCTTCATAAGGTGGATGGGCTTTATTCTGTTCCAATGATTGCATGTATTTTTATTTTTATTCATTTTATAAACCGATTTACTTCCATGGAACGAGTAGTACATAATCTAGAATGTTATAAACAAGGCTAAAAATTTTTCTCTTTACGCAGGCAAGGATTTCACGTTTTCAACCCTAGCATATTTTCATTATGAATATTGAATACAAAATAAAGTTTAATGCAATCGTTGTTAGATGCATTGAAGTACAAAATGTAGGTATATATAGAGTTGTACCGCAGTTATTTTTTGCCTATTTATAAAGCCTTCACAAAAATAAAAATAAAACTTCATAAATACATCAGTACAGTATCAGTTATATTTTTATCAACAGTAATCTCACTAGAGGTTTTGATTTATCTAGAGAAAATCAAAACTCGAGTGGGATTTAATTGACTATTACATGATTAGAAGAAAATATATAAAGATTAGAAGTAACGAAGTACTCCAATACAATAAAATAGTAATTGACTTACGAAAATACAACTGCCTTCAAATGTATTATTGTACCATCTCAACATTACAAATATTACGCTAGATACATGCTAGATGGCAGTAGTGAGTTATGGTTACTAGCAATGCCTTCTCGTCGAGAAGTTCTCGATCTATATCACGATGGCAGTGTTACTAGTCAAGAAGGCTTTGTTGATACATTTTCATTTTTATTAAAATAGTTGCGTTTCACTTCAATTATCCGAATCCCAGTAATCAACGTCACTTGACAGATGATTTTCAATAAATCTTAATATTAAACAATCTCTAATACGTGACTATCCATAATATCATATAGCAGAAGCAATAACATAACCTAAATAGGCTAATATACACAAGTGTTAGAAAATTTTTAATTAACGACGATGATATAAAAAATAAACATGAATAATTTTAAAAGGAATAATTATTGTATGTACAGTTTTCAAATTTGAATGTGGTTGGTGGTGCAATTGATGTTATATTGGACGTGTGCGTAATAGAAGTGGAACTCGTTGATGTATTCAACTTATTTAGGATTTCCGAATGGTGCTCTTCATTTATTTGTAAATAGGATTTCAGAAGATGCAGAGGTATGATCGGTGATTTTTATTAATTCTTGTTCTTGAATGCCAATGCAAGTCATATTTGAAACTGCTGTGCATCGACTGGAGAGGTTTGTAATTTTCTATTTTTTTTTTTTTTTTGACGTCCAGACCAGCACAGTTTGAAATGTTGGGAAACAAAGAAACAAATGCTAGGGACGCGATAAAATTAAACAAATGCTAGGGACGCGATAAAATTGTGCGATAAGCAGCCATGATTGGTTGAAATACGTCCTTTCGTACCGTTTTATTGGTCAAAAGTAGTATGACGTAGTAAAAGTGTAATAGTCTTTCTAATTTACTCTGTAGATGTCCTTTAAATTTCAAAGTGCATGAGGAGTTGACGTCGGTGGAAATTATTTTTTTAACCGCGATTTGAAAATTGTCGTCAAGTAAAACATACAAAACTATAAAAATCAATTTGGATTACAAGGGCTTTACTGCATTAAATGCTGTCTTACAGGTGCTTTACAACTCCGAAATTAATTACTGAACAGTAGAATTTTTAGAAGAGTTTATCGATCATGTTCGGGGTGTTAGCAAGCAATGTATTGCTGTTCGATCACACTGACCACAGGTAATGAACCCCGACCTTCAGCTTTGTCTCTGCGTGAGGTACAACCATCGCATAATTCAAGTAACTCTCTCCTTTCAGCACTATTTCGCTGATATTCTGTAAACACAGCGTTGAACGGCCTGGAATATAGATAAGCTATAGCCTTTAGTGGTCAACGCACTGTACATAAATAATGCTAATCAGGGGTGATCAACTCAGGGACGCAGGCGTCAGTCTTACTTTCTGCTGTCAAAGTGCACTTCGTTGAATTAGTAGAGTTAAGAGTCCGTTGTCATGGTGTATGTGGTACGCATAACATTTTGATTGTAAATGTAACGGAACCACTTTCAATTTCAGGTGGGAAAGGGCACATTTATCCCTTCTAAGGAGAGACTCAGTGTTTTTCTAATGTCGACAACAGTGGTCTTTCGCCTTAGTGACCGCTACATTTTAATGTCTGAATTCATTCATTCATTCATTCATTCATTCATTCATTCATTCATTCATTCATTCATTCATTCATTCATTCACTCATTCATTCATTCATTCATTCACTCATTAATTAATTCATTCATTCATTCACTCATTCATTCATTCACTCAGTCATTCATTCACTCATTCAATCGTTCATTCACTCATTCATTCACTCATTCAATCGTTCATTCACTCATTCATTAATTCATTCATTCATTAATTAATTAATCCATTCATTCATTAATTCATTCACTTATTAATTCATTCATTCACTCACTCATTCATTCATTCACTCATTCACTCAATCATTCATTCACTTATTCATTCACTCACTCATTCATTCATTCATTCACTCATTCACTCAATCATTCATTCATTCACTCAATCACTCATTAATTCATTCGTTCATTCACTCGTTCATTCAAGTTCACACCTGTGGAGTAACGGCTAGCGCGTCTGGCTGCGATACCAGGTGGCCCGGGTTCGATTCCCGGTAGGGACAAGTTACCTGGTTGAGGTTTTTTCCGGGGTTTTTCCCTCAACTCAATATGAGCAAATGCTGGTAACTTTCGGTGCTGGACCCCGGACTCATTTCACCGGCATTTTCACTTTCATCCCATTCAGACGCTAAATAACCAAAGGTGTTGATAAAGCGTCGTAAAATAACCTACTAAAAAAAGTTAATTCAAAGTTTTTTGCCCAAGCACAGGTCCTTCAGTGCAACCGCAGCATTTTCCAATCTCCCCTATTTTTCACGTTCCTCCTAGTCTCCCTATTCCATTCATATTACAGTGTCTTAATGTTGTTTATCATCTGACATCATCTTCTGCCTCGAACTTTTTCCCCGTTCACCATTCCTTCCTCTGCATCCTTCAGTAAGCTGTTTCTTCTCAGCCAGTGACCCAGGCAATTCTTTTTTCTCTTTCTGATCAGTTTCAGCATCATTCTTCTCACCCACTCTTTCCAGCACAGCTTCATTTCTCATTCTGTCTGTCCAATTCACACGTTCCATTCTTCGCCATATCCACATTTCAAATACTACCAGTCGTTTCTCTCCCTTTCGTCGTTTGTTCATGTTTCTGCCGCATACAATGTCACACTTCACACAAAGCATTTCAGTAGTCTCTTTCTTCTTAGTTCTTTCGCCAAAGATCAACAGAAGATACTCTTTCTTATATTAAAAGCTTCAGTATCTGGAAATGTTTCATTGTTTATTTATTTGTATTACTAAAATTCCATGTATTGTGGATCCCTATCACCACGGCATGGCGCGTCCTCAGGTTGCGGATCGAGGAGACGGCCTCCAGATATGGAGGGTAGCTGCGAATATATTGAATAAGCAGTCGTGGACAGCCGATGAGGGGTGGTCCTCCAGCTTGGGGGTTGGGCGAAGGGCTAACAACCCATCACCGTAAAAAAAAAGCTTGTTACGAAACATTCAAATAAGCCTCGGAATGGGACTGATTCTCTGGCACGACCATAGCAAGAACTGCACGCATTGTATTCTTCACCTGACATAATTAGGAACATTAAATCCAGACGTTTGAGATGGGCAGGGCATGTAGCACGTATGGGCGAATCCAGAAATGCATATAGAGTGTTAGTTGAGGGGCTGCAGGGAAAAAGATTTTTGGGAAGGCCGAGACGTAGATGGGAAGATAATATTAAAATGGATTTGAAATGGATGGGATATGATGATAGAGACTGGATTAATGTTGCTCAGGATAGGGACCGATGGCGGGCTTATGTGAGGGCGACAATGAACCTGCGGGTTCCTTAAAAGCCAGTAAGTAAGTAGTAGGACTATTACTAAAAGTCGATTTTTTAATGGTAGACTAATTTGTTAAAGTGGGTATTGTAATGGTAGCTTGCGAAAAGTATTTCTAACACTAGTTCGAGAAGTATTCTGACTTTTAACGCTTTGTACCTACTGTCAATTGTTTCCCACAAGATGCCAATCAGCAGCAATCGCAACCGATCAATAAAGCGGTTCAAATATTGCCAGACCTATTTTTTTAACTACTTCTTCTGGTAAAAAAACTTACACAAGTAAAATTTCGAAGACGTGGAGTAAGTATTCCTTTTTGGTAATTTATAGAAATATTACATTTTCCTCTTACTCGGTAAAAATGTGAAATTAAAGAAAAATGGGGGAGGGGTGTAGCTTTTTCAAGGCATGTTATGCAACGCGATTCAACTTTGATACTCAGGCTAGAGCGAATTAAATTGTCACCCCTGATTTCGTGATGGACAAGTGACGACTTTTGTGGTATCGAAGCCGGGCCCGATATTGTGGAGGCTCACAGCCCTGGAAGCCCCGCATAATCTCTGTGTCTCCCGCACAATGACTGTAATCGCCAGATCCCCGCTTGAATAAACATCACACATTGTTTATCACCACATCTGGAGAAGAAACCACGATCCAAGAACAGGTTCGTTTGGACTGTACGTGATCCACGATTATCAAAGTTTAAACAGGACTAATTAAACACCGAAATAGCATGATCATATTTATAAAGTGCATGTGTTATTATTACTGGGAAATTAAGTAACTTTTGGCATCCCACAACATGGAAGACTTGGGTTTTTAATTTGGGTTCGCCTTGAATTCTTCACATTGACCTTATCAGGCACCATATGAAAAGTTACCTATAGTAGTATTACCACAACACTATTACTGTTACTACTACTATTACCGTTATTACTATTATTATTAATATTATATTACTGCTACTTTTAATAATTATTGTTACTATTACTAGTACCACTACAATATTTCTACTATTATTACTATTACTCGGTTAAGAGAGACGTTTTATATGATATTCTTATTGAATTTGGTATTCCCAAGGAACTAGTTCGATTAATTAAAATGTGTCTTAGTGAAACTTACAGCAGAGTCCGTATAGGCCAGTTTCTGTCAGATGCATTTCCAATTCAATGTGGGCTAAAGCAAGGAGATGCACTATCACCTTTACTTTTTAACTTTGCTCTAGAATATGCCATTAGGAAAGTCCAGGATAACAGAGAGGGTTTGGAATTGAACGGGTGACATCAGCTGCTTGTCTATGCGGATGACTTGAATATGTTAGGAGAAAATCCACAAACGATTAGGGAAAACACGGGAATTTTACTTGAAGCAAGTAAAGAGATAGGTTTGGAAGTAAATCCCGAAAAGACAAAGTATATGTTTATGTCTCGTGACGAGAATATTGTACGAAATGGAAATATAAAAATTGGAAATTTATCCTTCGAAGAGGTGGAAAAATTCAAATACCTAGGAGCAACAGTAACAAATATAAATGATACTCGGGAGGAAATTAAACACAGAATAAATATGGGAAATGCCTGTTATTATTCGGTTGAGAAGCTTTTATCATCCATTCTGTTGTCAAAAAATCTGAAAGTTGGAATTTATAAAACAGTTATATTACCGGTTGTTCTTTATGGTTTTGAAACTTGGACTCTCACTTTGAGAGAGGAACAGAGATTAAGGGTGTTTGAGAATAAGGTGCTTAGGAAAATATTTGGGGCTAAGAGGGATGAAGTTACAGGAGAATGGAGAAAGTTACACAACACAGAACTGCACACATTGTATTCTTCACCTGACATAATTAGGAACATTAAATCCAGACGTTTGAGATATGCAGGGCATGTAGCACGTATGGGCGAATCCAGAAATGCATCTAGAGTGTTAGTTGGGAGGCTGGAGAGAAAAGACCTTTAGGAAGGCCGAGACGTAGATGGGAAGATAATATTAAAATGGATATGAGGGAGGTAGGATATGATAATAGAGAATGGATTAATCTTGCTCAGGATAGGGACCGATGGCGGGCTTATGTGAGGGCGGCAATGAACGTCCGTGTTCCTTAAAAGCCAGCAAGTAAGTATTACTACTATGTACTACTGCTACTGCTACTGCTAGTGGTAATGTGAGGATTTATAATATGCTTACTCGGAAGTGCACGCATAAAAATGTAGAATACCTACAAAAACGCATATAAGAAGAATTTCTGAGGTAATCCTGTAGCACCTGCTTAGAAGAAAGATGTATTTTAATTATTATAGGATAAGATTTGGAATGACAGCTTAATAGGTCTAATTATGTAATACAATGTTGGAACATGAATGAACTGCTCAGAAATAGAAACAAATTATACTCTTTTGATCTAGTCTTAGGAATGTCAGCGTAAACTGGAGAAACTCTTCAATAAATAAGCAAAGAATCATTCCTGTGGTCTAGAAATATAATGATAAGATGATGGTGATAATGATGATGATGATAACAATTAATATAATGGAATTTTGCTAACTTGATGTAAGACGCAGGAACAGAAGTCTTGACCTGCTTTGACACCTCGTTTGTACTTCTAAATTGTGATAGATGAGGGCGTGCGTAGCGTCTCCCCTGGTTAGCAGTGGCACACAAGAGTTGCTGAATGATTTACAAAAGCAGTAAGGGAAGGGTGCGTGTTGTCCGAGCCCCGCCGTGTTCATTAAGCTTACTCAGCACCGCATCTTCATCCGTCCCTCTCGTGTCTTGCCCGTTCATTACGATAATGTGTCGTGTCCTCTTGTCTTGCAGACCTCTTGAGGATATCTGGGTAAACCATGTTCCTAGCCTTGGCAGCAAGTTTTATTACCGCCAGGACATGCCATTTTTCTGTATTTGTTTACGAAAAGAAACATTACCATGATGAGGTTTAGTCACATCTGTTGACCTGGTGTTGTACGGCATTACTGTTGGAAACTGCGAGTCAAAGTTTGAGCAAACATTTTTTTAGTGCAACGGAACGTTTTATAAAGAAAATAAAATAATAATAATAATAATAATAATAATAATAATAATAATAATAATAATAATAATAATAATTATAATGAATTTGAAATTTAATCCTTTGAAAAAATGAAAAAATACAAATGCATTAGAGCAACAGTAACAAATATAAATTACACTCGAGAGAAAATTAAACGCAGAATAAATATCGGAAATGGCTGTTATTATTCGGTTGAGAAGCCTTTGACATCTAGTCTTCTTTCTAAAAAGATGAAAGTTAGAATTTATAAAAGAGTTATATTACCGGTTGTTCTGTATGGTTATGAAATTTGAACTTCACTTTGAGGGAGGAACAGAGGTTAAGGATGTTCGAGAATAAGGTGCTTGAGACTAAAAGGGATGAAGTTACAGGAGAATGGAGGAAGTTACACAACGCAAAACTATATGCATTGTATTCTTCACCTGACATACTGTAATTAGGG
Source organism: Periplaneta americana (assembly GCA_025594305.2). Classification (NCBI taxonomy): domain Eukaryota; kingdom Metazoa; phylum Arthropoda; class Insecta; order Blattodea; family Blattidae; genus Periplaneta; species Periplaneta americana. The sequence continues at coordinate 185,061,134 of JAJSOF020000005.1, read as the reverse complement.
ACATTAAATCCAGACGTTTGAGATGGGAAGGGCATGTAGCACATGTGTATCCAGAAATGCGTATAGGGAGTTAGTTGGAAGATTTGAGCAGAAAGATCTTTGTGGAGATCGAGACGTAGATGGGACGATAATACTAAAATGGATTTGAAGAAGGTGGAATATGATGATAGGGGCTGGATTAATCCTGCTCAGAATAGGAACCGATGGAGGACTTATGTGAGGGCGGCAATGAACCTCCGGGTTTCTTAAAAGGCGTTTGCATTTAATGATAACAAGTAAGGGTGCTATGCATAGACATTTCGCTAGCCCGCGCTACGAGCGTGCTAAGCTAGCCTCGGCTATCGACTGGTTACTTGTACGGGTTTCATATCATATCATATCGCTAACACTGGTTTATGAATACGAAAAACGTTAGTTCGCTGATTATCCACCGGATGCCCGCGCTAAGAATGTCTATGAATACGGCCCTAAGATACGAATATGAAGTAACTTATGACGTGATCCTTGGCGAGCATAGTAAATTTCTTAAGAGTGTAATAACAGCCTATATGAGACTTTCAGTATTAGTCCACGAACATTGCTAAATTCATTTTTAAATATAAATTAAAATTATAAAGACCAGTTCGATATTTCAATACTAGTGCACGACCTTTGCTAAAATTCATTTCTATATATAAAATAAAATCATAGGGCCATATTCATAGACATTCTTAGCGCGGGCTTCCGGTGGATGATCAGCGAATTAACGTTTTTCGTATTCATAAACCAGTGTTAGCGGTGTGATATGATATGGATCCTGTACAAGTAATCAGTCGATAGTCGGGGCTAGTTTAGCACGCTCGTAGCGCGGGCTAGCGAAATGTCTATGCATAGCATCCATAAAGACCAGTTCCAGATTACATGCACGAACATTGTTAAAATTCATTTGTAAATATAAAATAGAATTATAAAGACCAATTCCAGATTTCATGCACGATCATTGTTAAAATTCATTTTTAAATATAAAATAAAATTATTACAAAGACCAGTTTCAGATTTCAATAATGGTGCACAATCATCTTAAAATTCATTTTTAAATATGAAATAAAATTAGATTATAAAAATCAATTCCAGTTTTCAGTACTAGTGCACTAAAATTGTTAAAATTAATTTTTAAGTATAAAATAAAAATACAAAGACCAGTTTCAGATTTCAATACTAATCCACGAACATTGTTAAAATTCGTTTCTAAATATAAAATAAAATTATAAAGATCAGTTCCAGATTCCATTCACGAACAATGTTAAAATTCATTTTTAAAAATAAAATAAAATTATAAAGATTAGTTCCAGATTCCATTCACGAACAATGTTAAAATTCATTTTTAAATATAAAATAAAATTATAAAGACCAGTTCAAGATTCCATTTACGAATAATGTTAAAATTCATTTTTAAATATAAAATAAAATTATTACAAAGAACAGTTTCAGATTTCAATAATGGTGCACGTACATCTCAAAATTCATATTTAAATATGAAATAACATTAGACTATAGAAATCAATTCCAGTTTTCAGTACTAGTCCACGAAAATGGTTAAAATTAATTTTTAAGTATAAAATAAAATTACAAATACCAGTTCCAGATTTCAATACTAATCCACGAACATTGTTAAAATTCATTTCTAAATATAAAATAAAATTATAATAACCAGTTCCAGATTTCAATACTAGTGCACGATCATTGTTAAAATTCATTTTTAATCATGAAATAAAATTATTATGAAAGAAGTTTCAGATTTCAATACTAGTGTACGAACATTGTTCAAATTAATTTTTAAATATACAAATTCACATAGACCAGTTTCAGATTTCAATACTAGTGTACGAAAATTGTTCAAATTAATTTTTTAATATAAAAATTTACATAGACCAGTTTCAGATTTCAATACTAGTGTACGAAAATTGTTCAAATTAATTTTTAAATATACCAATTTACATAGACCAGTTTCAGATTTCAATACTAGTGTACGAAAATTGTTCAAATTAATTTTTAAATATACCAATTTACATAGACCAGTTTCAGATTTCAATACTAGTGTGCGAAAATTGTTCAAATTAATTTTGTAAATATACAAATTTACATAGACCAGTTTCAGATTTCAACACTAGTGTACGAAAATTGTTCAAATTAATTTTTAAATATACAAATTTACATAGACCAGTTTCAGATTTCAATACTAGTGTACGAAAATTGTTCAAATTAATTTTTACATATACAAATTTACATAGACCAGTTTCAGATTTCAATACTAGTGTACGAAAATTGTTCAAATTAGTTTTTAAATATACAAATTTACATAGACCAGTTTCAGATTTCAATACTAGTGTACGAAAATTGTTCAAATTAATTTTTAAATATAAAAATTTACATAGACCATTTTCAGATTTCAATACTAGTCTACGAACATTGTTCAAATTAATTTTTAAATATACAAATTTACATAGACCAGTTTCAGATTTTGAATACTAGTGTACGAAAATTGTTCAAATTAATTTGTAAATATACAAATTTATATAGACCAGTTTCAGATTTCAATACTAGTGTACGAAAATTCTTCAAATTAATTTTCAAATATACAAATTTACAATGACCAGTTTCAGATTTCAATACTAGTGTACGAAAATTGTTCAAATTAGTTTTTAAATATACAAATTTACATAGACCAGTTTCAGATTTCAATACCAGTGTACGAAAATTATTCAAATTAATTTTTAAATATAAAAATTTACGTAGACCAGTTTCAGATTTCAATACTAGTGAACGAAAATTGTTCAAATTAATTTTTAAATATACCAATTTAAATAGACCAGTTTCAGATTTCAATACTAGTGTACGAAAATTGTTCAAATTAATTTTTAAATATACCAATTTACATAGACCAGTTTCAGATTTCAATACTAGTGTACGAAAATTGTTCAAATTAATTTTTAAATATAAAAATTTACATTGACCAGTTTCAGATTTCAATACTATTGTACGAACATTGTTCAAATTAATTTTTAAATATACAAATTTACATAGACCAGTTTCAGATTTCGATACTAGTGTACGAAAATTGTTCAAATTAATTTTTGAATATAAAAATTTACATAGACCAGTTTCAGATTTCAATACTACTGTACGAAAATTGTTAAAATTAATTTTTAAATATACAAATTTACATACACCAGTTTCAGATTTCAATACTAGTGAACGAAAATTGTTCAAATTAATTTTTAAATATACCAATTTACATAGACCAGTTTCAGATTTCAATACTACTGTAGTATACGAACATTGTTAAAATTCATTTTTAATTATGAAATAAAATGGTAAAGATCAATTCCATATTGTGTAAATGTTTTTAAATTGAAGCACTAACTTGTAGGTTACATACTGTACATGAAGGAAATCATATGGAGAGTCTTGTGAATGTATAATTTGTAATCTTATTCTCGTATCCACAGTTGCTTCCATTTTCCCGCTCGTCCACTCTCTGTGTTGGAGGGAAACAGAAGGTGGGACGTGATCCTCCTCTGTATTTTGAGGAAGTAGTTTTATTTTTAAAACTGAATGTCTCCCAAGACGTTAATATTCTGCCCTGCTTCCATTTATAAAATTGTGATGAAACTCTTCCTCCGGGATCCGGTGGACCTGGTTTTCTCTCCTTCCCGAGCTGCAATTGCTTTGCATGGACGTCTTATTTAAAGATGAGATCTGTTTATGTTGGAGCTTGGAAAGTGACTTAATCTGCCTACCTGTTGGCACACTGTAGTACCAGCCTGAACAAATTGAAATATAAATTAGGACATTTTTTGAACTTAACGAATTAAGAGCAGGAGAAACATAGCTCTCGCAATGTAATGTACTTGTCTAGAATTTAAAATTAGTCAAAATTGGCCTATCTTTTTCATTCGTAACTGTTTCCCAATGTCTTAACACTTTAGTGATACGTTATTGAAGCTTATCATATGGGCGTGTATTAATTTATACACATTTTCAATTTGTATACCTCGGATATTGTTACATGTAGAAAGCTGTGGGGCATCATATTTTGAATAAAAATATTCCTATCTTCTATAAACTCTGTCGTCGTTTTCAAATTCTTCCATAGGACGTTAATTCATACATATTCATTGTACATTAATTATTTGTCTAATTCTTTCATTTGATTACATTTCTTTCATTCTTACCTGTATTTGTATTTGTAAATTTAATATTAATTGTAATTATAATTGCAATTGTATTCTTAATATTGTAGTTGTAATCTCCTGGTAGAGGGGAAGAGAAGGCCTGATGGCTTATCTGTACCAGGTTAAATAAATAAGTAAATAAATAAATAAATAATATTTTATTTTGAATGACCACAAGGGTCCTGAATACAATAAGCATGTACAATGTAATGTGATTTGAAACATTAAAGAAAAAAGAAGTTAATTGTTGAAGGCAAATATAAGTGGATTAATTGAAATAGAGATGATATTACTTCAGACACTCGTTAATTTTTCTTTCCTATATTCCTATTTTGTTCCTTTTAATTACTCACTCCTCCAGTTCGTTCATTCAGTTTCGTTCCATCTTCGATTATTTTATTATTCTTCTTCATAATTATTTCATTCGTTTATTAAGTCTAGGAACAATCCATTCTCTCGTTAAATTTCTGGCTTATTCTATTGCTTGTTGATCCGTTCGTTGGTGTAAGTTTTGTTCTTAGATTCATCCATTTCAAGGGGTGAGAATGATAAAGTCCCAAGTCATACTTAAAAAAATGTTTTTTTTTGTGCCAGTTCATTTCTTCCACATATGGCGACGCTACTAGTAAAATATTGTGACAGTCGGGATTCGATCGCGTCCCACAGAGGTCGGGGGTGCACGAAGAAAACGAGCGACGCAGCCACCTTCTTCGCTGCGGCCGCTCGGTCTGGAGGGGACAGATGCAAGAGGGGGGCGCGAGGTGGTGACGCGGCCGCGACGAAGGGTGAGGGGTGAGTAAAGCAGCTGGTGACTGAGGAGAGAAATCCAGAGAACTCTGGATAGGCGTTATCTTCTAGGCATCTGTCGATTGTTCGCGAGATCGTACTCTCCAGAAACTATGGTTTAGTTATAAATACAACACGCGAGTGAACTTGAGCAGTGTTGTTGTAATCGTTGGACAGCAAGCCAGTCTTGTGTAGCAGTGAAGCCAGCTTCGAGACCGGAGTTCGACTTGAGTTGTGTCCGTAACTGTGGGAGCCGGAAGTCCTGAGTTTGAGTGCAGTGGACCGCAGTTGGGGGACCTGAGTTCGAAGTTCAGTGGACTGCCTCTGAAGGTCTGGGGTTCGAGATACTGTGAACTCGGGTGACTGAGCTAGAATAACTAGGCAAGGCAAACGAACTCTGAACTGAGAACTGATAGTTCTGATTTGTAAATAGTGCTTTGTGAACATTAGTTAAGATTAACAGTTCATTGTTGTTCTCAATAATCCAAGTAAATTGTCATTGTCGTCGGTGGAGTACAACGAATAATGTGTTACTGTGTGGAGTGGAAATCCCATTCTTGACGGGAGTAGAATTAAATTGTGAAAGTGATTATTATTGTTGTTTTGTAATAAAAGTTACATTGTTGAGTTGGAATAAATTTACAATATTATAAAAATTACTCAGGAAATGACGCAAGTATATGCTGAAGAAATTGTGATACCGCACCTAGTAGAATTGTACTATAAACCTGTAAAATTTTGTTTGTGTGGCTTAGGACTATATCATTCTCATCCCTTCATTTATTTACCAGTTCGTTCACTAAATTTTTCTTTTCTTTGTTAATTTATTCGTTTGATTGTTATTTTACTCGTTAATTTCTTTCACTTTTATTTTGTTGTTTCATTCTGTCAATTTATTGTACATTAATTAATAATTATTGACATCGTTCTTTCGTTATTTCTTTGAATTATTATCTCGCCCACGCTTTTGATTGCACTTAATATAATCCTTTCTTTTGTTTTTTGATTAGTTACTGTTGTTCCTTCGATCATTTTGTGGTCCATTCAATCATCGCCTTGTACATACGTTGAATCATCGCCTTGTACTTCCGTTGAATCATCGTCTTGTACTTCCGTTCGATCATCACCTTGTATTTCCGTTCAGTCATCGCCTTGTACTTCCGTTTGATCATCACCTTCTTCCGTTCGATCATCGCCTTGGTCTTCCATTCGTTAATTTCATTGTACTTTCGTTCGATTATCGCCTTGTATTTCCGTTCCATCATCTCCCTTGTTCTTTCGTTCGATCATTTCCTTGTACTTCCGTTCGGTCATCGCTTTGTTCTTCCTTTCGATCATCGTCTTGTTCTTCCGTTCGATCATCGTCTTGTTCTTCCGTTCGATCATCGCTTTGTACTTCCGTTGGATCATCGGCTTGTTCTTCCGTTTAATCATTGCTTTGTACTTCCATTGGATCATCGGCTTGTTCTTCCGTTTAATCATTGCTTTGTACTTCAATTCGATCATCGCTTTGTTCTTCCGTTCGATCATCGCCTTCTACTTCCGTTCGATCATCTCCCTTATTCTTTCGTTCGATCATTTCCTTGTACTTCCGTTCGATCATCGCTTTGTTCTTTCTTTCGATCATCGTCTTGTTCTTCCGTTCGATCATCGCTTTGTACTTCCGGCCGATCATCGGCTTGTTCTTCCGTTTAATCATTGCTTTGTACTTCAATTCGATCATTGCTTTGTTCTTCCGTTCGATCATCGCCTTGTACTTCCGTTAAATCATCACCATATACTTCCGTTCTTTGTAGTTCCGTTCGATAATCGCCTTCTACCGTTCGATCATCGCCTTGGTCTTCCATTCGTTCATTTCCTTGTACTTCCGTTCGATCACCGCCTTGTACTTCCGTTCGATCATCACCGTGTACTTCCGTTAAATCATTACCTTGTATTTCCGTTCCTTGTAGTGCCGTTCGATCATCGCCTTGGCCTTCCATTCGTTCATTTCCTTGTACTTCCGTTCGATCACCGCCTTGTACTTCCGTTCTATCATCTCCCTTGTTCTTTCGTTCGATCATTTCCTTGTACTTCCGTTCGATCATCGCTTTGTTCTTCCGTTCTATTATCTCTTCGTTCGTTCTGTTTTCCCACTTAATCTTTCATTTATTTACTCTTTTAATCTTACGTTTTTGTTTTTTTCTTTTCCTTTGTTTCCATCTTGCCTTATTTCATTTAATTTATTGTTTCTATTGATCATTCTTTAGTCCATTTCTTCGATCGTCCACTCATTCGATCATTCTTCCATTTATACTTTCGATCATTGAGACATTGTTCGTACTTTTTGTTGTTCCCTCATTAATTCCTCTCTCTCTCTCTCTCTCTCTCACACACACACACACACACACACACACACACACACACACACACACAGACAGACACATTGAATGACATACTTATTAATTTATAATTCACTTCATAATTATTTCTTTTTATTATCCATTACATCTTTGTTTTATTTGGTTAGCAATTCAACATCTTATTCATTTATTTCTACTACCATCTGTTTTATCGTTCACTCACAAATGATTTTTTGTTCTTTCTTATTAATTTTTCTACTAAGTCGTCGTTCTCTTACTTCAGGGTTCAGGTCAAAGGTCCGAGTCTGCCTTACAACCCCATACTTAGTGCACTTATGTCTCTTATGCAATTCTGCATTGTACTATATTTATTACTATTTTAATATCTGTATATTACACGTATAAATTTCGCAATCTAATTATTCATTGATATGAAATATTATTTTCCGGTCTAGATTCGGTGCAAATATTGTATGTAATCGGATCTATTTACATACATTATTTTAAATGTTTTGTTCAGCAATTTACTGTGACAAATGCTTTAGAGATTATTTGATTCTAATCGGATTTATTCATTGTGAAATTTAGTCCATAAAAACATCAGAGATTTATAAATACCATTATTGAACTTGTTATGCAGAGGGAAGAGTTACGAGTTTTATGTAAATACTTTTCACGAGTCAGAAATTATTTGCAGAACTTAAACAGTGTTCTGTTTTGTTACTCTGATATCAAGTTTCATGCAAATAGAGCCAATTTCTTCCATGCAAAACTATATAGGCCTACATAAATACAAGAAGAATGCATAGTAGCCTACTGGAAGAACATGGAATGCATCTAAATCTAGAAATGTAACTTGTGAAGGAGCAGATAACTTAATGAGTATTATGCATGTGCTCTAAAATATTTCCTTTCGTATCCTAGCAACTAATAATTATAGTCAGAGTATAGAGTAAAGAGGGATAATTTTTAATAATTTCCGACTTTTTAACATTTTTCTTGGAATGTACCCACATTATCACTAATATTAATATGAACTGTTGTACTGACATGTTTGAAGTAGCAATAGAAATTTTATAAAATAAAAATAACTGTAACTGAAGTCACAGTTGAACTCTCCAATTTACCCGCAAAGTTGTACAGGATTTTAAAAATGTGGGGCAATTTGGATATATTGTGGGGCAATATGAATAATACTTACTTACTGGCCTTTAATGAAGCCGGAGGTTCATTGCCGCCCTCACATAAGCCCGCCATCGGTCTCTATCCTGAGGAAGATTAATCCAGTCTCTCCATTATATCCCACCTTCCATAAATATATTTTAATATCCTCCCATCTACGCCTCGCCTAAAGGTACTTTTCCCTCCGGCCTCCAAACTAACACTCTATATGCATTTCTGGACCCGCCCATACGTGCTACATGCCCTGCCCATCTCAAATGTCTGAATTTAATATTTATAATTATGGAATCTACTTCTCTGTTTCATAAGTTAAACGTACGTTAAATAAATAAAAAATAAGAATAAAATTTGTTTTTTCTTAAATTACCGAAAAGAGGGGCAGACTCTGCTAAGTGCCTAAATGCCCCTGGGTGTCTATATGCGGGCCTGCATATAAATACGGGCTCAACACGTACTCGTTAACTAACACATGAAGGATATATGAGGCACTCAGAAGCAAAGTGATACAAGTGATATTTAGTAAATTTGAGGTAAGTGACTTTGAAGTTGAAACGGAAATTAAAAAATCTGTTACAGGACTATGTTGCTGTAAATTTACAGTTGTATATGTTGGTACCTATATTTTTTAACTTCTAAATAGAAATTATATATTCTAAAACAGTTTAGGTAAAATAGGGTCCTAAAGTCACTTGTATTATTTTCCCTCGAAAATATTTTTGTGGAAAAGTAATATAAGTACAAGGGTTTCCAGTATTTTTATATTATTTAAAACAAGAACAAGGACATTGCTTACAACATTGAAACATTTCTGTCTTAACAGCACTTGAGCTTTCTTATTATCATATTATAACAAAACATGTGTCTGTATAACCGAAAGAATCAATCAGTCAATCTTCTTAATGTATCCAGTTGTTTACAGACAACATAAAGTCAACTATAGTCCACTGTAGTGTTTTAAGTTCTTCTTTTTAATAGTAAATAATTAGGGGTATTTTGATCGGTGTTCATTATAGACGCCTGTTGCTAGTAGCCAGAGTTGGGGTGTAGCCAATATATACTGCAGATTTGTGTCTTCTGCAACTGATACTGATGATTTTAATTTACATCTTTTGTGGTTTATGGATGGACAGTATAGAAGAATGTGTTCCAGATCTTCATCATGATTATTACACCACAGACAAGTGGGAGTATCAGAAAGGTGAAATTAGTGTAGGTACAATTGAGTGACAATGTGATCTGTTCTGGCTCTTGTTAAAAATGTTTGAACATGTCTAGGCAAGTTTTTGTAAATTTCCAGGTCATTCGGTTTCTTTATAACGGACTGTAAAATTTTTCCTTTGTCAGAAGAGAGCCAATTGTTGATCCATAAGTTTATAAAATGGAACTTTACTGAAGTAAAGGCATCGGATAGAGATAGCACTTGAAGATGTCTTGGTTTCATATGTTGCTTGTTTCGCAACGATATGGACTTTCTCGTTTCCAGGTAGACCACAATGACTAGGTATGCATTGAAATTTTATTTTATTTTTGAGTTTTTTTAGTTCACTTAGTTGTTTCTGAGTTGGAATAATTCTATGTGCGTATAAGTGTGGTACATATTTAATTATATTAAACAAATGGAGTCGGTAAGTATTCAAATAGATCTTTCAGAAATTTGAGTAACACACTAAAGAGCAGCATCAATAGCTAGCAATTCAGTGTCAAGACTGGAGGAAGCTGAACATGGTATGAAGTAATATTCTTGATATTTTGAAATATAATACCTTGCTCCTGATATTCCATCATCAGGGTTTAGAGATTCATCTGTATAAATTTGAAGGTAATCCTTATATGTGCTGCAGAGTAGTTCCATGGCATCTAACTGAAGAATGTATGGAGGATTATTTTTGAAATGATTTCGTGGAATTTGTATGCTATGTTCTGGAATTATCCATTTTCATGGAGGAATTTCATTTACAACTGGAGTTTTAGCAATGAGTGTGTCTGTGATATAGACTCGTATTTCTTCTTTGTTTATTTTGTAGAAATTACATAGGATATCATCTGACAGTTTGAAGAACATCTGAGATCTGGATGAGGCTTGCAATTTTATTTTAAATGTATTTTTAGATCCTTTTTAATACATAGTGTCTGATTGGTTGAATATTATATTCAAATTCTAGGGCAACAGTTGATGTGGTTTTTGGTTCTACGAAAGAATAGGGCTAAGAAAATGTCAAATTTTAACTGGAATTAAGCCTTAGTCGGCGTTCATTACGTCACTAGCCTCATCTAATGAAGTCACATCTCTCTCTGCTGTAACATCTATGTTTCTGTCATGAAGTGCATCTGTAGTGTTCCTACCGCGAATATTCCTTCAACTTCCTCTTCCACGCAATTTTCCACGTCCTGCAGTCCTTATTATAGGCCCCTCCTCATGCTTCAGGTCATCAAAGCAAGAGTGGTGTATGAGTGGGATGAATTTCATTAGCTATTGCAAGTTGCTCCACTTAGCAGAAGTTATCCTTATTGGATCACTGTATAGTTGGTCCAGCTCAATGTGTGCAGGCCTTCCACGAAGATGTTTCGAATATGTAATCTAGTACCTCTCTCCATTATGGCAAATGAATTAGTCATACACAGAAGAAACGCAACAACAATATGTAAACAATGCAATTGTATTAGTTTGCCTCTCAGTCAAAACTCTGTATGCATTGTAATATATGTGTAAGGCCAACATGGAGCAGCACTGACTGGAACTGCACTTATATTACTTTTTCTCTGGACAGAAGTGACGTTAAAGATTTAGAATATATACTTATTTCACTTTTTAAAAAATGTCGCTTATATTACTTTGCTTCTGAGTGCCTCATATAGTAGTTTTTTGGCTTTAAAACAATTCACTTCTATGAACTTGTGACCTTTTTAACAAATCGTGATTTTATTATTGCTGCTAATGAAATACGGAATTATGCTCAGTGTAAAAATAATGGGAACAGAAGCTGTAACAGCCGTTGTGTTTATGTAACTGGTAACTTGTTTATTTATCCAGCAGCAGACGCCACAACTGTATCCAATCTAAGAGATAGGGTTTTTTCATGTCGTAGTGCGTTAATTCAAACTGGTGACAAACTGGCAATACAATTGCTAGGAGCAGTAAGAAGATCCGAGCATTGTTCTAGCAGAAATAACAAGGGGCGCTATAGTAATTGGCTTGATAAATCCACGCCACGCCGTGCGAAGAGGCGCTGCTCGTCATAATCAAGACGGGCTGAATAAGAACTCGGCTTGCATTACTGTCATATCTTAATTACGATTCGGGCTTACTTGATAATCATAGATGCGAAGAGAGATGGTAATTGTTCAGATTATCCTTAAGTAACGCAAATAGGGCTTCTAGCTATATATAATCCTCTGTAATCCCTTCTCCCGTTCCATACTTCCTACCCTCGTCTGTTCAGAGCCCCGGTGTCGGGGTTGGGGGAGGGAAGATATGACTGACGCCGCGCAGGGGTTGGTTCGGCAACGTGAGTTGCATGAGGAAGTCAATGTTAGTGAAACAATGCGGTTACACTATGTTGTAGGGGTAGTGAGTACAATTGTTGTAGCTTAGAAGTGTGAAAGGAGATCGTGGTAGAGGGATGCTGCTTGATTACACAGTGGGATTGAGGCGGGTGTGGGGAAAGAATAGGAATGGAGTTGTATTGACGTTGTCTTAAGAATCTGCACACACACCACCCCTTCCTCTTCTTCTTCTTCCTCTTTCCTGTTTGCGTTGTGGACCAGTGCGTAGTGTCGGCTGCAGCTCTTTGAGATAAGCTTCTATAAAATGAACATCTTGTGTAGCTAACGGGACTCTGTCTATAGAGAGAATGTACACTATGCAAAGAGGCTGGTGAACCGTTAGCTTAGGATCTTAATGGAGGATTCTTACACATTTCTAACAAATTAAATGCTATTTTTATATACATAGAAGTATAATCGTGCTTTTCTTTGCATCCTAGGTTCGCGATTTAATTTCATTCCGCCAATTTTTAAAAGCAATGAAATTAGTTCGGAAGATGAATAGATTTACGTCTACATGTACTTAATAATAATAATAATAATAATAATAATAATAATAATAATAATAATAATAATAATATAATAATAATAATATAATAATAATAGTTTTATTTTCCCTGGCAGAGTTAAGGCCATCAGGCCTTCTCTTCCACTCAACCAGGATCAAATCACATACAGTTCATAGTTCATAGTATTAATAGTTGATAATATATTGTTGTTTAATTCTTAAATAACTCTTGTATACATGTAACTCTCATCTAAATCAAATTGTTGAATTCTTTGTAAGTTCATGCATATGTATATACACTTTTGCTCGTTGAGTGGAAGAGAAGGCCTTACGGCCTTAACTCTGCCAGCTAAAATAAATCATTATTATTATTATTATTATTATTATTATTATTATTATTATTAAGTGGGTACAGTGAGACAGGGAGAACAGTGAGACATTTTTTATTAGATGGTAAATTTTGATGTTGAAAAGTTTTTCAGAAAAATAGTAGTTTTCAGTGAAATGTCAATTTTTCAACATAATTTTCCTATTTTCCAAAATCCACCTGTCGTCAGTTTTGATAACTAGCTGAATGCATTTCAGAATAAAACAAAACACACACTACAGTAAACAATATTACACGAAGGCCAAGGTCTGTCATATTTAGACATATTTAGAGCTCTAATTCAATTGGTTATTAAAAACTTAACTTACTAAAAATAATTTACAGGTTCGATTCTGTGGTGTGTAATTTTCTGCGTACAGCTGTGTATTGGATATTAAAAACTACAAAACTTGAGGTGGTTTGATGACATTATTATCATTAGAAATGAAATATTATTGTAGTTAATGCCGTGATGTGGCTATTTTTCATTAATTATACATATTAATGCTATATTGATGATATGAAAGTGAAAAGTTTTGGGGTTATATAAGTAGATGTAGAGAATAACTTAAATTAGATTTTGATTTCTATATTTTACTGAGTGGCGGCTATATAGTATATATAGTATAAGTTATTGGAAGTTATAAAACTTACGTAAGATAATAATATTATTAAAATCAAATATTTTATAGTTATTAATCAAGTGGGTCTTTTTCATATATTTAATGGCGGTGTGGTGTAGATATTTATATGCGTGGTTCTCTTCAGTATTGACTCGAGAGAGAGTATCTTTCATTATTATGGAAGCAAATAACTTTCAGAATGTCTGGTATTCTTCATTGATTCTAGTTATAAAGGTGAGTGATGAAAAAATAATTCGTAATTTTTCACTCTAAAAGTAACATTTTGGCTTGTGTTTAATGAAGGTTATATTGGATATACAAATGAAATAGAAATATGAATGTTCTGTTACCTAATACTATGATATTTGACGTTTTGTTTGGCAAAGTTTCGTCTTTCTTGTTTTGATTTTGAAGTGAAATATGCGTAAAGGGAACAGTGAGACATCAGTGCATATACAGGTCGCGACTATACCTCCTTTGCCTTCATTCTACTTTTGTCAATACGTTATTTTTCATTTTATAAGGTCCGGTTGCAGAAATGAAAATCAAGTAAATCCCTGATCACCAATCAGTTGATGTCTGATTTATTTGATTGCTCAATGCGTTGCACGAACGTGAATCTTAAATCAACCTGTCTCGATTTACTAATTGCTAATTTGAGAAAGAAATGCATTTGGCATCAGCGCTATTTAGCAACCCTGGCCAATTTGATGCTCTTTAAGAGAGGAGCGAGCTCTGATCAAGAAAACAAATGAAAGCTTTGCCGGTTTGTTGGTTTTGTGGAAGTAAAACAGAAGGTTTTCATCTGTATAGACTACAGAATAAAGTAAAAGAAATGAACCGAACTGAAAACGTGAGGGACCAAATTTTTGTGATAATAGAGCCCTCTTATTAAACATCGTAGAGGAGTTTATGACTGTAATAGAAAATAAGAAGACTGATGGTGTTTCAGTGAAGCAGAAAAAAAGTTATAATTTTTCGGTCTCTGTCGGAAATCACATCGCTTATGACTAGGGTAGGATTTTGATGGCCTATAAATCATGAAAAAATGTCCTAAAACAATGCATTTATGACCTAAAAATCTTTCAAAAATGCCCTAAAAATTGATCTTACATAACTGCCTTAGTAGGGAAAGAGGGTTTGTACTACTTAATATTTAGACTAGTAATTAAATTAAATTTTACATATTTTTTTCTAAGTACTACACTTTAATTAATTATTTTATCTGATGTAGTTTCCATGTGTGATCGTTCACCTCTGCGTCGGCATGTGGACGTGAGGTCAGCTGGTCGGTCTTGGCCCTTCATGGGCTGTAGCGCCATGGATTTACTTTACTTTTAGTTTCCGTGTAGTCTACCACAAGGCCACTCTTATCTGGAATTAGCAGATATAGAGGAGTCTATATTGAAGGGGTGGTCGGACTGATCCATTACGTGGGGTGTACTACGTTAAAATGTCAATATTTGTGTAGAAAAACGATTCAAATATTATACTAAATAATGAGTATTAATTGACAAAATATGCAAAGAAAATATCAAAGGAAATAGACATTATTTTACAAATAATGGGGATTTATGGCCAAAATTAAATGAAAATGCCTGAAAAAATGACCGAATAAAACAAAAGATGGTCTTATGAGTTGAAACAGGCAAAAAATGCAAAAAAAAAATGCCGTAGCAAATGTGTCTTAAAACACTCAATTTATCACACGACACATAAATACTAAAGCAGCTATGTTTTGGCTTACTAGAAAAAAGGTACAATTTCATCAAAATCCTAGCCCTACTTATGACTATTTACCGAATATTTCTTCATTTTGTTTGAAAATCTCTTCATCAGAATAATCTATTAATTCATTTTTAACAATATAACTACCTACTTTAACCATTTCCTAGATAAATTACTTGTAACTTGACTATAAACAATATACACTTGATCAGTGATCAGTCACTAATCAGCAAAAATCAGTTGATCAGTTCTGAAGGAAGATTGATTTACGATAAAATACTGATTCTTCTTTCTGCAACGAAAATAAAAGTAATGGCCAAACCTCTTTGATCGTTGATCATATCTGATCGGTTTTTCTGCAACCGGTACTAAATGATATGATATGATATATTTCGTCACAGCACTTCTTTACATGTAATGGTGTACCTCACATTTCTGTATCCGGTGCCACCATTAACACATTATTACAATAACACATTATTTGCAGTACGCGTCTACACAAATACTCCCAATTACACTATGTACCTTTTTTGTTATTTGGTCAATCTCCCCTTCAGTATTTCTCCTGCATTTCATTTGCTATTCTCTATTTGTTCCTTAATCCTAATATATCTAATATTCTATACTACTTTCACACCCCATTTATCCTCTATCTACTATTCACTAAACTCTCAATTTCAAATTATCTCTATAAATTATCATATTGCTCAGCACCCATACATTTAATTATTTGTCCTATTTGTTCTTTGGCCTTTTCTCCTATCTTTCTCTTATATTCATTTACTGTTCCAACGTTCAAATGTTAGCACTAATTTTATGCTGTCACTTGTTCACTTCTCTTAACCCTTTCTCACTATTTTCTCTCATTCTTATTTGGCTCACTTTCACTTTCTCACTATTCTGCTTACACTTAATCCATTGTCACTATTCTCACTTCCTATAAATAGCCTCCTTATACAGACGTGGACAAATCATTAGCAAAATTGGAGATTTTTATTATATATTTTTACAAACTATGATTCTTCAATTTAGACTACAGTTGACATCTTTGCGTATTTCCAAATTATTAGAAAAATCGAAGATTTGTATTGTATATTTTTATAAAATTTCACTCTTCAATTTAGACTACAATTGATATTTTTGCATATTTACAAATTATTAGCAAAAGTGAAGATTTTTTGTATATTTTTACAAAATTCGACTCTTCAATTTGGACTACAGGTGACATTTTGGATATTTCCCAATTATTAGCAAAACTGAAGATTTTTATTATATATTTTTACAAAATTTGACTCTTCACTTTAGACTGCAGTTGACATTTTTGCATATTTACAAATTATTAGCAAAATTGAAGATTTTATTATATATGTTTTACAAAATTTGACTCTTCAATTTAGAATAGCCTACATTTGACATTTTTGCATATTTATATCTACTGTAATGATAGAAATATGCAAAATTGTCAACTGTAGTCTAAATTGAAAAGTCAAATTTTGTAAATAGAATTACCATAAAAATCGTCAATTTTGTTAATAATTTGTCCACGTCTGTATTTTATTCAACACATCTGCTTATACACTTTCTCTCTCCCCTATACTTCTCGATCTTTTCCTGTTTCCCTTTATTTGCAACCGGGGCTAAATTTAATTGTACTGTTTTTTGCTTGAATATAACACTTAATTTTGGTAACATTCCTACCATAGCAGCACTGGAGTCACACTTGAGGACTGTTCGAGTATTTTGAAAGCATAACCGTTGTCTGTATTGCTGTATGACAGCATTTCAGGGGACACGGAATGGTATCTGTCACGTGGCGTAGAACACCTTTCGCTCTTCATATTTTTGGAGGGTTGTACCGTCCCCATGCGTGGTCTCCGAGTCCTTTGTTGCACCATGCTCTGTCAGAGGAAATAGAATGGGCGCTATCTGCAGAGGATGCTTCATGGGAAATGTCTAAACATTTAGCGAAGCCATTTTTGTTGCTGCACTGGATGGCAGCCGAGGGAGCTCGTCCTTATCTGCACACGGTTCCGGAAAACTGACACAAATTGAAACATCTGTTTTTATGTAATAGTGTAATTTCCTAATTCAGAGTCGTCTGCTTGATAATCTTTTATTGCGAAGTACTTTTCCCGGATGTTTCCAGCGGAGAAATGTAACTTTGTGATGAAATGCTCATTTGAATGTAGTTGCACAGTGGTAAAACTTAAAGGCCTTTGGATTTCGGAGAATGCAATATATTTTAACAGAAAACTTTGAGTAAGGAAAAGATATATAATAATAATAATAATAATAATAATAATAATAATAATAATGATGATTTATTTTAGCTGGCAGAGTTAAGGCCGTAAGGCCTTCTCTTCCACTCAATCAGCATGAACTTACAAAGAATTCAACAATTTGATTAAGTGAGAGTTACATGTATACAAGAGTTATATACGAATTAAACAACAAAATACTATGAACTATTAATTAAACATTGAAATAAACTGTGTAGCAGAATTGAACTAAAATACATAGAATGTTAATATATTTCAAATAATGTTAGATAATAGAAAGAGATTATCATGAAACAATTTTGAAAATACAGCACTATCAGGATACATGTCTAAAGGAAGGAGTAACAATGTAGTCATTGATAGTTTAAATCAGTAAGATTGGAGTGAAATGCTAATAAGTTTATCTTTTAAGCTGTTTTTAAAAGTGTTTATTGTCTTGCAGCCCCTAATACTTTGTGGTAAGGAATTCCATTGACGCGAGGTGGATACTGTAAAAGATGATGAATAACAAAATGTTCTATGAAGAGGTATACTTAGCGTGCCACAGATAAGTGATCTGGTATTTACGTCGTGGTTAGAGTATAGATAGGAGAAACGAGATGAAAGGTAATTTGGTGTTGAGGTGTGCAGAATTCGATAGAGTGAAGACAAACAGTGTAAAGTTCTGCGTTCTTTAAGTCAGAGCCACGAAAGACTTGCGAAGGACGGTGATATGTGATCATATCGTCGGATGTTGCATACGTATCTGACGCAAATATTCTGAACTCGCTGTAACTTGACTGACAATTCAGAACTTAGGTCACTTAACAAAACGTCACAATAATCGAAGTGCGGCATTACTAGGGTTTGTACCAGGGTAAGTTTTAGTTGCTGGGGCAAGAAGTTTCTCAAGCGACTCAAAGAGTGAATGGAGGAACAGGTTTTTTTTATTGTTTCTTTAACTTGAAAATTCCAACTTAGATTATTATCAAAAAAGAAGCCAAGATTTTTTACGACAGATGAATAAGGGATTAGCGTGTTGTTAAGGGTAACAACTGAAAGATTACTGTTATTAAGGGAGTTACTAAACGCTTATGTCCAATAATTATAGCTTGAGTCTTACTTGGATTAAGTGCGAGTCCGAAATTGGCCGCCCAAGTGGAGACAGTGGCTAGGTCACAATTTAACTTGTCAGTCGATTCATTGATCGTATTGGGTCTGGAATGTATGTAAAGTTGTAGGTCGTAGGCATAGAGGTGATATCAGCAATACTGTAAGTTCTTTGATACGTCATTAATGTATATAGAGAAGAGTAGTGGTCCTAATACGGAGCGCTGAGGCACTCCCGCCTTTGTGGATCGCCATTGGGAGAATTGATTATCAAGTGAAACACACTGTTGGCGGTCCCGTAGGTAGGAGTCCATCCAGGTCAAGGTATTGTCTGACAGGTGCAAAGTCTTCATCTTAGCAAAAGAAGCAAGTCGATATCAACAGAACTAAAGGCATTGCTGAAATCGAGAAGAGTTAGTGCCGTTACTTCACTCCTATCCATAGCTTCACGGATGTCCTCAGTCACTTTAAGTAGGGCTGTAGTAGTGCTGTGTCCATGCCTAAAACCCGATTGATAGTCATCGAGGAGTTTGTGTTCGTCGAGATAGTTCGTAAGTTGTCCGTGTACAATATGTTCTAATGCTTTTGAAAGAGTGGGAAGAATTGATATCGGTCTGTATTGGTTTACTGTAGAAGGTGTGTTAGATTTAGGTAAAGGTTTCACTAATGCCATTTTCCAGAGAGAGGGGTAGGACCCAGTCATAATGGATGCATTGAATATATGGGTGACGGTCGGCAGGATCACATCTATTATTTTATACAGGAGAGTGATATTTATATTGTCTATACCTTGGGCTTTAGATTTCATACGTCGCAGCGTCTTCATTACGTCAGTCGGGTTAATATATTTAAAGAAGAAATGGGGGTAAGATCTGAGAAATTCAAGAGTCTCTTGCTTATGTACTGGTTCAGGTGGAGCAGTGACGAAGTCCCGTCGCTCTAATTTCCGGTAGCAAATCGCGTTGCAGGTCGGCTACATTTAAACGTGTGCGTCTTGTGATTCACTCCTGATGACGTTATGCACTTCCTAATGCTCGATAAATATTTAATATAATCGCCCGCCATTTTGGCTCTTTCGTTGGCGTTCGCAGAAAGCACACGAGGACGTTATTTGCCTCTCAATTATTTGCTGAATTACAGTGCGTTTGATTTATTATCATAGGAGCTACGACATGATAATGTTTAACGGTGTGGCAAATAGATTCCTCGTCTGGTAGTTCGGCAACGAAAGAATAAAAATGGCGAACGATACTACCTACATAGACTTTATAGAGCCTTGACTTCCTAAGACGTAACAAAGGTGAGGAGTCACGCCGGGAATTACAGCGTCGCGACTATAACAAAATGGCGACTAATCTCTTCATTTGGTTTCACTGTAATATTGTTACTGACTATAACATAAACCAGATACATTCAATACTTACTTACTTACAAATGACTTTTAAGGAATCCGAAGGTTCATTGCCGCCCTCACATAAGCCCGCCATCGGTCCCTATCCTGTGCAAGATTAATCCAGTCTCTATCATCATATCCCACCTCCCTCAAATACATTTTAATATTATCCTCCCATCTACGTCTCGGCCTACCTAAAGGTCTTTTTCCCTCCGGTCTCCCAACTAACACTCTATATGCATTTCTGGATTCGCCCATGCCCTGCCCATCTCAAACGTCTGGATTTTAAGTTCCTAATTATGTCAGGTGAAGAATACAATGCGTGCAGTTCTGTGTTGTGTAACTTTCTCCATTCTCCTGTAACTTCATCCCGCTTAGCCCCAAATATTTTCCTAAGCACCTTATTCTCAAACACCCTTAACCTATGTTCCTCTCTCAAAGTGAGAGTCCAAGTTTCACAACCATACAGAACAACCGGTAATATAACTGTTCTATAAATTCTAACTTTCAGATTTTTTGAAAGCAGACTGGATGATAAAAGCTTCTCAACCGAATAATAACAGGCATTTCCCATATTTATTCTGCGTTTAATGCACATTCAATAGTTATAATTAAGCGGAAATAACTTTAATTCAAGAAGATTTCATACTTCAGTTTTAAAACGTTTTATCTGTTGCTGCACTTAGACCCGGTTGTGAAAATGCAAATCAAATCAGCCTCTGAATACCAGTCAGTTGATGTCCGATTTATTTGATTGTTCATTGCGTTGCAAGAAAGTGAATCTCCAATCAGCTTGTCTCAATTTACTAATTGCTGGTTTGAGAAAGAGATGCTGAAATAATGCAAATAATTATTCTGAAGCTATAATTCGTAGGAGGATGTAGCCAACTGCCCCATTAGTGCCTGAATTTTGCATCAGGTATACGTCGAAAAATTGAAAAAAGAAATATGTTTTCTCTTTTTAGAAATAATGTCGACGGAAGTAATGATTCGTTCACATTTTTATTCCACTTATTCCTTATTGTTTCTCATAAGCTGCTTTTGTAAGAAATACTAAACATTGAATTAGTTTATGCCGGAAATTTTGTCGGGTCTTCTATTTGTTTTGATTCTAAAAGTGGCAAACCACAAAAAGAAGCTAAAACCTTTGTTTTAACGTAATAGTTGAAGCTACTAAACCGTTGTTACGGTTATCATCAGGTTTCTAATTATTGAACCGCATTGCATAGCACTGATCCATTGTTAGTCACAATTATCAGATTGTAATTATTCTGCCTCTGTATCGAGTACAGAGGTTGGAATGTTTATCCGATTTATACAGAAGTTAATCATTGTACACAGCATACTATAAACAGGGGAATTGAAGCATTTAGAAGAAAAACGTTGTATAACTCCTGTATCCTGCCGGCACCTTAAAGTTTAGGCTTCCCTAGGAATTGTGTATTGTAACTAGAGATGGCCGATATTTCACAAACTGATATTTTGTCACAGATAAACCTGTGATTGATGACGCGAAATATCTGTGACAAAATATCGCTATCGAAATCTGCTCCGTATTCAGTACTCTGTGACTGATATTTTCTCCTCTATGTCGTGAGTTTGCGCATGCGCATGATACAATAACAGCAATCGGGCGGTACGATTTAAATAAAAAAAATAATAATAATACCATTGGTTACCAGTACTTTGTCTTATGTAAAATCCTGTCTGATCAGCTGTTTTGTTTTGTAATTATTTTCCAATGTTTTTCCGAATACTAATGTTTCGTTAATTTTTATTCTATGACTCAATATTACAATGTTAATGCACGACTTAAAATAATTTACCCATTACATTATATACAATAAAACGGATCAATTTTTAAAACTATTAGAATAATCACATAACTTCAATTTCTCCATACCCAACTACATTTAAAAATTATCAATTGATTCTATATCTACAATATAACCTCTTGGTACATGAGGTTAACTTTTGACATGTTATTGTTTAGTTAGGTAGGTATTTATTTGTTAATGGTACATGTACATAATTTATTTGTTGGATTTTTCCATATAAAGCACTGATGAGTGGTGTGTATAGAGAAATCGTATTCACATTTCATTGCTCTTTAATATTACCTGTTAATTTTTATCGGTGTGACAAAATATCGGTGTAATTCATGCATATTGTGCTTACTAGCGATATAAAATATCGGTGTGACAAAATCACCGATAAAAGTCACAGATATTTGTCACAGTCACAGTTGTCATAGATACTGGAAAATATCGTTTAAGCTCACTTCTATTTGTAACGCATAGTTTAACATCACGACAGACATATTCTAACAACTGAAACATCTTACTGTCGTATAGAAACGGCTCTGTTGTAATTTTTCATGAAGACATTATGGTGATGGAAGATGTGCCATACAACTTTGTCACCTGGAAGATGCTGCAATTGACTTTTTTGTATTACTAATCATCCCTGTTAGGTAATGATAGAGACTATTACACTTTTACTACGTCATACTGCTTTTGATCAATATAACGATACGGAACGACGTGTTTCAACCAATTATAGCTCCTTATCTTACAATGTTATCACCTCCCTAGCACTTGTTTTTTTATCACCTCGTAGCATGTGTTTCTTTGTTTGCCAACATTGTACTTTCAATAATTGGACGAAATTACGTAATAAGAGACCAAGCGCCAAAAAGCTGCTTCGAGATATTGGCCATTGAAATAAATGTTTTTTTTTATAAAACATTTTATGCAAAAAGTATTATAACATTCATACCATTACAAAAAATGCCACAAATAATACCAAAAAAAGCTAACCGATTTTAAATAAGAGATCAGCAATTAAATTAATACAGAGTGATTTATATAGAACTGACACATTTCTTTCATTGTTTCAAAACGAATTGTGCTAGCGACAACTTATTATACCTAAAATGTAGAGGAATTTTGGGAGATTATTTACCTCTATAGCAAATGTTGTCCGGCGTTGTCAAATCCGGAGATCTCGGTGGCCACAGGTTCCTGAAAATTATTCGGTCGTCACATAACCGGATAAATGGAACCATGCTTCATCTGTGAACCATGTGGTGGACAATATGGCAGGATTTTGCACAATGAACGTCTGAAACCAACGACAATAATTCAATCTTTTATCCTTATCTGGTTCCTGTAGCTGATGAACAACCGTAACCCTATATGACTTTAGGCTCTCTGACACATTGAGTAGGTGTACCCTGTCTCCTGCGACAAACGTCTTAATGATTTTTTTGGGTGACTGCTCTAGTCGTGCTCTTACGTCAACAACAACCGTGGGAAGCCTAGATGAACGATGCTTGCCCTTTTCACTCACCAGAGATCCAGTTGTTTCCAATTTGTTTACCAGTCCCAGTATTGGGTTTCTTTTGGGAGGATTGCGAACACCAAATTCTCTCTGGTATGCCCTTTGAGTAGCTGTAATTGATGGAGCAGTCACCCAAAAAATTATTAAGACGTTTGTCGCAGGAGACAGGGTACACCTACTCAATGTGTCAGAGAGCCTAAAGCCATATAGGGTTACGGTTGTTCATCAGCTACAGGAACCAGATAAGGATAAAAGATTGAATTATTGTCGTTGGTTTCAGACGTTCATTGTGCAAAATCCTGCCAAATTGTCTATCACATGGTTCACAGATGAAGCATGGTTCCATTTATCCGGTTATGTGACGACCGAATAATTTCCAGGAACCTGTGGCCACCGAGATCTCCGTATTTGACAACGCAGGACAACATTTGCTATAGAGGTAAATAATCTCCCAAAATTCCTCTACATTTTAGGTATAATAAGTTGTCGCTAGCACAATTCGTTTTGAAACAATTAATGAAAGAAATGTGTCAGTTCTATATAAATCACTCTGTATTTCAAAGCAAAATAAATGAATTTTATGAAAAAAAAAAACTAATTTTTGCTTATAAATAGCAGCAAAATTCAGATATCCCAGTCTTGATTTTTTTGCGAGTTAAATCAGTCTGTCATCAAAATGTTTGTGCAAATATCTATTTTTTTTTTTTCAAATTGTCAGTTGGTCTATTATTGTGTAACTCCGTCCAATTGTGCCTTTTAAAATGATTGATGTCTATTTCACCATCTTTACTTAAAACTTTTCTATCATTTATTTTATTCATATTATTTAGGTTATGTTATAGCTTCTACTGTATGACATTATGGATAGATTGGTGACGACGTACTTATCAGAGATTGTTTAATATATTTTGATAACTAAAATGGAATGAAACTGTTTTCATAAAAATGAAACTGAATCAATAAAGCCTTCTTGACTAGTAATCGTCCATAGAGTTCAATGAAGATTGTATGGTACAAATGATAACAAGAGAACAGCTAATCAAAACACACTGCCATCTATCGGAATATGTGTAATGATGAGAAGATACAATACATTTGAAAACAGTTTAATATTTTCGTAATTTAATTTAGTACATTATGCAATGAGGCTATAATGATAGTAATTAAGAAGCGAGTATGGATGTTTATGAAACGAGCGCAAGCGAGTTTCATAATTTTCATACGAGCTTCTTAATTACCATTATAGGCGAGTTTCATACGACTTTCTATGCTCGACCATATTTATAACTTGAAATTATTCAGATGTATACATTTTATTTGTATCTGACAAGATCGGAAGTGACCTTGTTCTAGGTCGTGAATTGTGAGATGTGCGCAGTATTGATTTTTTCCGAGAAACAATAATGTCATTGACCTTGATGTAATCCCGTTAAACTTGATAATATTATAATATTATAACCTTGATTATTGAATTCGACATTGAAAAACGAAATGACAAATTGAATTTATTTGAATATTATTTACAATTAACGCTAATTATTATAGTAACAGAACATAACCTTCTGCAACAGTATTGGATTTCCAGCCTCCGTGACTTTTCGCTAATTCTCTTTCGATTGCATATCCGTGAATAATCGATACTTGCGGTTTTATAAAGGTACAAAGCTGACTTGTCATTGGCTGAACACACGTAAGCTGAATTATCATTGGCTGAAGACCTGTGCTTTAATGAGTAGGTGTACTTTAATGACATGCATTAAAGGACTGCTACCAGGTGTATAATTAGTACATTTCGGCATGGTCGAGCATAAAATATTTTATTGTATTAGAGTACTTTATTTCTTCTAATCTTTATATATTTTCTTATAATCATGTAATAGTCAATTAAATCCCACTCGAGTTTTGATTACAAATCAAAACATCTAGTGAGATTATTGTAGAAAAAATATACTGAAAATCTATGGCCATTATTTGTAGTTTTCTAAATAGTTCTACACGATCCCCTGGATTTGGCACCTACTATTATTCTAATTACTCTTTTATGTAGCAGGAATATGCTGTTACTATCTGTAGAATTCCCCCAGAATATTATTCAGAAACTCATTACCAGTGGAAGTATGCGAAGTATATTGTTTTTAAGGTATTGATATTTACTTTCTCTTTCATAAATCTAATAACAAAACATGTTGAATTTAGTTTGGTGGTAATTTCTTTAATATGACTCTTCTTTTGCCACTTGAGAACCTCACATGATAATCTGTTGTCTTCCGTCTAAGTAAGAACATATTTTCCTCAGTATCCATCCATTCCTGAAATTCGCCTACAGCCATATTTCATAGACGAATGTCTAGAATTTCCTATGATTTTGGGGTCTGTATTGGAAATCTCCCGTGCTTGAAACAATTCTTAACTGTATTTGATTATGCCTACACTTCGTTTCATCGTCTTTAATCTACTCCAGTTTCTTTTGTTTCATTA
This sequence comes from Periplaneta americana, assembly GCA_025594305.2. NCBI lineage: Eukaryota > Metazoa > Arthropoda > Insecta > Blattodea > Blattidae > Periplaneta > Periplaneta americana. The sequence continues at coordinate 185,035,260 of JAJSOF020000005.1, read as the reverse complement.
GTTACTAAGGAAATATTTGTGATATGGCTATGACAGTAATAATTTACATTCATGTATTCGCAATCGGCGAAACAAAACACAGGTAATGACTGAAAAGAATAGACAGTAATGGTCAATTTGTCCAAGTAATGTTTAATTTTGCTTAACGAATGTTAAATTAACAGTCTGTTTATTTTTAAAGCTTTGTTAATGTATTTTCCATTTGTTCAACATAATTTTCTTTAAGATAACCAACACTTAACTATAACGTCTGTTAGCATTATTTTAACTACTCAACAGCAGTTGGTAATGATTCTACACATGTAAGACAATTTTTGCTTGGCTAAAATTAATCTTTAAATTCTATATTATAGAGTGAGTCATGAAACTTGAATAAAATGACAACCTGTTATAGCAGGCAACGCTCCATAAACAAACAGTTGACAAATGAAAGTTGTAGGTGACGTGCTGAATAATAATTACAAAGTAAGGTTATATTTCCTCATTGCTATTATGGATACGAAATACGAAAGAAATAAAATAGCACTGATGTATTTAAACAGTCCAAAGTATTTTTTAAATGTTATATTACCAGTCATATGCGAAAAATTCCCTACGGAGAGACACAAAATATTAATTTCGCAACTTCTGTTCGAACAGCTGTGGAGACATCGGCCATATTTAACTAACTCTTAAATGAGTTAACTACCCGAAATCCTACATTTAAAATTAACGAACTGTTAACAATCTGTTAAACCAAACTGGTGTTGAAAACATACAATTTTATTAATTAACAAACTGTTTAGAGTTTAACAGTCGTTAAATTTTCTAACAATACTTGGAAAAACCGGCCATAAGAGTAAGAAAATAAATCTGTCTATCCTGAATAACAACGCTGCAAAAACTGAAATTGAGTGAATTAAAATAATGAATAATATTTCGTTTCCTTTGTCTATATGCACTACATTATTGAGACTGTTCCGATCTTTCATTGAATTCGTTTTGTTCTGCATCTTTCTAGTGATCTCATACATGGAGACATAAATTACATTATTTCTCAATGCACGTCATCTAACAAATCAATTCTTTATTGTATTATTTTTGTTGAACTCATAAATATTTGATTTTGTATATCTTCTTTTCTCCTTCATTGGCTCTCACATGCCTTACGTCCGCTTCTTGTATACTTGATTTATCCTAACTTATTAGTATGCATATTTATGGTCCATTCACCACATTCTTATCTGCGACGTTTCAGTGCAGTCTGATAATTTTATTTCGTACGTGCTTCCAGTCTCTGTTATCTTTCTAGAATTATTTTATGCATAATGACTTATTTTATTAGAATACTAGCCGTACCCGTGCGCTCCGCTGCACCGTTAGAAGTAAATATAAAGTAATTACATAATTAAAAAAAACGTTTGATCCAGGGAACATTCGTGTTTGATAAAAGGATAAATCGTTTATTATGTTACTAATTTAAATTGTATTAAAAAAATTAAAATGCGATCATTTTGATCCAGAGACCACTCATTCGGTCATAAAAATTATTTTAGGAAATACAGTAAATGAATGGACAATAGCCTATCAAGTTTTCTGTGCATAAGAAGCTATTTTAATCTTACCTGTCCTCGATTCACTCAGAAGTTACTGTAATAACATTATAGCATTATGTCCATCCAGAGAAACTACACTTTCCAATGGTGAAATAATAATTAATTATACAAATCGGTTAATTTAGCTTCCGATATTACTTCATACAAACCAGAAACATTCTCTGTAGGCTATGTTTCATAGCTTTTGATTGCTGTTATCCAAGGCCCCTTATAGACGAAGTCATTTATTTTTTATTTCATTACACGGCCTTATATGGCGTTGTTACTGTAATTTTAAAACTCATTTATCTCATTAAATATCGGTCCTATCAAAATTTTGCACAGAGTAAAACTTATCGGAAATTAATTTTAATGAAACGTTTGTTATGTAATATTTTTCATGAAAATTAATAATAAGAGAGCTATTTCGATTTATTTAATTCAATCTCTCTTATAACTCCCCTTTTAAATAAAATCTTTGAATGCCATATAGCCTAAATTCTAAGTTACAACGAACTTAATTTATATTCCAATTTTCATATAAATCGGTTCACCCATTATCCCGTGAAAAGGTAACAAATATCCAGACAGACAGACATACAAACAACAATTTCAAAAAAGCGATTTTCGGTTTCGGGCGGTTAATTATATATGTTAGGACCAATTATTTTTGGAAAATCGAAAATTACCAGAAACATTTTGGCTACAGATTTATTATTAGTAAAGATACTCCGAATAAAATATATGAATGCAAAAGATAAGAGACACAGTTATACAGTGCGTTCTTAGCTCGGCCGGACCGTTCCTCGACGGCCTTGGACTGGGTGAAGATTGGCGAGCCTGCCGCCAGAGTAGCGCTGTAGCTACTGCTGACGCGCCAGTCAGTCGAGTTGGATCTGCCGTGAGGGAAAGACGTCTATGCGCGTATTTTGAGTAAAATTGTGTTGTCTCGTGGTGATGAAGTGTCTGTTAATAATGGTTGAGTACACTTTAGAACAGCGTATTTTTCTCTATGATGCGTATGTAAAGTACTCTTCTGCGAGAAGGTGTCGAAGAGAATTTGAACATCGGTTTGCAGGTGTTCGAATTCCTAGCAGGTCAACTATTCATGACCTTGTCAATAAAGTCAGACGTACAGGAACTTTTTTGAACAAGAAACGTGTTCAACAACGCCGTGTACTGACAGAAGAGAAGCTTGATGAAGTAGGGTCGGTTAGAGCACTCACCCCGCAAATCACTGCGACGTTTAGCAAAGAGGTTAACATTTTCAAGACGTCAGCCTTTGTGGCAAGAAAACTTCTGAAACTTAAGCCGTACAGGGTAGCAGTAGTTCATGCTTTGCAACCACGAGATCCTGTAGGCAGGGTTAATTATTGCAATTGGTTTGTGCAGTCCACTCTTCTCTTCTCTTCTCTTCTCTTCTCTTCTCTTCTCTTCTCTTCTCTTCTCTTCTCTTCTCTTCTCTTCTCTTCTCTTCTCTTCTCTTCTCTTCTCTTCTCTCTTCTCTTCTCTTCTCTTCTCTTCTCTTCTCTTCTCTTCTCTTCTCTTCTCTTCTCTTCTCTTCTCTTCTCTTCTCTTCTCTCTTCTCTCTTCTCTCTTCTCTCTTCTCTCTTCTCTCTTCTCTCTTCTCTCTTCTCTCTTCTCTCTTCTCTCTTCTCTCTTCTCTCTTCTCTCTTCTCTCTTCTCTCTTCTCTCTTCTCTCTTCTCTCTTCTCTCTTCTCTCTCTTCTCTTCTCTTCTCTTCTCTTCTCTTCTCTTCTCTTCTCTTCTCTTCTCTTCTCTTCTCTTCTCTTCTCTTCTCTTCTCTTCTCTTCTCTTCTCTTCTCTTCTCTTCTCTTCTCTTCTCTTCTCTTCTCTTCTCTTCTCTTCTCTTCTCTTCTCTTCTCTTCTCTTCTCTTCTCTTCTCTTCTCTTCTCTTCTCTTCTCTTCTCTTCTCTTCTCTTCTCTTCTCTTCTCTTCTCTTCTCTTCTCTTCTCTTCTCTTCTCTTCTCTTCTCTTCTCTTCTCTTCTCTTCTCTTCTCTTCTCTTCTCTTCTCTTCTCTTCTCTTCTCTCCTCCCCTCCCCATTCCCTCCTCTCTCCTCTCTCTCTCTCCTCTCCTCTCCTCTCCTCTCCTCTCCTCTCCTCTCCTCTCCTCTCCTCTAATCTCTTCTCTTCTCTCTCTTCTCTTCTCTTCTCTTCTCTTCTCTTCTCTTCTCTTCTCTTCTCTTCTCTTCTCTTCTCTTCTCTTCTCTTCTCTTCTCTTCTCTTCTCTTCTCTTCTCTTCTCTTCTCTTCTCTTCTCTTCTCTCCCCTCCCCATTCCCTCCTCTCTCCTCTCCTCTCCTCTCCTCTCCTCTCCTCTCCTCTCCTCTCCTCTCCTCTCCTCTCCTCTCCTCTCCTCTCCTCTCCTCTCCTCTCCTCTCCTCTCCTCTCCTCTCTTCTCTTCTCTTCTCTTCTCTTCTCTTCTCTTCTCTTCTCTTCTCTTCTCTTCTCTTCTCTTCTCTTCTCTTCTCTTCTCCCTCTCCTCTCCTCTCCTCTCCTCTCCTCTCCTCTCCTCTCCTCTCCTCTCCTCCTCTCCTCTCCTCTCCTCTCCTCTCCTCTCCTCTCCCCATCCCACCCCTCCCTACTCAAAATGTGTTTTGTTATACTTCAGATTAGTATACACGTTCAACAGCAGAAATATTGTTGTTGTAATCTCTTCCATGTTCTCTTTCTCGTCTGTTATTTTTCTTGTATTTGATATCTATGAATATAGACTTTCAGTTCTTTTTTTTTTTTACATAAAATTTAATTGTAATCTGTCGGGCTAGAACCCACGAACCTCTAATCCAATAGCAAGTGTGACAACCACTAAACTATCGGGGACGATTAGTGATGAAGTTTCCAGTGAAGGAATAAGTTAAGAGTAAATTCGAATCTTTCTTTAGCATCTGACGGAAGATTTCCTTCAAGTGTGAGAAACGGAGTTCCAGTCACTTCTGAATTCTTACCTACATTTTTAATAATCCTCACAAAATTTCTGAAGCACGCTCTACAGACTTGAAACATCAGCAAATACATGAAAAAAAACCTCAAGACAAGACCCTGGATCTATTCATAAAATCAATTTGAAGCCAAGTGCCAAGAATTTTGTATAGAGCCATCGTCTTCGCTACAAGCACCGTCACTTGTCTCCTTTCTGGTGACGTAGACAATATCGAACTAACCCTTGACCTACACCTGTCGGGCTTATCGCTGGGCTCCGTCAGTCAATGTTAGGAGATACATTCTCCTTTAAGAATCAATCTTCCCTTCCATGAATATATTAAATATGTATCAGCGGTTTCCAAGAAAACCTAACAACCGCCTCCCACACCATAGCCTCTTTAAGAGCGGCGCTTCCTTGTAAGCTTCTTTACTATTCCATGGGATGTAGCAATGTTTTCATAGAATTTATTTGAAGAGCATTTTCCCGGTATTTTATTTATTTGAGTCGACAGCTATTTAATGCAGCATTATTTAAAAATAAACAGCTCTGTGTGAAGAGGTGCTTAGATTTCCATTATGCATTTCACGCTGTAACTAGGAACTGCTACTTCAAGTGTAGTTGTACCAGTTGATTTCTCTGCTAAAAATTTTTCTACCTTCTTCACACGAACAATTGATGGCTTGGACATTATGGCTGAAACATTTTAAGGGGAGAGGATGGTATTTTTTTTAACTTTTTTCCTATTTGGTGTAAATTATTAATTGTTTGTATGTAGAGAGGTCATAGCTGTGGCAACTCAACCAAATAAAAATATTTTGAAAAAAAAAAATTATTTGGAGGCCCAAATTTGGAAAAAATATACTCAATGCAGGATTCTACTAAAACCGATATATCTAAACCGTTTTTAAAGATAGATTCAAACAGTTTATGCAATGTATTTGCAAAAGTATGTTCTATAAACTGTCTGTAACAGAATTTTGATATTAGTCCCTACGTTTGTAAAATAAACAATTAAAATTTAGTAACAATTTTCTGATTTCCTTTCTTGCAAACAAACGGACGCATTTTTAAAATGAAATCAATTAACAAAATTCTGTTACAGAGAAAAGTTTCCTAATAGTCTAAAGAATGTGTGTTCTAAATTTCATGCATGTATCTTTAATAGTTCAGAAATTATATTCATTTTGTCTGGCAATGTAGCAAAAAAAATGAAGTTACTGGAAACCGATAAAAGCGGGCGTGTGATTTAAAAATCCATAGTGCAGGAAGTTTAAAAATGACGTCTCAACATCCGATGAGGGCACAAATACCCACAAAATGTTATGCAATGCATTTCACACATATCAAAGGGTATTTTAAAGAAAAAAACAATTTTTTGAAAATTTAATTTACCGGAAACAACAATAAAAGTGGGCGAGTGATTTAAAAATCCATAATGCAGGAAGTTTAAAAATGGCGATCCACACATATCACAGAGTATTTTAAAGAGTATATATATTTTTTTAAAGTTAGTAATTTTTCATCAAAAATACCATCTTCTCCCCTTAAAGGTACAAAATCTATAATTATCCTGATCACCCTCTGTGACTATAATAATCCAAACTTTGTCTCACATACAGTTTTCCCAGTTATTTTTCACTGTATGGGTATAATATGTATAAAATAAGAGAAGTCACTGAGAGTTAATTTTCTGCTTAACTACGTACCGGTACGTATTTATGTAATATCAGTAATTAGTGGTGAAGAGATAATGAAATACATTAAGACAAATGAAGCCAATCTCTCTCTGATACGGTTCGGTTACAATCGTAAAATGATACTGACAGTTTCATAGAATTACGTAATGTAATTAATTGGACCAATCAACTAATGAACTTATGAACAATCGAAAGCCACATGTCAGTATACCAATGCTTTTTGCAACTCTTACTAGGTAAACCGAAATACCTATATTTATGTATTATTTATTTAATTATTTGTTTATTCACGTATGTGTTTAATTACTTATTTATTCAATTATATATGTCTTTACTTATTTACTCATTTCTTTGTTTGTTTATATACTTATTCGCTTATTATGTATTTACTTATTTGTGTTTATTTATTTACTTAATCACTTATTTACTTGTTTATGTATTTACCTTTTAACTTATTAATTTACTTACATATTAATTTAGTTATTAATTAGTTCGTTTGTATACTTATTTATTTTTTTGTTTACATATTTATTCGCTTATTTACTTGTTTATTAATTTACTTATTTATTTGTCTCTTAATTTACATACTTACCTATTTATTGTTTATTTATTTTCTTATATATTTATTCACTTATTTATTTGTGTGCTTGTTTACTTATTTAATCACTTATTTATTTACTTACTTTCTCTCTCCTTTTTTAATTTATTTACTTATTCACTTATTTATTTACTTATTAATTTAGTTATTTATTTGTTCGTTTGTATACTAACTTATTTTTTTTGTTTATTTACTTATTCACTTATTTAATAGTTTATTAATTTACTTATTTATTTCGTAATTTACATACTTACCTATTTTCTTGTTTATTTATTTACTTATTTATGTATTTATTCACTTATTTATTCATTTGTGTAATTGTTTATTTATTTAATCATATATTTATTTACTTTCTCTCTTGTTTATTAATTTATTTACTTATTCACTTAGTTATTTACTTATTCATTTGTTTGTTTATTTATTTATTCACGTATTTATTTGTTTAATTATTTAATTTTACACTTATTTATTTATATACTTATTAATTCATTTAATTGTTTGTTTATTTACTTATTCACTTATTATTTCCCCATTTATTGATTTGTTTGTGTATTTACTTATTCAATTATTTATTTATTTACTTTCTTTCACTTAATTATATACTTGCTCATTTATTTATTCGTTTGTTTATATAATTATTAATTAATTTATTTGTTTGTTTGTTTATTTATTTACTTATGAATAAATAATTAAATAGGTGAATTTGTTTACTTATTAAATTTTTCTTTTTATTTACTTATTTATTTATTTGTTTATTTACTTATTCATTTATTTATATGTTTGTTTACTTATTGGTTTATATCTTTGCTTATTTATTAATTCATTTATTTATTTTTACTTTTTATCGAATCATAATATATGTATATGGCCTACGGAGGAACTGCTGCGATGTTAAATCAACAGTTCGTAAGCTAAAGGGAAACATCACATTCTTAAAACGAACTATAGTAACCCAGGATGGATTAAGTCCCATCACAAACTTACACGAAATTAGCGAACACAGATCTGTTTGATAAAATTACTGTACATTCGAGTGAAATTTAACTCAATTCATTTTAAAATTAATCCTTAGAAGCCGCTTAGTTCTTCCTAACATTAGTACTCGAGTGGTGTGTTACTGCGTCCCAATTAATAATAGTCAATGCTTTCGAATTAATCTTATTTATGAAGCTATCTGCAGTAACTTTTGAGGGCTGTCCTGTCATAAGGAAAATTAAAAATAATTAAAGTCTTGTAAGTTAGTTAATTAAATCGACATGTAAGTAATTAAGTTTGCATGTAATTATTCAATATATATGTAATTAAGTTCATGTGTAATTAATTACGTTAACGTAGGCCTATACTTAAATAAGTTGATGTGTAATCGATTAAACTGAGGTGTAAATTATTAAGTTTATCTAAAATTAATTATGTTATATGTTATTAAGTTTTTGTGTAATTAGTTAAGTTGGTCTAATTAATTAAGTTAATGGGTAAAGTTATTAAGTTTTTAGGTAAATAGTTACGTTGACATGTACTTACTTAGATTGACAAATTAAGTTCATTTGAAATATTTCGATTTACTTGAATGATGTTCCCTTCACCTGTCTTATTGTTGTTTTTCTTCTTGCTATATTATTCTCATATTGTTATTTTTGTAGAAAATACGTAAAAATTCTTTTGTATTAAAGTATTGGTATTGTCAATAAAACTTTTGATTGCTGTCCTCTCATAGAGAAAATTAAAAATAATTAAAGTATTGTCAGTTAGTTAATTAAATTGACGTGTAAGTAATTAAATTTGCATGTAATTATTCAATATGTACGTAGTTACGTTAATGTGTAATTAATTAAGTTAACGTAGGCCTATACTTAAATAAGTTGATGTGTAATCGATGAAACTGAGGTATAAGCTGTTAAGTTGTGTAATTATTTGTGTTATGTATGATTAATTAAATTTATGTGCAATTGAACAAGTTTATGTGTAGTTAATTAAGTCTATGTGTAATTAATTAAGTCTATGTGTAATTAATTAAGTTTTATGTATAATTAAATAAGTCTATGTGTAATTAATTGAGTCTATGTGTAATTAATTATGCTTATGCATAATTAAATAAGTTTATGTGTAGTTAATAAGTTGATGTGTAATCGATTAAACTGAGCTGTAAATGATTAAGTTGATCTAAAATTAATTATGTTATATGTTATTAAGTTTTTGTGTAATTAGTTAAGTTGGTCTAATTAAGTTAGTGGGTAAAGTTATTAAGTTTATAAGTAAATACAGAGTGTAACGAAAGTTTCTGTAAGAGTATGTTAAAATTATTGTCTTTTATAGTTTCCATTTTCTCAGGAATCATGACCAAATTTTATGGTGTAGGAGTTGGTACTAGTTGATTGTGGTGTGATGCAATCCTTTATTAATATTTTGGCTAAAAATGTGATATTTAATTACCATCAAATATTTGAAAAAAAAAAAACTGAAATTTTCACTGTACCAGAAACTTTTGTTACACTCTGTAGTTATGTTGACATGTACTTAGTAAAATAGACAAATTAAGTTCATTTTAAATATTTTGATTTACTTAAATAATGTTCCCTTCACTTATCTTATTGTTTTTCTTCTTGTTATATTATTCTCACGTTGTTATTTTTGTAGAAAAAACATAAAAATATCTTTTGTCTTAAGATATTGGTATTGTCAATAAAACTAGAATAAGCCAATTCGCAGTTAATAATAACTACAATGCAATACAAGAGGCTACAATTTTTATGCAAGTGCTGACTTTTACTCCATCTATAGAACTGCATACGAGCACGAGCGTTTACTCATTCGTGTAACTTAGTTTGTGTCAGAATATAAGTAAAAATTGTAATTAACGTTGATTTGAATTGAAACATCTTCATTATATTGTTTATGTATAAGGTTGAATTACTCATAATGTTGGAATTGAAATTGTAGCGTGTATAATGATAAAGTTGTGATAGGATCTTGATGTCTTCTTCCAGGATTTCCGACACCGGAGTTCGATCTGCGGTACTTCCGAAGAGTGGGATGAACCGTCTTCTCTTCTGGCAGTACGTCACGTGGGAGGCTCCGGATCACGGTGTAACACGCCAAAACCACATTACGGCGATGAACGCGAAAGGTAAGGGAATAATAATGTTCTCTCTTGTTACAAATAATTGAAAAGAAATAGCATTCATGTAAAATATAGTCGATGTTAATCGGGCTTCAAGAAGACGCGACAATCATGTCGACAAAGCCACCTGATACCAACTTTACACGGACAATTCATTTCCACATTATGGCAGTACCTTATCAATACCCTATCACTTCCCTTCTCATAGAGCCATTTTCAGCCTCTACCCTCGCTTCTATCAACCCTAGCATTGCATGTCCCCCGACGATCCATCCTCGTCTACCCCCTCCCCAATACTCACCCTCATACCTCCTTCCACCATTTGCTTCGCCATCCGAAAAGTTAACCGAAGTAAGACTGAGCAATAACTGAATTCATCATCAGTTTCCCCATTACTACGGGAAGTCTTTTCTGTCATTACAAAGAGACTAATGACTAAAGCCCTTTGTTCTTCTTCAACCCCTCAACCCGCTCCGCCCCCTCCTGCAGACAGAATAAAACTGTGGCTCGCAAAGTTTCAAATGAGTTATCGAAGTACTTCGGCGTACAGAGGAACGGGGAGAGTAAACGCAGGGAAGGCGCTTTTAGGATAATTCTCAGCCATGAAACATAATCCGAATACTTAAAACAACAAAGTGTTTTGGGGTCCCGGCTGCACTACATTTCACCCGGAACTCGATGTCTTTTTTTGCAGCTAGGAACTTATAAAGCTCCACATGGGTTTACATTCCATTGTAATTTAATAGTCTATAGCCTTTACATTCAATACTTACGAGCAAGTATTTAAAGTTATGAAAGATACTATGGAATAATTATATGAGTAAAATGGATTATCTCCCAGTATTTGCTATTGAAGGAAACCAGATCTTAAAAATATAAAACATTTTCATTTTTTACTCTATTAGCCGATATTCTTTTAAATTTATATTATTATATAAGTATATTAAACGTATACACTATTCATTTGTGAAGGACTATTTTTGTAACAATCCGCCATATGCAGCTACAATATACTTTGCGTATTTTTACTCGGTAATGAGTTTTGGAATAATATTGTAACTTTTTAAAACAAAACAATAATGTAATTTTATTGTTTTAACAATAATAATCACTTTCTACAATTTAATTCTGCTTCCGTCAACAATGGGATTTCAACTCCACACAGTAACACAGTATTCGTTATTGCACTCCACAGACGACAATGACAATTTACTTGAATTATTGAGAACAGCAATGTATTGCTAATTTTAACTAAGGTTCACAAAGCACTATTTACAAATCAGAACTGTCAGTTCTCAGTTCACAGTTCATTTGCCTTGGCTAGTTGTTCTAGCTCAGTCACTCGAGTTCACAGTATCTCGAACCCGACCTTCAGAGGCAGTCCACTGAACTTCGAACTCAGGTCCCCCAACTGCGGCCCACTGCACTCGAACTAAGGACTTCGGACGCTCATACAACTGCGGACACACTCAAGTCGAACTCCTGTCTCAAAGCTGGCTTCACTGCTACACAAGACTGGCTGGCTTGCTGTCCACTGACTATAACAACACTACTCCTCAAGTTCACTCGCGTGTCGTAATTTATAACCACACCATAGTTACGAGAAAGTACGATTGCTCGAAATTTCCGGAAGATGCCACTCCCGAATTATCTGGATATCTCCCCTCTCTGCCGCGGTCGCTCTCTCTCCTCTCCCCTCTCTACGCCACAGCACATGCCCCAGGAAGCAGATGCGCGCGCAACCCGCCCGAACCACGGCCGACCAAGCCCTTCCTCCGCCGGTCGTGAGATCGAATCTCACGTGGCAGTCACAATATTCTGGGGAAATTCCACAGATAGTAACAGTATATTCCCATTACAAAAAAGAGTAGTTAGGATAATAGTAGGTGCCAAATCTAGGGAATCTTGTAGGACTATTTTCAAAAAAACTACAAATAATGCCCATGGCTTCTCAGTATATCTTTTCATTAATAATTTTCCTCTTATGTAATCGTGAAAACTTTGTAACTAATTCAGCAGTTCATAGCATAAATACACGTCAAAAAATGACTTTCATACTCCATCGGCAAGTCTATCGTGTTATTAAAAAGGAATGCGTTATATGGCAGTAAAAATTTTTAATAGCCTCCCTATCGATATAAAAATTGAAACTCAAAACATAAGATTATTTAGGGTCAAATTATAGAAGCACCTAATTTCTCACGCCTTCTATTCTGTAGGTGAATTCATTACATTCAACAACGCTTCATGAAATTGATACTAAAACTTTGTGTTGTACTAGTAGACTATATTGTAAATCTCTTCTGTATATATTTAATCTAGACTGTGACTATAAATTAAGACTTTATAGTAGTATTAAGTTTTTTTGACTTGTTTCATTTTCTAGCTGTGAAGCAATGTATGAATACAATACAATAAAATACAATAGGATGTACTAAGAATTTTTAGGGTAATTTTCTGTAAGTGTATATTTTCTGCACAAAATAAACATTTTTCCTCTGTTTCTATGCCTCAGAATTACTTAAAACTCTCAGAGAACATTTATTACAGGTTAATGCATGACTTGATACAAGCGTTTTATGACATTTAAATTGAGAAAGGAGTTAACTTGAAAAATGTAGCAAAATAATATTCAAAATTTTATTGCGTTATATACGAGTAGAAATACGTAACTTGGGGACTACGTTCACACCATCTTATTCTAGTAGGGTCTACCAAGGTCACGAAAATATTTACTATAGTTCTATATCTTGACACACATTCTTAACGTGTACAGAGAATATCTGCAATGTCAAACTCAGTCTGACTTATAATAAATGTCACAATATTTCCAATTATCTCCACGTAACAAGTAGCTGAAATACATGTTCTTCTAATTTCGAGATATCTATTTTCTTCTACTTAGGAGTAGTAACAGGATAGGGGTCTTTCTTATTTCACTTCATTATTTCACTCTTATTTCAGTTCATTATATCATCACTTCATTCTTTCAGCTCATTATTTAATTATGTCTCTTATTTCAGTTCATTATATCATCACTTCATTCTTTCAGCTCATTATTTAATTGTCTCTTGTTTCAGTTCATTATATCATTACTTCACACTACTTTTAGATCATTATAATTATCATTACTTCAACCTTTCAGTTCATTCTTTATGTCTCTTATTTCAGTTCATTATGTCATTACTTCACATTACTTTTAGATCATTATAATTATCATTACTTCAACCTTTCAGTTCATTCTTTATGTCTCTTATTTCAGTTCATTATGTCATTACTTCACATTACTTTTAGATCATTATAATTATCATTACTTCAACCTTTCAGTTCATTCTTTATGTCTCTTATTTCAGTTCATTATGTCATTACTTCACATTACTTTTAGATCATTATAATTATCATTACTTCAACCTTTCAGTTCATTCTTTATGTCTCTTATTTCAGTTCATTATGTCATTACTTCACATTACTTTTAGATCATTATAATTATCATTACTTCAACCTTTCAGTTCATTCTTTATGTCTCTTATTTCAGTTCATTATGTCATTACTTCACACTACTTTTAGATCATTATAATTATCATTACTTCAACCTTTCAGTTCATTCTTTAATTATGTCTCTTATTTCAGTTCATTATATCATCACCTCACTCTTTCAGTTCATTATTTAATTATGTCTCTTATTTCAGTTCATTATATCATTACGTCACACTACTTTTAGATCATTATAATTATCATTACTTCAACCTTTCAGTTCATTCTTTAATTATGTCTCTTATTTCAGTTCATTATATCATCTCCTCACTCTTTCAGTTCATTCTTTAATTATGTCTCTTATTTCAGTTCATTATATCATCTCCTCACTCTTTCAGTTCATTATTTAATTATGTCTCTTATTTCAGTTCATTATATCATCACCTCACTCTTTCAGTTCATTATTTAATTATGTCTCTTATTTCAGTTCATTATATCATTACGTCACACTACTTTTATTATTTAATTATGTCTCTTATTTCAGTTCATTATATCATCACCTCACTCTTTCAGTTCATTATTTAATTATGTCTCTTATTTCAGTTCATTATATCATTACGTCACACTACTTTTAGATCATTATAATTATCATTACTTCAACCTTTCAGTTCATTCTTTAATTATGTCTCTTATTTCAGTTCATTATATCATCTCCTCACTCTTTCAGTTCATTCTTTAATTATGTCTCTTATTTCAGTTCATTATATCATCTCCTCACTCTTTCAGTTCATTATTTAATTATGTCTCTTATTTCAGTTCATTATATCATCACCTCACTCTTTCAGTTCATTATTTAATTATGTCTCTTATTTCAGTTCATTATATCATTACGTCACACTACTTTTAGATCATTATAATTATCATTACTTCAACCTTTCAGTTCATTCTTTAATTATGTCTCTTATTTCAGTTCATTATATCATCACCTCACTCTTTCAGTTCATTATTTAATTATGTCTCTTATTTCAGTTCATTATATCATTACGTCACACTACTTTTAGATCATTATAATTATCATTACTTCAACCTTTCAGTTCATTCTTTAATTATGTCTCTTATTTCAGTTCATTATATCATCTCCTCACTCTTTCAGTTCATTATTTAATTATGTCTCTTATTTCAGTTCATTATATCATTACGTCACACTACTTTTAGATCATCATAATTATCATTACTTCAACCTTTCAGTTCATTGTTTAATTATGTCTCTTATTTTAGTTCTTTATGTCATTACTTCACACTACTTTTAGATCATTATAATTATTATTACTTCAACCTTTCAGTTCATTGTTTAATTATTTATCTTATTTCAGTTCATTATATCATCACTTCACTTTTTCAGTTCTTTATTTAAGTATGTTTCTTATTTTAGTTCATTATATCATTACTTCACACTACTGTTAGATCATTATAATTATCATTATTTCAATCTTTCAGTTCATTGTTTAATTATGTCTCTTATTTTAGATCTATATATCATTACGTCACACTACTTTTAGATCATTATAATTATCATTACTTCAACCTTTCAGTTCATTGTTTAATTATGTCTCTTATTTTAGTTCTTTATGTCATTACTTCACACTACTTTTAGATCATTATAATTATTATTACTTCAACCTTTCAGTTCATTGTTTAATTATTTATCTTATTTCAGTTCATTATATCATCACTTCACTTTTTCAGTTCATTATTTAAGTATGTTTCTTATTTTAGTTCATTATATCATTACTTCACACTGCTTTTAGATCATTATAATTATTATTACTTCAACCTTTCATTTCATTGTTTAATTATTTATCTTATTCCAGTTCATTATTTCATTGTTTCACTCTACTTTTAGATTGTTGTGTCGTTACTTCATTCTTTCAGCTCATTATTTAATTACTTAATTCTTCTTTCAGCTCATTATTTCAGTACCTAATTGTCTGGCAGTTTGACATTTAAATACTTCACTCATCCGTCACTTTATGTTTTCATTAATTCATTCTTCTTTCACTTCAGTATTCCATCACTTTACTCTTGTCACATTTTACCTCCCATTATTGCAATTTTGCTTAATTTCATCCTTCCATCATGACTGCTTCCCAATATTTCAGTTTTTCAATATTTAATGCATTCACTATTCCATTCTTTCACCTTCTTTTTTTTTTTCCATCTTTCTTCCCTTTCACCATTCTAATTTTGTCCCACTCTATTCTGGCGCAATTTCATTTGTTCACTAATTCAGTCTGCTTTTAATAAAATATTTGATTATTCGATTCATTCAACATTTCACTCCTTTGCGTGGTATAATTGTGTTGCTTCATGTATCATTCTCCATCCCTCACGTTATATTACGTACGGGCTATTCCATATGAAATCGATCAGTAAAAAACCTCGCATTTTTTATACTCTAATTTTCTCCCTATTTATACAAGGTGCTGAGGAGAGTGCATTTTCAAAAATACACTATCGAAAGTCAAACGGTTTTCGTATTGTTGAGCGACAAATTCAGCGTATTTTATAAAAACAAGCCTCTTTCAGCGCTCAGAACTCTGGAACCATTTACTACAGAATATTGAACGGGAGATCATTTTGAAGCTGACATTTGGTAGGTTCTGTTAAGAAGTAATCCTTATTTTTATTATACACAGAGAGACAGATAATCTGATTTTACTTACTTTCAGTCTTTTTGCCCATTTGTAAAAATGTAAAAGAATATTGAGAAAAAAACTTTCATTATGAAGAGGGATTCGGCATTGTTTGCTTAGTGGCTCGGCAATAAGTTTCGAGGGTATTAAATATATTATTTTCACACTCCTGGACTTGAACGGCGCAGTACCTCACGCACTGGCCGAGAGCTGAAGATAAGCGAGCGTTGGGCGTCATTTTACTCCTGTGTTTATGAAAACGTGTGATAAAGCTAGCCCAGCTATGCGCTACTAGACGAAACATGACGTGTTTGTCTTGTGACCTTGCTTGTCTCGGCTAGCTCCCGTCTCACAGTCAGCTGGTTAGTTCACGCGCGTACTATTTATTTTCGTTATTTGATATTTTCAATACTTTCTTATCAACGGTACACCAATAAAAAATATGTGTTTATTTGTACTTTCAATGCGGAATCTAACCATATATTTAAAAAATATTTTTTCGTGGTCAAAGGCGTCTTAATGAGGAAAAATCTAAATTTCTCCATTTCCATAAAAAAGTAAGAAAATCTGTTTATATGTCAATAGAACTTTAATTTCTCAGCATCAAAATAAACCATGATTTTGATCATTGGGTGAAAGAGTTTCGGAGCTACAAAAGTTTAAAGTTGCTAATTTTATGAAAATACGACAAATTTAAATATTTTTAATTTAAACACTATGAAGTTCTGATGCCTCAAACTTTGCACAAAGCATTGTATCACAGTTCTCTACGTACAAAAAAAAGTTTCATTGTGTTTAGAAATTGTCAGGTCAATTTTCTCTATATTTCGGTTGATTTGATATGGGATAGCTCGTACGTATATGCCTGTTAATCCATCCACACAAAATAACGTTGTCCTGATTCGAACGTGAACTTTATTGTACTGGAAAGATTCTTGCTTGATCGCACCACATTTGCTGGCAGTACACAATGATGCTCTACAAGGCATTGCCCCCGGAATCTGCTGTGCTTCATATGAATTGGGTTACTTTGGTTCGAATGATCGATGTCGCTCTAATAGGGGGACTTGAAGTGTCCTTACTTCGCCAGCGACCGGGGATTTTGACCTGAAGTGAAATATTATCAGAATTTTCACTCTTCGTTCGCAGCTAATCCAGCTAGCTGAAGGCAGGATAGGTACAGAAGAGGAGGACGAAAATGGGGCAGAAAATGAAAATCATGTTGTCGAGGTAAAATTCTTGGAAAAGACAAATGGAGTTGTGTGTACAAGGACAGCGAAAAGATGAAGGATGACAGAAGTGTGGAGGGGGTTAGGAAGAAAGATTTGGTGAGGGAGTAAGAGAGGGTACAGAGAAGGGGACAAACATCAAATGGAGGGAACTTTCTTCTCATGCTGAGGGCGAGAGAGGGAAGGTAAGAAAAGAGATGGGACAAAAGAGAAACAAACGAGAGAGAGAGAGAGAGAGGACTCAGCAATGTAGAGACTATTTCTTGGCTAATCGCTTTAATTCTCTGAAACTTAGTAATTAGCGAAAGTCTTTTTAATTGAATAGTCTTCTTTTCTTTCAAGTTGGTAATAAGTAAGTCAGCAGCCATCTTCTTCTTCCTCTTAAGACGCCGCCTTCGTCATCATAGTTGTCAGCGCCATGATCGTCTCCATGGTGATACAGCCAAACTTTTAGTGAATACTCTACCCTTCAGTGGCTTTCACGGAGTGACAGTGCTGTCATCTGTTGAGAAAATTCAATGTTGACAATGACAAATGAATTAGTTCCTTGGCAAAACTGCAGAGCTATTGAATTATCAGCTCAAGAGAGTGAGGGCTTAACAATAACAAGCACACTGCTACAAATATCGAGTGAGTAAGAAACATTCGTGGTTGCTGTGCTTCAAATTATAGGGTTTCTAGCCACGACTAGGTTTGATTTCCTTCAGGGAAAAGAACAGTTGTAACTCGTGTAGGGACTCTATATAATATGGTATGTGGTGTGTAGAATGTTTTATTTTCGCTGGCAGAGTTAAAGCCATAAGGCCTTCTCTACCACTCAACCAGGCTTAATCAATACAATAGTGAAATATATAATAGTCGTTGCTAAGGAAGAATGTGACTTCTTTTGTTCGTAAAAACAATGATAAAAGAACTCAGGTTTTGACATCATATTGAAACTGAAAATACTTTTGTGTCGTCCTAGATACAATTCTTAAATCGATTGTATTTAATTTCTTTCGAAATGTATCAAACTGAGTTTAAAGGAATGTACAACATTATTTAGGTCCTTAAGTTACTCATGTATCATTGGGATATAAATTTTCAATTTTAATTCAGGTTTTAAAAACTCTTTTTTTCTCTGATTACAAGGCAAAAAATTAAGGATTTTCACACAAAATAAACCCCTCAAACATTTTGGGTGAGTAGGGAGGGTAATTTTTTTTAAAGCAAATACTGAAGTTTATTTGTTTTAGTCCTTGGCCCATAGTTTTTATGTTAGTACAAAATTTCTTTCACTGTCTTACTCCTAAAAGAAGACAGAATAAGCTGTGAAAACAGTTTTTCCCTATCTTATGCCATTTAGGAAAAATGTGGTATTTTTATTTTTTGAAAATTTCAAACATAAAAATAAAAATAAAAACTTAAGTTCTTGGAGTTTTAAATTAACTTTTTTAAGCAGTAGGACACTGTTCGTAGTTCGACACTTAGCTAGATTAACCAGCTTTATTTTGGTGCAAGAGTGATGAAAATATCTCAGTTCTAAGTGCCCTTCGTGTTAACGTTAGTATCGTAAAATGCTGTAAAACTGAACATGGTGGAAAATACTCTACATCCTGAGAGTATGAAAAATTGTAAAACCAAGCACACAACTTCCTGACCTTATGAACATTAATACATTCAAACTCGGACGCCCAATTCGAATTGTTATTACACGAAAAATATATAAAATTGATAGAACGTGACGAATTGACACTTGCAGAGTTGCACTTCCGGTTTAAAGCAAGGGTGTTTCCGGTCAATAAAAACTGAGCTAATTAATTAACCAAACATCATAGAGACAAAACTGATATATTTTTTAAAACTGGAAAGTTCAAGCTTTCAGATGACAAATAAATAAATAATTAAATAAATAAATAAATAAATAAATAAATAAATAAATAAATAAATAAATAAATAAATAAATAAATAAGTAAATAAATAAATAAATAAGTTAGTGAATAAGTAAATAAATAAGTAAATAAATACATAAGTAAATAAGTAAATAAATAAATAAGTAAATGAATAAAGAAGTAAATAATAAATAAGTAAATAAATAAATAAATAAATAAGTAAGTAA
This sequence comes from Periplaneta americana, assembly GCA_025594305.2. Classification (NCBI taxonomy): domain Eukaryota; kingdom Metazoa; phylum Arthropoda; class Insecta; order Blattodea; family Blattidae; genus Periplaneta; species Periplaneta americana. The sequence goes on along the minus strand of JAJSOF020000005.1, from coordinate 185,015,834 downwards.
GTAAATAAATAAGTAAGTAAATAAGTAAGTAAGGAAATAAATAAATAAATAAGTAAATAAATTAGTAAATAAATAAGAAAATAAGTAAATAAATAAATAAATAAGTAAATATATAAGTAAATAAATAAATAAGAAAATAAGTAAATAGATAAATAAGTAAATAAGTAAATATATAAGTAAATAAATAAATGAGTAAATATATAAGTAAATAAATAAATGAGTAAATAAATAATAAGTAAATAAATGAGCAAATAAATAAATAAGTAAATAAATAAGTAAATAACTAAATAAATAAGTAAACAAATAAATAAAAGAAAAAAAGCAAATAAATAAATAAATAAATAAATAAGTTAGTGAATAAGTAAATAAATAAGTAAATAAATACATAAGTAAATAAATAAATAAGTAAGCAAATAAGTAAATGAATAAAGAAGTAAATAATAAATAAGTAAATAAATAAATAAATAAATATGTAAGTAAATAAGTAAGTAAATAAGTAAGTAAGGAAATAAATAAATAAGTAAATAAATAAGTAAATAAATAAGAAAATAAGTAAATAAATAAATAATAAATATATAAGTAAATAAATAAATAAGAAAATAAGTAAATAAATAAGAAAATAAGTAAATAAATAAATAAGTAAATATATAAGTAAATAAATAAATGAGTAAATAAGTAAATAAATAAATAAGTAAATAAATAAATAAATAAGTAAATAAATAAGTAAATAACAAAATAAATAAGTAAACAAATAAATAAAAAAAAAAAAAGCAAATAAATAAATAAATAAATAAATAAATAAATAAATAAATAAAATTGTTGACGCAAAATTTAAAATGAAGAGTAGATGAGTATCTTAATGCGATCATATAGTGGCTTCCACTCATATTTTATGTTTCCATTCTTCTACTTTTTTAGTAGTGACTTCACGTATTCGTCTTAAGTCTTTCTCCTTTGGCTAAATTCCATATTAGTTCTATGCACTTAGTGTTATTTATATGTAGAAACTGGTTACGTATACCTACATTATTCACCCGGTATTGGATTTGATCCGAATATCCTGCAGTTGCTTGATAATGTTATAAGACCCACTCCGTGAATTAAAATGTACCTTGCACGGCTTTGTAACTATCTAAATTAGAGGCCTATAATGCCTGAAATAGTGGACAACCCTGTCAGAAAATTCAATTCATTCTGCCCTTTCATCAGCGTACATATACCCACATTACATGAAACATGGGAGCAAATTTGTGAACCTCCTATGCTCAGAACATTTGTTACGAGCTCACATCTTCTTGCATGGCTGAAGTGGAGTCATAGATAAAGACATTTTTAGCACGTGGACGTGAGGGTGCGCAACACCAGTCCAGTCACGGGGCGGAAATTACCCTAAGTTGGCCGCTTTATTGTAACCAGGCTCAAGTCAGCGTCGAACTGGCTATTGTTACGTGGCTTGTAGCAAACATTTACAAACTGTGTCGAATTATATGTTGAATAATAATAGAGTTCATTAATATAAGTAGTAATTAATACTTACTTACTGGCTTTTAAGGAACCCGAAGGTTCATTGCCGCCCTCACATAAGCCCATAAGCCCGCCATCGGTCCCTATCCTGAGCAAGATTAATCTCCACTCTATCATCATATCCCACCTCCCTCAAATCCATTTTAATATTATCCCCCCATCTACGCCTCGGCCACCCCAAAGGTCTTTTTCCCTCCGGCCTCCCAACTAACACTCTATATGCATTTCTGAATTCGCCCATACGTGCTACATGTCCTGCCCATCTAAAACGTCTGGATTTAACGTTCCTAATTAAGTCAGGTGAAGAATACACTGCGTGAAATTCTGTGTTGTGTAACTTTCTCCATTCTCCTGTAACTTCATCCCTCTTTGCCCCAAATATTTTCCTAAGCACCTTATTCTCAAACACCCTTAATCTCTATTTCTCTCTCAAAATAAGAGTCAAAGTTTCACAACCATAAAGATCAACCGGTGATATAACTGTTTTATAAATTCTAATTTTCAGATTTTTTGACAGCAAACTAGATGACAAAAGCTTCTCAACCGAATAATAACAGGCATTTCCCATATTTATTCTGCATTTAATTTCCTCCCGAGTGCCATTTATATTTCTTACTGCTACTCCAAGGTATTTGAATTTTTCCACCTCTTCGAAGTATAAATCTCCAACTTTTATAGTTCCATTTCGTACATTATTCTGATCACGAGACATAATCATATACTTAGTCTTTTCGGGATTTACTTCCAACGCTATCTCTTTACTTGCTTCATGTATAATTCCCGTGTTTTCCCTAATCGTTTGTGGATTTTCTCCTAACATATTCACGTCATCCACATAGACAAGCAGCTGATGTAACCCGTTCAATTCCAAACCCTGTCTCTTATCCTGGACTTTCCTAATGGCATATTCTAGAGCGAAGTTAAAAAGTAAAGGTGATAGTGCATCTCCTTGCTTTAGCCCACAGTGAATTGGAAAAACATCTGACAGAACTGACCTATACGGAACTCTGCTGTACGTTTCACTGAGACATATTTCAATTAATCGAACTAGTTTCTTGGGAATACCAAATTCAATAAGCATATCACATAATACTTTTCTCCTAACCGAGTCATATGCCTTTTTAAAATCTATATAATAATAATAATAATAATAATAATAATAATAATAATAATAATAATAATAATTCATTTTATTTATTTACTAATATTTAATATGCTGTACAACAACTAAGGGCCAATAACAGTTCACCACATAATATCATTACAAAAGTAATGATAGAAATTACAATAAAAATACATAGGAATAATTATTAAAATAATGACAATTAAAAATAATGGTGATTGAAAATTAAAGCATGGAGTTTTATAAATACATATAGGTAATATAAATGATATAAAGGATAACGAGAATAATATTACAATACATATCTAAACAAAAGACATAAATTAATAACAATTGACATAAAACTCCAAAAAATATATACTACACCTTAAATGGATCCAAGTTCAATCCATGCATATTAGCATATTTAATACATCTGCAGACCGGAGAGAGAGCTTTAGAATTTCTTTGTAAAAATTATGTGAAATATTAAACCCTTAGCAGGAATACGAAGACTGATATTGTTTAAGAAGGATTCACAATCAATATGGGCCTTAATGATTTTACAAAAAAATTAATAATCAAGATCTTGACGTCTGGCAAATGAACTGCAGCAGTTAAAATATTTACACTTAATCTCGTATTAATACTCACTTACTGGCTTTTAAGAACACGAAGGTTCATTGCCGCCCTCACATAAGCCCACCATTGGTCCCTATCCTGTGCAAGATTAATCCACTCTCTATCATCATACCCCACCTTCCTCAAATCAATTTTAATATTACTCTCCCATCAACGTCTCGGCCACCCCAAAGGTCTTTTCCCCTCCGGTCTCCCAATTAACACTCTATATGCATTTCTGGATTCGCCCATACGTGCTACATACCTTGCCCATCTCAAACGTCTGGATTTAATGTTCCTAATTATGTCAGGTGAAGAATACAATGCGTGAAGTTCTGCGTTGTGTAACTTTTTCCATTCTCCTGTAACTTCATCCCTCTTAGCCCCAAATATTTTCCTAAGCACCTTATTCTCAAACACCCTTAACCTATGTTCCTCTCTCAAAGTGAGAGTCCAAGTTTCACAGCCATACAGAACAACCGGTAATATAACTATTTTATAAATTCTAACTTTCAGATTTTTTGACAGCAGACTAGATGACAAAAGCTTCTCAACCGAATAATAACAGGCATTTCCCATATTCATTCTGCGTTTAATTTCCCCCCGAGTGTAATTTATATTTGTTACTGTTGCTCCCAGATATTTGAATTTTTCCACCTCTTCGAAGGATAACTTTTCAATTTTTATGGACAAATTAATTTAGATTGGGAGTTACGAACTTTATAATTACAAATTATCGTTTTTTTTTCAATTTCTTGTTCTAAGGCTGTGGACGATTGGAGCACATGTTTGGTTACTACCCGGCTGTAGATGTTAGTCGTTCTGGTTTACTGACATTGAGAGACTCTCTTACTTTTTATATGCTAAAGATATAATCCAAGGTCGCAAAACTTAAGAGTTTTGGTACCAACTTCCTAGCTCTAATTATCGCGTTCTTCAGTCTCTCAGTCCATACACGTTCACAGGTCCATCTATCCGTCAATGTCTTAGTTAGTACACCCACATGCCTAACTGTTCGTATGTCTGTCCATCTTCTCGTTTCTTCTGTCTGCGTGCATCTACAAGGCTAGGTTCAGCCATTCCGCCACTGGAACTCTGACTGTCATGTAATTTTATAACTGGCGGTTTGACCTGAGGTGCACGACTGCATGAGCTGCACATACCTCACGTCATGGCTACGAATTACAGCTGTGGGTGTTCCACCGGCGAAAGTACCAAGATTAAGTTACGGTGGCCAACAAGTGAGACGCGGCCTGTCTCAAGACTTTCTTGAATTTAATCCCGGAGGGGAAAGCTGGCCCACTGTACTAGAGAGTGTAGAGTGTACACATCTCTTAGGATGCAACTCTTGTTTCATGGAAGCTACTGTTCCGGGTGCAATTCCCGTTGCATTCGTGGATTTTTTCCTTCGATCTAATTCTTTCGACTGTGCTAATGCCGTGAATATGTTAGGAGAAAATCCACAAACGATCAGGGAAACACAGATATTTTACTGGAGGCAAGTAAAGAGATAGGTTTGGAAGTAAATCCCGAAAAGACTAAGTATATTTATGTCTCGTGACCAGAATATTGTACGAAATGGAAATATAAAAATTGGAAATTTATCTTTTGCAGAGGTGGAGAAGTTGAAATATCTTGGAGCAACAGTAACAAATATAAATGATACTCGGGAGGAAATTAAACACAGAATAAGTATGGGAAATGCCTGTTATTATTCGGTTGAGAAGCTTCTATAATCCAGTCTGCTGTCAAAAAATATGAAAGGTAGAATTTATAAAACAGTTATATTACCGGTTGTTCTGTATGGTTGTGAAACTTGGACTCTCACTTTGAGAGAGGAACAAAGATTAAGGGTGTTTGAGAATAAGGTTCTTAGGAAAATATTTGGGGCTAAGAGGGATGAAGTTACAGGATAATGGAGAAAGTTACACAACACAGAACTGCACGCATTGTATTCTTTACCTGCCATAATTAGGAACATTAAATCCAGATGTTTGAGAAGGGCAGGGCATGTAGCACGTATGGGCGAATCCAGAAATGCATATAGAGTGTTAGTTGGGAGGCCGGAGGGAAACAGACCTTTGGGGAGGCCGAGACGTTGATGGGAAGATAATATTAAAATGGATTTGAGGGAGGTGGGATATGATGGTAGAGACTGGATTAATCTTGCTCAGGATAGGGACCGATGGCGGGCTTATGTGAGGGCGGCAATGAACCTTCGGGTTCCTTAAAAGCCAGTAAGTAAGTAAGTGAGTGAGTAAGTAAGTACACTATGGCCATAGAGTCCATTCAGTCTCCAACACAAATAAGTGCCAGTGTAATTTGGAGTACGGTACTTCCTGTGGGTAGCACGTAGGCCTGAAAATTCGTACTGCTCGTCATTGCTCATTGTCTCCTGAAATGAAGAATTTAACGTTCTGCCACCCTAAGGTTATTTCGTGGAGTCTGATAAGATAGCTTTGGATTTCAGATTATGTCACACGGTTTGTACGTCACTGTATAGGCGTTAATGCGTATATGTGTGTATTTGTGTGGAACCTGCATTAAACCTCGATGAGTAAATCCATGGGACAGGAATCCTGTTGGGCATTGCATTAAAAACGTGATAGAGAAAGAGAAAATTTGATTTCCTCTACCTGCTTTATTTATTCATTCATTCATTCATACTGTTCTGGCCAAGGGCAGGTCTTTCACTGCAAACCTAGATTTCTTCAATCATTCCGATTTTCTGCCTTCCTCTTAGTCTCTGCATATCATCCATATATTTTAATGATATGTCGACCTGGTTGGCGAGTTGGTATAGCGCTGGCCTTCTATGCCCAAGGTTGCGGGTTCGATCCCGGGCCAGTCGATGGCATTTAAATGTGCTTAAATGCTACAGGCTCATGTCAGTATATTTACTGGCATATAAAAGAACTCCTGCGGGACAAAATTCCGGCACATCCGGCGACGCTGATGTAACTTGTGCAGTTGTGAGCGTCGTTAAATAAAACATAACATAACATTTCATCTGATATATTCTTCTGTCTCGAACTCTTCTCCCGTTCACCATTCCTTCAGTAGACAGTTTCTTTTCTGTCAGTGATCAGTTTCACTATCATTCTTTCCTTATCCACTCCTTCCAACACCAGCTTCATTTCTTATTCTGTCTGTTGATTTCACATGTTCCAATCTTCTCCATGTCCACATTTCAAATGCTTCTAATCGCTTCTCTTCACTTCCTCGTAATGTCGATGTTTCTGCCCTCATATAATTTTACATTCACACGAAGCACTTCACTAGTCTCTTCCTTAGTTATTTTCCCAGAGGTCCGCAGAAGATGCGCCTTTTTGTATTAAGGGGAGAGAGTGGTATTTTTTGGTGAAAAATGAGTAAATTTTCAAAAAAAGAATTCTTTAAAATACTCTGTGGTATGTGTGGAATGCATAGTATAACATTTTGTGGTATTTTTTATCGGATGTTGAGTCGCCATTTTTAAACTTTCTGTTATGGCTTTTAAATCATTCGCCCACTTTTATTGTTTCGGTAAATTAAAAAAAAAAAGTTTCTTTAAAATACCCTTTGATATGTGTGGAATACATTGCATAACATTTTGTGGGTATTTCTACCCTTATCGGATGTTGAGTCGCCATTTTTAAACTTTCTGCGTTATGGCTTTTAAATCATTCGCCCACTTTTATTGTTTCCGGTAAATTAAATTTAAAAAAAAGTTTCTTTAAAATACCCTTTGATATGTGTGGAATACATTGCATAACATTTTGTGGGTATTTGTGCCCTTATCGGATATTGAGTCGCCATTTTTAAACTTTCTGCGTTATGAATTTTTAAATCACTCGCCCACTTTTATTGTTTCCGGTAAATTAAATTTTCAAAAAAAAAAATTTCTTTAAAATACCCTTTGATATGTGTGGAATACATTGCATAACATTTTGTGGGTATTTGTGCCCTTATTGGATGTTGAGACGTCATTTTTAAACTTCCCGCGCTATGGATTTTTAAATCACACGCCGCTTTTATCGGTTTCCAGTAACTTCATTTTTTTTTGCTACATTGCCAGACAAAAATGGAAATAATTTCTGAACTATTAAAGATACATACATGGAATTTAGAACACACATTCTTTAGACTATTAGAAAACTTTTGTCTGTAGCAGAATTTTGTTAATTGATTTCATTTTAAAAATACGTCCGTTTGCTTGCAAGAAAGGAAATCAGAAAATTGTTATTAAATTTAATTGTTTATTTTACAAACGTAGGGACTAATATCAAAATTCTGTTACAGACAGTTTGTATAACATTCTTTTGCAAATACATTGCAAAAAACTGCTTGAATCTATCTTTAAAAACGGTTTAGATATATCGGTTTTAGTATAATCCTGCATTGGGTATAATTTTTTTTTCAAATTTGGGCCCCCAAATAATTTTTTTTTTCAAAATATTTTTATTTGGTTGAGTTTCCACAGCTATGAGCTCTCTACATACAAAAAATTAATATTTTACACCAAATAGGAAAAAAGTTTTAAAAAATACCATCCTCTCCCCTTAAAAACTCCCTTGGCATTGCTACTCTCCTTTTGACTTTCTGCAGCAAGTCATGTTACTGCTTATAGTACACCCCAATTATTTCAAGCTTTTAATGAGTTCATCAAATCTGTACAATCTGAAGCATTGTTCACTTGGGTTGCTGTAGATTTAAAGTGCCTTAAACTACAGATAGGAAGAAACATAAGAAGAAGGGGCTTATAGGCTACCAGCAGTATTGGATCACGAGATAGAGTTGTGATGCTTGTCGTCTTGTGCTGCAGCATACGTTTATTTGATTGAACACGGTCGTCGTAGGAAGTGCAGCACACAGCCAGGCTTTCCTCCATGCAGTGAAAGGATTATTTTGGAGTGAATGCGGCTTTTATGTATTGTATTTCATATACAGCAATCTTCCTTGCTGTATACTGCAAAAAGGTAAACCGAACGAAACGTTATTTCTGACTTAGGAACTTCGGGTCATATAGAGTGGATATGGAATTTTGGATAATGCAGAAATCTGGGAAAAATATAGTTCATGTGATCTTTAACACTGTGAAGATTTCTTCACTCTCGCATTATGTAAAGTATAGAAAAGATATTACAATGTTGAAAAATATATTCAAAAAATTTATGGAAGTATCTGTACGTCTTCCACATCCGTGATGTTGCATAATTTCTTTATTCCTTTCTACAATAATTTCTACTTAACTATTTGCACGATTTTGTTTGTATTCAGTGTCAATTAATGCAACCAGAGATGATGTACGTGCAATATTCTACGTCTACCAGTAGCGGCCGGTGATCGAAATCCTCGGTGACGCCAGATGCAACTAGTTTAAGTGCCTCCGATAGGAAATGTTTATTTATGATATTAATTATTATTATATTATGAATATAATTATTACTGTATTATTATTGTTATTATTACTAGTCTATTATTATTACTATTAATGAAAAATAATAATTTCACTCACCAAATAAGCTGTTATGCTGCGAGTTTCAGTGATTGTTTCAGTGTGATGAAGCAACCCATATTATGTGTTGAAATTACCCTTTCTTTCTTTTCTTTTTATTTTTTTCCCTTGACAGCAAGGCTAACAGAAGAAGTTTATTTTGCACCACATTACCACTTAACCATTTATGTTGCCCATACCAGGATGCAATAGAAACTCGCGTTTTAAGATTATCTGTCAGAAAAATTGTCAGCGATGTCGTAGGTATCTCGGTAGGCTCTCTCTTTATTTAAAACTTCCTTTCTTTCAATATTATTTCTTCTCGAAAAAGGACACTCTAACAATGAAGTACTTAACAACATTGGTCCAGATTCACTACTGTACTACGAAGTACAATAGTACAACACCCTCGCTTAAGTCATAAACTAAGATATAAGGAGAGAGAATAGAGTGGGTCTCTGCCTGCCAAAGAGCTGGAATATTTGTTATTTATGGCTTATTTAGGAAGACAAGTCACATTGCTATTCCCACCCCACTCTACCCTTGAGGCCGGCCCATGGATGTGAGGAGTGAAACCTGACCAGGCCACGAGGCCAGACGAGTTGTGCCTCAGCTACAACGTTTCAAGCGCAACCTCAAAAACCCGCGAAAATACAGGAAATGCAGAAACCAAACCCGGCACGAGCGATCCTGGCCTCAGGAACAAATTTTACTGCAAAACAGATCTATATACATCACAAGCTAGGCCCGGCATGAGCGATCCTGGCCTCAGGAGAAAATTGTACTGCAAAACAGGTCTATATACATCACAAAGTTTTCAAATGCTTCTACAGGAGATATATGCTTCATTAAAATAACTAATACATTATATAAAAACACAAAATTTGTTTTCAGTTAAGCCAAGTGACTGAGGCCCGGCCTCACTTGCCTCAGTCAATCAGCCGCCACTGACGTCTACGTAAAAATTAAATATCTTATTTAAAATCGGAAACACATTTCTTACTCATACAACAGATTACTTACTTACAAATGCTTTTAGAGAACCCGGAGGTTCATTGCTGTCCTCACACAAGCCCGCCATCGGTCCCTATCCTGAACAAGATTAATCCAGTCCCGAGCATCATACCCCATCTCTCTCAAATCCATTTTAATATTATCCTCCCATCTACGTCTCGGCCTCCACAAAGTCTTTTCTCTCAGGTCTCCCAACTAACACTCCATATGCATTTCTGGATTCACTTATACGTGCTACATGCCCTTCCCATCTCAAACATCTGAATTTAATGTTCCTAATATTTTAGCTGAAGAATTCAATGCGTGCAGTTCTATGTTGTGTAACTTTCTCCATTCTCCTGTAACTTCATCCCTCTTAGCCCCAAATATTTTTTGTAAGCACCTTATTCTCGAACACCCTTAACGTCTTTTCCTCCACAGAATAAGTAATATAATTTATAAAGTTATCATTCTTTATTGTATTTTACCTCAGTATTATACATACAATTTATTTAGCTCTTTTCCAGCCCACCATCCAATATATATGTATAATTTATAAATATTGCGTGTAGCAGATCTTAAAAATTCTTTAAATCTTTTATTTTTTTTTTTTACAAAAATGTATAATGAAATTCTGCGTAAAAATCTATTAACTAAACTTCTGTTTTCTGAAATTCAAATATGATAGATTGAACAATTTATGCAAATATACATTATTGAAATATTATTTTTTTATTTATTTATTTATTTATTTATTTATTTATTTATTTATTTATTTATTTATTTATTTATTTATTTATTAATTTATTAATTTAATTTTATTTATTTATTTATTATTTATTTATTGATTTATTTATTGATTTATTTATTTATTTATTGATTTATTTATTGATTTATTGATTTATTGATTTATTGATTTATTGATTTATTTATTGATTTATTTATTTATTTATTTATTGATTTATTGATTTATTTATTGATTTATTGATTTATTTATTTATTGATTTTTATTTATTTATTTATTGATTTATTGATTTATTTATTTATTGATTTATTGATTTATTGATTTATTTATTTATTTATTTATTTACGATTTATTTATTGATTTATTGATTTATTGATTATTTATTTATTGATTTATTTATTTATTGATTTATTGATTTATTGATTTATTGATTGATTTATTTATTGATTTATTGATTTATTGATTTATTATTTATTTATTTATTTATTCATTTATTTATTGATTTATTTATTTATTTATTTATTTATTTATTTATTTATTTATTTATTTATTTATTTATTTATTGATTGATTTATTTATTTATTTATTTATTTACTTACTTACTTACTTACTTATTTATTTATTTTATATTATGTGCTGGACAACAGCCATTGGCCAATAAAAATCCAGCACAGTGATACAGTTAATACATTAAAATGAACAACTATGGCACAAATTAAATACTTGAGTTAACAACAAAATAAAGAACATAGATTACAATAATTAATGTACAAGAATTAATACTATAAAATATTAAGGAAAGGAGATGATTCTTACTACCAATTTGTGTATAAGGATTATGCAAATAATATTAGCAAAGACATTGCCATATTCTAATACTTCTATACATTGAATGGATCAAAATCGCCTACATGTAAGTTAGCATGTTTAATACATCTGGAGACCGGCGAGGATATAGAAGAGTTTGTGATGTCTCATGTCCTTCATAGGAATACGAAGGCTGACACTGTTTAAGAAAGAGTGACAATTAATGTCACCTTTAAGGTCCTTACGTAAGAATAAGTAATCGAGATCATGACGTCTGGCATACTGGCTTCGACAATTAAAGTGCTCACATTTTTTTTATAATAGTAATAATAATAATAATAATAATAATAATAATAATAATAATAATAATAATAGATTTATTTTATCTGGCTGAGCTAAGTTCAGCGGGCCTTCTCTTCCCCTAAGCCAGACGCCAATTGAATTCAATAGGCTTACATATTACATTCGAAAGATTATGATAATATATTATTTACTTATTTTTACAAAAGTAAGCGGAACGTTAATTTTCCATTAAGAGAACAAAAATGTTTCACGACAACATGTTTAAAGTGCAGTATTATTCTAGGATTATAATTATAATATAACTCCATAATCAAATGTAAGCTAACCCGAATATTCGATATTTTCTGTTATTAAGGTCAATAAAAATGTAATCATCTGCTTATAAATTATGTTTAAATTGGTTCTGTATGTGAAGTTTTTTTATGTAATATATAATTTTTGTAAAATGTTTAATATGTTAAATTCTTCACGAATGTTCTTACTGGTTTGTTTGGCTACAAAGCCAAATCCTGCTTCAGCTCTTAAAAACTTATTTCTGCCACAACTGAATGTCAGAATATTTTGATCCGTATATTAATATGTTTATTACCTTACAGATAAAATACAGTGAATTACAGAATAAGTACGAGATGAGATAAATAAGAAATATAACATTTTAAAATTCCTTTTCAGAACGAAAAGTTACACTTGTTCGAACCAAATTTCTGTACATTTAAAGGACAAAACTAAAATTCTTTCAATCATTTATTATCATAATACACTATTATCTTAAATTGACTGAGCATATTGGGAATTAAATAAATGATTTTCCCAAAACACGCTATGAAATGTTTCGTATAAAACAATTTTTTTCTCGAAAAGTAAGCAGAAAGGAGCAAATTGTGTTAAACCTTGAAATATCTCAAAGAATAACCTCCTAAAATTAATGACATTACTTGCTATTTACCATGTATAATGATTATAAAATTATTCCGAAGTTGGGCAGTAAAAATATAATATACTGTATTAATTTATACACAGACTACTTAGTCAATCAAATTGATGATCTTGACACATTTTTAATTTTCATACTACATGTCAGAAGTTTTGGGTGTAATTTAATTACAGTATTATAGGCCTACATCCGAGAGCCAAATTATTAATGCTATACTTCAGACCGACAAGTATGAAATATTTAGGTTCTACTAATGTTAAACTGTTCTTTTGAGTTTTACTATGATTATTTGCCTGTAATATATACTTACGAACAACGTATTTTTATAAACTTGTTCAATTTTAAATGCATTAAATTCAAAGTAAATTAATTTAGTTGGATAGGTCTAATCAAAATATTTTAAAGCAAATTGTAATTATTCGTTTTTTCTAATAAATGTAATTGATTAATATTACATTGTAATTCCACCCCAAAAAATAATGTCATAGATATTGAATAATATAATGGAAAAGGGATAAATACACATTCCATAAAACCCTAATCGGTATCATCGAAAATTAACAAATTTATCATTTGTTTCACTAAGTCTCTTTGAAAGATAAATAATGTGAAAAGTCCATATTAAATTCTGTTCAGTAATGTATGTATTTATTTACACTGCAAGTGGGCAAGCACCCGGTGGCAGTGGTATACACAATATAAACAATACACAATAAAATTACAATACACATGCAACAATTAATACAATTCAAATACAATTATACAATAATTAATAATAACACAATAATAATAATAATAATAATAATACATAAAATAACCTAATTAATAAGTGAACCTAATTTTACAATACAACCTACATATGTATAGGCCCTACATAAGTTTCAGATTGGTACTGATAATAATCTTTCACTTTACTCTCATCTCATTCACTGTAGTGGCACTATGACGCATTTTATTGACACTTTAGGACACATTTCACTGACACTATAGAACACATTTCATTTACACTATAAATTATCACTGATACCGTTACTCACATATTTGACTTATGTTTCTTCTTTCAATTGTGAACATTTACAATTCTTGGAGTACAGAACATTTTCATTGTGTATTTATTATATCTTCATTACAAACGTTTAAATTTTGAATGCCGGCAATTGTTAAGGACAAACGAACTAAAATTAATTTTGATATATTTAATGAAAGGAAATTGGAATCAAGCCATTTTGTCACGATTGTAATAGCTATATTAGAATTTCTATATTCTTCTTGCCTAGATAAAATACGGAAAGTAACATCTTATCAAATAGAACAACTATAGAAACAGTAGGCCTTTACCACATAGTACGTAAAATTGCATAATGGCGTCCTTTCTCACTCTCTAATTGAGATATGTATGCAGAAACACATTGTTTTTCCTTGTAACACATACTTGTTACTCTCCGAAATATAGACTTGCTGCTTCTGGTATCTTTTGTCTCATGTTACTTCTGTCTGACCCTAAACTTTCTTGTGTGTTTCAAGTGTAGGACCGACTCTCTTAGACTCAAGTTGCTGCTGTGACAGGTACTTTTCTTGATGAAAGTATGAAAGATACGACTTGGAAACTGTCTCTTCTTTTTCATTTTATTTTTGTGGAACCTTTACAAAATCTCCTCCCCCTCCCCTTGTCAATGTATTGGCAGCCGTCTCGAAGCGACTAAAAGTCGGTCACAATGGTGAAATCTCTTTAAAAATAAGAACTTGATTTTGTGCAGTTATTATTTCTAACTCTCTCAGCGCGAACTATTTTCTTTTGCTCTGAATGAAATGTTTCACAATTTTTTGGACCATTTATAATATTTTAGAAGTAATTATTTTCTTCCCTTTTCTTTCAATGTAGTATAACTGAACAGGAAATGTGGGGGCATTAATAATAGGCACTAAAAAATCTGACAATATTTTGCCATTTGTGTGGGGAGAAGATGGGTAGAATAGAGACTAAGGGTAGGTAATATTTCATTAGGGAAAGTGCAAAAGTGAATGTCGGTTGATGAATAGCTACAAAACTGTGCTTGGTTGCGGCTGCATCAAGGGATTATGTGTGAGTGCATGGAGTACAGACAACATGAGTGGACTATGTAGAGTCACAGTCTAGTATATACAGTCACGAAGCTCAATACTTACTAAATATGCAAACATAGATAGTTTCTCACCACCAGGATCGCTACTATCGCCTCATCACAGACTCTTTCCCTAGCAGACGATAAAATGTATTGTACTTTCGATATCGTGTCCTTTTGAAAAAAATTACCACCTTCATTCCACTATTTAAATATGAAATACATAAGGTTTATACATTATTTTTATAAAATATATATTATATTCTATAAACTCACCTTCCTGGATCTTTCGGAAGAAGGACAACTCTAACCTATTTTTCTTACAATTTATAATACTACAAACGTCTCCTTGTCCCATATTATTATTCAAATTATTGTATTTTAGCCATTTACAGTTATTACAACCGATAACGAACATTTCACAGTTTACATAGCTTTTCATAAAAATGCGAAAAACGGCACAGTCAATGCCTTTTCGATCTAACAATATTACTGTATCTGTTCCAATAAATTTTCATGAAATTGTGTTTTCTTTCTGTAATCGGCCCCAGGAAAACTTACTTCTAGACGGCCCTTGTAATTGCTTTCGAGTGGCCAAAATTTGTATAAGCATTTGTTTTGACATTATTGACATGGTGAAAAAAATACCTTTTTTTCTGCCCGTGAGAATGATGGCCTTAACTACACCAGAATAAATAAATAAATAAATAAATAAATAAATAAATAAATACGTAAATAAATAAGTAAATAAATAAGAAAATAAAAAAAATAAATAAATAAATAAATATGAAAAAATAAATAAATAAATAAAAATAAATAAAAAATAAATAAATAAATAAAAATAAATAAATAAAAATAAATAAATAATAAATAAATAAAAATAAATAAAAATAAATAAATAAAAATAAATAAATAAAATAAAAAAATAATACCTACATACATAGATACATAGGTAGGTAGGTAGGTAGATAAATGTTTGCTTGATAGACAAGACTGTGGTATGTCGCCTATTCTTTTCACGATATATATGCAGGAAACATCAGGAAAATGGAAGGGTCTGGGAATGAATATCGGATGTGGAGTGGTGTATTGTCTAATATTTGCAGGTGATCTAGTGATAACTACACAAAGCAGATATGTTGTGAAGTCTATATGTTTCGAAGGTTACTGGAAAGTTACAAAAATTGGAGCCTTAACAATTAATTTGAGAAAAACAGAAAAGTTGGTAGTGGGAAGAAAGGGTGAGGACATTATGTTAAAACAAGGAACAGTTAAGGCACTACAATCCTTCAAATATTTATTTGGATCTCTTACCTATAAATATGGAATTTTGACATGGATATTGACTATCGAATTTCTCAAGCGAGGAAATCTGTTAGGATATTGAATGGTGTATGGCGGAGTAGAGAAATTAAGGAGACAAACAAAATGTTCCTCTATACAATTTATTGTAGAATCTGTATCCATAGAAGTGGAGGGTTTAAGATGAAGTGCAAGGATATCCAGGTTCTAGAGCAGTGATGTCAAAGCAAGCGCATTTTTCTGACCTTGACGTCGTGCGCGGGCAGCAAGCGCTAAGTATGGAAAGAGGAAGGGTTGTGTATATGAATAAGCAACCTTCAAAATAACAAACTTCAAACGGAACGTGAAATTTTATGTCGTTATTTTTATATGGCTTCTTTTTGTTTAATATTATCTATATTGTCTGTAAAACAAAAGTACTAACACTGATTTATTAATATTGCACTTGTGTTTTAAAGCTTAATAACATAATAGAGAGTTAAGAAGGAATATTCACTTAAATTCCATAGTAGTATAATATTATACTGTATTAAGTGGATGAAACACATCATTCATAAAGAAAGTGATATTCCAAAGAAAGAGATTGAGTATGACATGATGAGTTGGAATTTATATTCATGGTATCTTTAGCCTTACAAAAGTAATCAATAAACTAATCAAAACAATATTACAGTACAAAGCAAAGTTACCTAGGTACTGTATCTGTTTTAAGTGTAACTAATATTACATAACAAAACTCTTATCGCATTATGCCTTTAAGGTGATATTTGTGAGCAACTTCCTATCATCAGAATATTAAAAATTATTTCCTCGAAATCTACTGAAGCTATAGAGCTGACATTTTTACAACACATGGGCACGTATCTTTTGCTTATGATGTAACAGTAGTTGCTTTGTTAATTCATTTCGTTACAAACAATTTCCATGCGAATATTTTCAAAAATTTCAATACACTATCTTCAGTAATGCGTAGGCCTATATACGGTATATTAGATTTACGAAAACATTCTGTAAGGCTACTAAATAAATAGGCCTATACCTGAAAATTTTACTTTTCTATGCGAAAAGTTGAGAAAAAATATATTTTTAATAATAAAAAAAATCAAACTTGTGAAAAATGAGCATTAAAATTAAAACTTACATTCTATTAATGCACTTATACTTCTCAGCCAAATCTAAAAATTAACATGGATACAGTTTTAATAAGTTCTCTTCACTTTATCCATTGAATCAGTGCTGGCCATCCCTGAATATAGCTCGACCAAGCGGCATATACCACCTCTTTCATCTGTCTCTTGCCTTTCCGCTGTAAAGCGCTCAGACTCTCCTGGGCTCTAAAGCGCGCGCTTGCTCCTGTGGGCATCAATTGACATGCCTGTTCTAGAGGATAAGGATCAAAGACGTCAGAAAGCGAATGGAGGCAGAAGAGACTGTGATACAGAGACTAGAGGAAAGAACACTGCTGTGGTGTGGTGGGCATGTGATACGGTTGAATGAAGAGAGATGGCCAAGGAGGATGATGGAACTGTCACCACCTGGAAGGAGGACACGCGTCCGACCTAAAGCATCCTGAAGAAATGAAATAATGATGATGATGAGAAACCGTAATTTGGAGGAAGAAGACTGGAAGGACCGGCAAACTTGGGACGTAGGTATAAAGGACAACCGCTGAAAAAATGGAGAAGTCCATAAAGTAAAGTAAACATGATAAAATTTAATACGATTTACTCCTTCACTTTAAGGAGGCTTTTACGTGAACACATAGAAAAATCGTTATTAATTTTATCATATTTAAACTGCATATGCAAAAAAAAAAATACTATTCTAATTTAGTCGTCCACACCTGTGGAGTAACGGTCAGCGCGTCTGGCCGCGAAACCAGGTGGCCCGGGTTCGAATCCCGGTCGGGGCAAGTTACCTGGTTGAGGTTTTTTCCGTGGTTTTCCCTCAACCCAATACGAGCAAATGCTGGGTAACTTTCGGTGCTGGACCCCGGACACGTTTCACCGGCATTATCACCTTCATATCATTCAGACGCTAAATAACCTAGATGTTGATACAGCGTCGTAAAATAACCCACTAAAATAAAAAATAACATAAATATAATTTAGTCTCAATTATAGTGCCGCTTCCGCTGACAATATAGTAGGGAACGTCAGCATCCAACGTGACGTCAGCTAATGGGATCTCATTCTGAAGATGATTACTAGAATATTTCCGTAGTAATTGCAGTTGCTGCTGTAACTTCTCCAGGATTCGTCTCGACGCGAGGAACTGTGCACACAGAATAAGGACTCTCTCCGCAATTGGGTCACGTTGACGTAACACAAGGAATATGGAATGAAGTGGTCAATGCCTGCACTTCTGGGAATTGCGCGAGAAATCGATGTCATAGCGCCCCTCAGTCATTGTACCTTCGTGATAAAACAAACTTCCTGAAAGGTTACAATTCGAACCTTGCTGTTGGTCTTTCGTAGAATTACAATTGCGTGACGTGAAACAACTTTTTGTCCCCCTATGAATACGTCGTAATAATTTGTCAATACAGGTCTTAATTTAATATAGAACTAAAGTCTGTACCGTTGTGTAAAGTACAAGTTGCAACATACGCAAACCTAATATCACCGTCATTTATGCCTTGGTCGACTTTTTCGATAACTATCTTTATTCTCCTCATTTAAAATGATCACAATACGAATCTAATTCGACCATAACCCTAATCCAATCGTATCATAATCCTAATATAACGATACAATCATTATCTAATATTATAATCCTAATTTGATCATATTATAATCATAATCCAATCCTATAATCATAACTATTCATATAGCCTAATTAATTATAATCTAATCTGTTCACAATCATATTATAATCTAATGATACATTAATCTTAATCTAAACTGATGACGATACTGATTCAATTTAATCGTAGTCCTGACATTGTCTAATAATACTCCTAAATTAGTCTGATTATAATCCTAAGGTAAACATATCTAATGTGACCGTAAACCTGATTTAGCCCGATTAGATTAATTCAAATCTATGATGACACTGGGTGAGGATTATGGTGAGATTACATTAGAATTACCTATATAATCATATTACGTTGTCGTCAAACTGGGTTAGGACTGTGCTTAGATTAAGTCAGGACTATGATTAGTCCTAATCTAGTCTAATCGTAGTCCCAATAATGTCGAGTCATAGTTCTGATCGAATCTAATCATAGTCCTGTTCTAGTGTAAACATAGCTCTGGTCTAGTTTAATCATAGTCCTAATCTAATGTAATCATAGTCTGATGTAATCTAATTATAGCCTTAATCTAATCTAATTATAGTCCTTATCTAGTTTGATTGCAGTCCTGATCTAGTCTAATCATAGTACTGATGTAGTTTAACCATAGTCCTGATCTAGTCTAATCATAGTCCTGATCTAGTCTAATCATAGTCCTGATGTAGTCTAATCATAGTACTGATGTAGTTTAATCATAGTCCTGATCTAGTCTAATCATTGTCCTGATCTAGTCTAATCATAGTACTGATGTAGTTAAATCATACATAGTTCTAATGTAGTGTAATAGTTTTGATGTAGTCCAATCATAGCCCTGATCTAGTCTAATCATAGTCCTGATGTAGTCTAATCATAGTACTGATGTAGTTTAAACATAGTCCTGATCTAGTCTAATCATAGTCCTGATCTAGTCTAATCATAGTCCTGATCTAGTCCAATCATAGTACTAATGTAGTTTAATTATAGTCCTGATCTAGTCTAATCATAGTCCTGATCTAATCTAATCATAGTACTGATGTAGTTTAATTAATAGTCCTGATCTAGTCTAATAATCTGATGTAGTCATCTAGTCTAATCATAGTCCTGATGTAGTCTAATCATAGTACTGATGTAGTTTAACATAGTCCTGATCTAGTCTAATCATAGTCCTGATCTAGTCCAATCATAGTACTGATGTAGTTTAATTATAGTCCTGATCTAGTCTAATCATAGTCCTGATCTAGTCTAATCATAGTACTGATGTAGTTTAATCATAGTCCTGATCTAGTCTAATCATAGTACTGATGTAGTTTAATTATAGTCCTGATCTAGTCTAATCATAGTACTGATGTAGTTTAATCATAGTACTAATATAGTTTAATCATAGTCCTGATCTAGTCTAATCATAGTCCTGATCTAGTCTAATCATAATCCTGATGTAGTCTAATCATAGTACTGATGTAGTCTAATCATAGTCCTCTTTTAGTCTGTTCAGTTCTAATGTAGCCTAATCATGTAGTGAAATAAAATTATAGTCCTGATCTAGCCTATTTCTAATACACTCTGATCAAGTGACTATAATTCCAATCAAATGTTCTTAATCCTAGTGTAAACTAATGCTAATGTAATTTTACTAAAAACCAATGCATAATTTTGTCCTGTCCTGAATTCCTTTCCACTGAGTACGAGATTGTGCTACTCTTGTTCGTATATTCACCCCATTAAATGGAGCGCTACTTATGCCGCTGTTGTCCTGGCCTCTCTTCACACTCCGCGCCATTGTTGTGTCTTGCATTGCGAACAAGTACGTGGAGTGCGTTCGTTGCTCGTGTGTGCTGTAGTGTTCGCTAATCCGCTGCATCTTATTTTTCTTAATTGCGTAACTGCCTAACGAGCAGCCCGTCATCACATCAGCTCGGTTTCACATCCGAATAACTTGATACATTTTATTCAGAGACCGGCCTGCCGAGAGCCCTTGTCTGTCTATGTGGGTAATGAAATTACGACGTCACGAAGCACAGAGTGTGTCGTCAACTAATTCCAATTAGTATGCATGGAGGTCACCATATTCTTAACACATTCAGTCAATTATATTTTAATTACGGCTATGAATTTACACGTACGGAATTTAAATTTTATTCTACAGAGTGAACAACTTTTTTCAAAGCAATTGTGATCACTACACTACTTTCTTTTGTTTCTGGTACTTTCCTGTAGTGATACGTCATTAAAACAAACTTCAACACCTCCGACCATCCATTCAGTTATTCATTTTAATTATGAATATGAATGTACACATACGGAATTTAAATTTTGTTTTATAGAATTAAAAACAGTTTCCAGAGGAATTGTGACGACTGCATTCCTTTCTTTTGTTTCTGCTGTGCGTCTTCTTTTAGTGATAGGTAATCAAAACAAACTTCAACATCTCAGACCGTAACACAATAACAAACATGGCGGCCATCTAAGGTGAAGTTTGCAATTGGAATAATTTAGTCATATGACGAGAATTAAGAGATTTTTTTACAAAAATTTATTTAAAACCTATAAGAAATGTTATTTCAGGTTAGCCATGCTGAATCAAAAAATATGATTTGCTTCAGCAAAATTACGAAAAAGGTTCAATTTTAGACCTTACATATAGTTCCGTTGAAATGAACAGTTACCCAAAGAAATGCTGGGCCCTTGAAAAATTCGATGTCCCAGACACAAGACACTGGAGAGTTTCCTTGACATAAAAATTATTTAAAATGTATAAGAAATGTTATTTTAGGGAATAGCCACATATATTCAATTACGAAATCAAAAACATAATATTTTGTTTCAATGTGAGTGTCCCGGGTTAATATTAATTAACCAATCGTCAAAAATATAGAATACATCAGGACTGTCGCTGGGCAGTAACCTGAACACACATTTCAGCGTCACATTGTTGACAACCATAAAGTATCTAGTAGATGCTATAGAGTTACCAACAACGAGAAAACAAAAGATAATTTGCTTAATTAAAATCACGAAAAAGTTTAAATTTTAGGGCTCTACATACAGATCCGTTGAAATGTACAGTTACACAAAAACGATATTGGGCTGTTGGATATTCGATGTCCCAGGTACAAGACACTGAAGATTTATGATATAAAAATTATTTAAAATCTATAAGAAATGTTATTTCAAAGGTTACTTACTTACTGGCTTTTAAGGAACCCGGAGGTTCATTGCCGCCCTCACATAAGCCCGCCTATCCTGAGCAAGATTAATCCAGTCTCTATCATCATATCCCACCTCCCTCAAATCCATTTCAATATTATCTTCCCATCTACGTCTCGGCCTCCATAAAGGTCTTTTTCCCTCCAGCCTCACAACTAACACTTTATATGCATTTCTGGATTCGCCTATACGTGCTACATGCCCTGCCCATCTCAAACGTCTGGATTTAATGTTCCCAATTATGTCAGGTGAAGAATACAATGCGTGCAGTTCTGCGTTGTGTAACTTTCTCCATTCTCCTGTAACTTCAGCCCTCTTAGCCCCAAATATTTTCCTAAGCACCTTATTCTCAAACACCCTTAACCTATGTTCCTCTCTCAAAGGGAGAGTCCAAGTTTCACAACCATAAAGAACAACCGGTAATATAACTGTTTTATAAATTCTAACTTTCAGATTTTTTGACAGCAGACTGGATGATAAAAGCTTCTCAACCGAACAATAACAGGCATTTCCCATATTTATTCTGTGTTTATTTATAAACACAACATAAAACGATTGTCTTCTGTATATTAGTGTTAATTTTAATTAAATACCACGACCATAGAAATAGGCGGAAGGACGTAAAACAATTACATTTGGTTTTATTTGATGTAATACCGGTAACTGTATGTAAACATAATATTAATATATCAGGAAAGGGTTTTCTCGTGGAAAGACTGCGTATTAAGGTAATCTGGGTGTTAGTTTACGAGTAACAATTTCAGTGATCGAGTGCCGAGTGTCGGGGGAAAAGCGGTTTGATCAAAATGTTTGACGGAAATTTCGCCCACGGGTTAAGCTGAATCCGTGTTTAGTATGTAAAACGGAAAATAAGCTGAAGCGAGAACCGTTTAAAATTTACATCCGTTGATAACAATCCATCCATCATATTGATGTTATAACGAAAACCGAATTGCTGCGGGGTAGTTGAGATTCTATTGCACGAAACCTCGCAATTTGTATCCATTTTGTGGTAAAAAGAGTTTCAGAAATGGAAGCTCTTTATTTTAAAATACCTGTTAATGAAATTTCCTTCGTCATTTTATGTTAGGTAAGTAAGTTTGCAAGAAAATTGAATAACGAATTCCTTCTATATCAGTTATTTATAAAGTCTCGAAATGAAGTTAGCTTGTATTCTGTGAAAGGAAACTGAATTTCCCTCCCTCTTTCTTACCTCCAGGCTGTGTGTTCGACAAAGAAATCAGCCGTCCTGCTTTCGTGTTGTGATTGTGGTTCTTACGGAACCACCGTAGCGGTTCTATTTGCTCTCCGTTTTTGTTTTACGGGCTGTGAGTTCGTTCCTTGATAGATAACCATTTAATAGTTTCCTCTGACCTTTTAGCCAGGCAGGTTGCCAATTGTGTTATTACTTGTTGATTCACGTGGATATTCACGGAATCTCACTTCACTTACTCCGATATAATAAAGGTAATAAAGTTCATTGAACTATTTTCCGCAAGATAGGCCTAATGTTATCATCATCATCATCGTTGTCGTTATCATCATTGTCATCTCGGTTGATTCTCTTTGGTCTTCACGGATTCTGACTTCACTTATTCCAATTTGCTAAAGTGAAAATCACTTGAGCTGTTTTATGTTGCTTGCTGACTGTGATCCCCAAGACAATAGTCACCGCCACCATCATCATCATCATCATCATCATCATCATCACCATCAACATCATCGTGATCAACAACAACTGTTTCTTCTCTTTTTTCCATGGATTATTTTATTTATTTATTTATTTTGCTAATAATTGTAACATAAGATACAATATATACAGAAAAAAACTTTAGCTCACCCCTGAAAGAGTAGAACTCGTGCTCAGGGGCGGATTCCTGAATTGAAATTAAGAAGTATATAATACAATTTGTCTTATGTCTAGTACACAATAAGAATATATAAATTTAAATTTACAATTTTTCAATTTTTATAAAATCCATACATAACTTTTTAAATTTAATACTAGAACTATTAGAATTGACAAGATTAGGATATTTAAATATAAAATTTGTTATATATTCTTGGGCTTAAATTACTACTATGATTAAATACTGTAGCAGTGTTGCATTTTGGTTCAAACAATCGTAAAGAATTCGTACCTTTTGTTTCATAACTATGAGAATACAATTCAAAATTATTTCGATTTTTATGTATGAATTTCATCATCATCATCATCATCCTTCACGAATTAGGCCTCTGTAGACCTGTTTCGGCCCCATCTAGCAGTCTTCTTAACGGTCTTCCTGGTCGACGATGTCCTCTAGGTTTATATTGCATCATAATTTTTGGGATTCTTGAATTTTCCATTCTTCTTACATGATCTAGCCAATTGAATTTGTATCTGGTGATTTTTTCTTCTACTGACTCTACTTCTAATTGTTCTAAAATTTCTTCATTCCTTTTTCGGTCTAAAAGAGTATATCCTGCTGTTCTCCTGAAAAATTTCATTTCCGTTGCTTTGATTCTGTTCATGTCTTTTTTCTTTAATGTCCAAATCTCGCTTCCGTATAGAAGGGTGGGTAATGCTAGTGTATTATATATTTTTATTCTTGTAGATTTTTGTACTAATTTAGCTTTTAATGTATTGTTTATTATTCCTAGAATTTGTGTAAATTTGGTAATTTTCTTGTTCACATCTTTTTCATTTTGATAAGATATTTCACAACCCAGATAATTGAAATTTTGCACTTGTTCGAGGCATTGGTTATTGTGTATTATCTTACTTCTCACTGGGTCTTGTCCTAAAAATGCCATTACTTTTGATTTTTGTGCTGAAATTTCCATCCCAAAATCTTTTAATATTTCATTTAATGTATACAATCCTCTTTGTAAATTATCCTCTGAATTGGAAATTATGACTTGATCATCGGCATAGAGTAAGGTATTTAATGTTAGAGCACTGGTTATTTTGATTCCTGATGTGTAGATTTGGTTCCATTTTAAAATAATTTCATTTATATAAATATTAAATAAAGTTGGTGATAGTGGACAACCTTGTCGAACTCCATTATTAACTAATTTTCTTTCGGATATACAGTTATTTATTTTGACACTTATTTTGCTGTCCGTGTAGATTTCTATTATATTTTGGAATAGCAAATTTGGAATATTTTTTCTTGTAATATGTCGAATAAAAGGTCTCTTCGGACTTTATCAAAAGCTTTCACAAAATCAATAAAAGCTATATGGGTTTCTAAATTAAATTCTCTTCTTTTTTCCAACAATAGTTTGATACTAAATAATGGATCTACACATGATCTTCCTTTTCTAAAGCCATTTTGACACTCCAGAAGGAAAGTTTCAGCATGTTTTTTTAATTTTTCATTTAAAATCCTACTAAATATCTTATAACATGTGTTGAGGATACTAATCCCTCTATAGTTTTCAACATTCTGTTTATCTATGTATGAATTTAATTAATGAAATATAATAAATTTGTCTTATGTTAAGAATATTAAAGTCTAAAAATAATTTTTGAGATGGAAAATTAATAGGTTTATGAAGACATATTTTAATTATTTTCTGCTATAATAAATTAAGTGGATTAAAATTGGATTTAAATAAGCTACCTCTTCCTATAATTCCATACATAATTATGGATTGAAATAAAGTTAAGTATATTCTGCGTAATAAACTTATTGACAAGTAATTCCTCAATAAAACAGAATAATATATTATTTTACGTAATTTATTACAAAGCTAATTAATGTATTCGTTCCAAATTCATAGTTTTCAAAATACCAAGCTTAATTAATTTTTTTGCTTGATTTCTGTGAATCATGAAGTATTATTATTATTATTATTATTATTATTATTATTATTATTATTATTATCATTATCATAATCATTATTATTTTATAGTTTGATATTTGATATTTATTATTATGTCATAGAGTCCAAAAGATTATCGACAAAGTCAACAGCAACAGGTCAAACACAACGAAAACAATAATAATATTAAAACACTATGTGTGTAAGAAGAAGAACAATTGTTTGTATTGATCTGAAGTCTGATTAGTGTAATATATAGCTAATCGGTGAATGTATGCTATGGAGGGGGAAAGGAACTGATCCTACCCTGACCATGATTATGTCGTGGCCTAGTTGCCTCATAAGTAGTACTTTGTTGGTAACACTTGTGAAGTGCAAACTTGTCTTCGGGCAGTTGACTAGACAACAACAACATTGCCGAAATTATAAAATTCATTAATGTTGAAAAATACCTTCTGGCTAAGCCAACCAGAAAAAATCGTTTAACTGCATTATTTTCAAAATCATACATTTCACAACCCAGTTTATTGAATATTCTAAGAATACTGATGAATTATTCATTGTCTTTAACAGTCTACAAGAACTAAAACAGCACTTGATCTAAAAAAAAAATCAACTAATTCACTTTCAGTGAAGTGTGATGATGATGATGATGATGATGATGATGATGATGTATACTATAGTACAACGTAACATATAACATAACATACGGTAAATGAAGATATTAACGCCATCAATTCAAAAAATAGGTTCAGCTGGCCAGAAATACGGACAGTAATATTGATCTTTTAGATATTGATCATTTGTAACCTTTCCTATGAAAGGTAGTTTTCAAAAGTTGTAATTGTGACAAGGTTTTACAATAATACAAGTAAATAAAAGTATGACGCATAAGAACACATGTAAAAGAATTTCTCATAACAGTTCATCTTTCACTATATTTCAAATTGAGTTTCTCTAAGCTTACTTTATGCAAAATATAATATTGACGTTACTTGACAATCAGCTCAAGCACACACTTCTTCACTTAAAGGTTCTTAAACTTGCATTAGAAACAGAAATCCGTTTCATTGTCGGTTCCAGATGTTTAAGAAAAGTTCCTCTAAACACCACACTTCTCTGACTATGAGTGCCAACATAGATTTTCACATAACTAATTGTAAAATATTTAGATGGCGTTTCCTGCATGGCTTTAATACCATAACATAACATAACATAACATATAACATAACATAACATAACATAACATAACATAACATAAAACATAACATACGTAACGTAACGTAACCTAACGTAACATAACATAACATATCCTAACATAACATAACATACGTAACGTAACGTAACCTAACGTAACATAACATAACATATCCTAACATAACATAACATAACATAACATAACATAAAACATAACATACGTAACGTAACGTAACCTAACGTAACATAACATAACATATCCTAACATAACATAACATAACATAACATAACATAAAACATAACATACGTAACGTAACGTAACCTAACGTAACATAACATAACATATCCTAACATAACATAACATAAAACATAACATACGTAACGTAACGTAACCTAACGTAACATAACATAACATATCCTAACATAACATAACATAACATAACATAAAACATAACATACGTAACGTAACGTAACCTAACGTAACATAACATAACATATCCTAACATAACATAACATAACATAACATAACATACGTAACGTAACGTAACCTAACGTAACATAACATAACATATCCTAACATAACATAACATAACATAACATAACATAAAACATAACATACGTAACGTAACGTAACCTAACGTAACATAACATAACATATCCTAACATAACATAACATAACATAACATAAAACATAACATACGTAACGTAACGTAACCTAACGTAACATAACATAACATAACATAACATAACATAACATAACATAACATAACATAAAACATAACATACGTAACGTAACGTAACCTAACGTAACATAACATAACATATCCTAACATAACATAACATAACATAACATAACATAACATAACATATCCTAACATAACATAACATAACATAACATAACATAACATAACATATCCTAACATAACATAACATAACATATCCTAACATAACATAACATAACATAACATAACATAACATAACATATCCTAACATAACATAACATAACATAACATAACATAACATAACATAACATAACATAACATAACATAACATAACATAACATAACATAACATAAAACATAACATACGTAACGTAACGTAACCTAACGTAACATAACATAACATATCCTAACATAACATAACATAACATAACATAACATAACATAACATACGTAACGTAACGTAACCTAACGTAACATAACATAACATATCCTAACATAACATAACATAACATAAAACATAACATACGTAACGTAACGTAACCTAACGTAACATAACATAACATATCCTAACATAACATAACATAACATAACATAACATAACATATCTTAACATAACATAACATAACATAACATAACATAACATAAAACATAACATACGTAACGTAACGTAACCTAACGTAACATAACATAACATATCCTAACATAACATAACATAACATAACATAACATAACATAACATAACATAACATAACATAACATAACATAACATATCCTAACATAACATAACATAACATAACATATCCTAACATAACATAACATAACATAAC
This sequence comes from Periplaneta americana, assembly GCA_025594305.2. Lineage (NCBI taxonomy): Eukaryota > Metazoa > Arthropoda > Insecta > Blattodea > Blattidae > Periplaneta > Periplaneta americana. Next base: position 184,987,390 of record JAJSOF020000005.1, on the reverse strand, counting down.
ATAACATAACATAACATAACATAACATAACATCTAACACGGTACTATACAATAAATTTGAAGTTGGGAGGAGAGACTTTGAAAGAAATATAATTCTTTCATACAAATTATAGAAAATGTAAGCTTAACATCGGGATGCTGGCTTAATATCGTAGCTCATGTGTTAGAGAACTGAAGTCGTACTTTGAGCCTGTGTTCGGTTATGAGTTCCAACTCCATTTGGACTGATTTTATGATTAGTTTCTTCCCACGATTTTCCCTAACTGTAAGGCAAATGGCAGGTAATCCAACCGCTTGTTTTCAGACTCATCTCTATAACCATTTTGACATCACCAACTACACCGACGACAGATAGTCTCTCAATTGATACAGCATCGTTAAATAACAGATTAAAACATATATATTATGATTCAGGGGCGGCTAGTGAGGTGGTTTCTTGCTTCTATGTGCTGCTTACGGGCTATTCCATATGAAATCGATCAGTAAAAAAATCGCATTTTTTATACTCTAATTTTTTCCCTATTTATACAAGGTGCTGAGGAGAGTGCATTTTCAAAAATATACTATCGAAAGTCAAACTTTTTTCGTATTGTTGAGCGACAAATTTAGCGTATTTTAGAAAAACAAGCATCTTTTAGCGCTCAAAACTCTGGAACCGTTTACTGCAGAACATTGAACGAGAGCTTATTTTCAAGCTGACATTTGGTAGGTTATGTTAAGAAGTAATCCTTATTTTTATTGTGCACAGAGAGACAGATAATCTGATTTTACTTGCTTTTAGGCTTTTTGGCCATTTGTAAAAATGTAAAAAAATATTGAGAAAAAACCTTGCATTATTAAGAGAGATTCGGCATTGTTTGCTTAGTGGTACGGCAATAAGTTTCGAGGGTACTAAATAAATTATTTTCACACGCTTAGATTTGAAAGGCACAACACAGCACGGACTGGCCGAGAGCTGAAATAAGCGAGCGCTGGGCGTCATTTTATTCCTGTGTTTATGAAAACCTGTGATAAAGCTAGCCCAGTTATGCGTTATTAGACGAAACATCACGTGTTTATGTCTCCTGGCCTTGCTTGCGTAGGCTATCACCCGCCTCACAGTCAGCTGGTTAGTTCACGCGCGTACTATTTATTTTCTTTATTTGATATTTTCAATACTTTCTTATCAACATACCATCAGTAAAAATATGTGTTTATTTGTACTTTCAATGCGGAATCTAACCATATATTTTAAAAATATTTTTTCGTGAGCAAAGGTGTCTTAATTAAGAAAAGTCTAAATTTCTCAATTTCCGTAAAAGTAAGAAAACTGTTTACATGTTAATATAAACTTTAATTTCTTAGCATCAAAATAAACCATGATTTTGATCATTGGGTGAAAGGGGTTCGGAGCCACAACAGTTTGAAGTCCACACCTGTGGAGTAACGGCTAGTGCGTCTAGCCGCGAAACCAGGTGGCCCGAGTTCGATTCCCGGTCGGGGCAAGTTACCTGGTTGAGGTTTTTCCGGGGTTTTCCCTCAACCCAATATGAGTAAATGCTGGGTAACTTTCGGTGTTGGATCCCGGACTCGTTTCACCGGCATTATTACCTTCATCTCATTCAGACGCTAAATAACCTAAGCTGTTGATAAAGCGTCGTAAAATAACATACTAAAAAACAGTTTAAAGTTGCTAATTTTATGAAAACATGATCAATTAAACTATTTTTAATTTAAACACTATGAAGTTCTGATGCCTCAAACTTTGCACAAAGCATTGAATCACAGTTGTCAACGGACAGAAAAAGTTTCATTGTATTTAGAAATTGTCAGGTCAATTTTCTCTATATTTCGGTCGATTTGAGATGGAATAGGCCATACACGTGTTGGCTACAGAGAACAAGTATACTACTGGACATCATTCAGAAGAGATAAATCCCCACTTATCTGCACGGAATCGAACCCTGATCCGCAGGACCAGCAGTCAGAAATAGGCCTCCCACCAATTGTACCAGAGTTGAGGACGACAATGAGATGTTTATTCCTGTTTCGCGGCGCATTGTCCTCCGAGTGATGGCAGATAGCGAGCTGCTCCGATCGCATCGGCGGTCCTAACGAGATAAACACGCTGTTTAGGTATTTAATGAATGTCATAACCAAGTCAATGAATATTTAGTTGCCTATCAACAGATTTTGCGCTCCACTTGCGTGCGGAGTAAGAGATGCCCGCCATGATTGTGACACGCAAGTCACGCGGCAAAGCGTCTCATGTCCACTCCTCACAGATGTTAATGCTTGGTTGGACGTCTGAGGACTTCTTGTGTTCCGTGAACAACCGTAAGTAATGTCATCAATTTCAATGGGTTATTCTTTTACGTATTTCAAACGGAAAAATTTAATATAATTTTGCTCGTTTTCTTTTATTCCTTTTCGAAATAAAAATTGTTTTATATGAAACATTTAGTAACGTGTTTTGAGAACGTCATTGATTTAATTCCCAATATGTTATGATAATAAATTATTTAAAATAATATTTGTTTTGTTCTTTATATTTGCAGAAATTTGATCCGAAGAAATGTAACATTTCGTTCAGGAAATAGATAGTAGATAGATATTTGATAGCCGTCCCAACCAGAGTTTAATAATCGGCCTCCTAAATAATAATAGCAATAATAATAATAATAATAATAATAATAATAATAATAATAATAATAATATAATAATAATGCCTTTATTTAACCTGGCAGAGTTAAGGCCGTAAGGCCTTCTCTTACACTCAACCAGGATTAAAACTTGCTTACATAGTTGAACATAAAATTGGATCGGAATTAAGTAATTACTTACTGATACAATTTAGATACATAATGAGATCAAAAGAGGTAGTTGCATAAAAATTTACATCATAAAGTGAAAATAAACATAGTGGAATACATATTAATGTTGTTAGAATCAAATACGAATCACATAAAAACAGAAGCCGATAATTCAATAAACAAATGTACACAGTAAAAATAAAAATAAAGACATTAGTATACCTATTAGTATTAGATTAAAATTAAGTAGGATTCACATAATTAAGCCAGAAACGACAATTGAATAAAATGTACACAAAGGAAATAGATTAATAATAAAAAACAACACAGTGGGATACATATTGGCGTTAAGTGATAAATAAACACGATTTGCATGATTACACAATAAAAATAAGAAACAAAGAAAAATAATAATAAAAAATAAAAATAAATACAGTGGAACACATTCCATTAAATATTTTCAACGCGTTAGGTCTGGCAACTCATCATAAAATTTTTTTTAATTTACATTTAAAGGAAATTAAAGTTCGGAAGCTCTTGACTTCAGGCGGCAGAGAATTCCAGTGACGAGAAGTAGCAACAGTGAAAGATGAAGAATAAAGAGATGATGTGTGCAGTGGTATTTCTAGCGTGTTATCATATTGTGACCGAGTATTTAAGTTATGATGCCGAGAAAGACTGTGGAATCGGACAGATAAGTAAGAGGGAGTAGAGGTGTGCAAAATTCGGTATAAGAGAGAAAGGGAATGTAACTTTCTCCTCTCATTTAACCTGAGCCACAATAATTTATCGAAAGAAGACGAAATGTGATCGTAGTAGCGGACATTACAATCAATCAATTCTAAATGAATATTTATATTTAATTCAATTTTTTCTTTAATAGAAACCCTAGTTATGTAGGCTATCATTGAGAAATTTATTGGAAATGCAACAAACAATTACATTTTATAAAGAACATAAGTGATGATTATGCTAATCGATGACTTCAGTGCAGTGGAGAATATCATGTCCAGGCTGCTGTCAGGAAATTTTAATTTTCGGAAGACTTCTAAGGACTCCCGTGGGATCGTGCCTCTAGCTCCAATCATAATCCCTATAACGTCCCATGTCTTGATGTTATATTTGGTCCTCAAATCACTGCAGCACGGCAGATAAATTGCCCGTTTTTCTTTGGAGACTTCTCTAGGTTGTTCCTCGCTGTTCTCAAACAGACTGTGGGATCGAGAATGAGTCCACAATTTTTTTTCCAGTCTATAGGCCTAATAATGATATCTGCTCTTCGAGTTGAATCGTCAGCAGAAAGGCACCCAATTTCCTCGTACACCTCATACTTATCAGCCCGGCGAAGTTCATTGGCAGTCATGGAGCGAATTTTATTTTGACGGTCAATTCTCAGTTATTCTCCCTTCCGGCAAAAACCCAGTACATGGGCTAAGGTTTCTTGCTCATCGCATCTTCTGCAATGGGCAGTACCAAGGCTTCTGCCTGGGGGGCTTCTGACTGGAATAACGCTGCAGCTCATTTTGATCGCATCAGTCCATTGGCTGCAGGAGAGGCCCTTCTTGTTGTTCCCTTTCTTCCAGTGAGAATAAAATATGACACCTTTCCCTTTTCCAGGAAGTTCACTCCATTTCTTAAAGGAGTCCTCACGAAGTGTTAACATTTTGGACGAAAATCATTAACTTGGTCTGGCTGAAGGGGTAAGCGACTAATAGATCAATTTCGTCTTGAAAGTTTCGGGTAGCAGCAATGTAAGGGTTGTTTTCATCCAGAAACAGCCGACATAGCCTACATTTGTGTGCTGAATAAATGCTTCCCACTGAGCTCTGAAAAATCATGGACCTCTTTACTTCCGCGGTGCATATATCATGGCATCAGGGATGTCCATTGGTAATCCTATGATTTCTTTAACATTTCTGTTACATTTGTTCGGATCAAATTTGTGCACATTTAAGGGGACTGGATAGTCTCAGCGTATGGCTGTTGTGAAGATATTTTCCTGTTACTCTTCAACTTTTGAATATACCAATGTACAATTCTTACAGCATAAACACAATATTTGCAGGTGTATTTTGGTTTTTAGATATATTTCTACTACCTCGTATATTTGATTTTATAGAAAGTTCAAACCTGAAATTTATTAATTAATTTTAAGATAAATATATGGGTATTTTAAGAACATTTTTCTCAGAAACTACTGGGGCAAATAGGCTGAAATTTTGCAAACTTTTATTTCATATGGTAATGAAGAAGCATGACCACTTTCACACAGTTATCAAAATTATTATTGTGGATTTTACAGCCACAAGAACATGAAAAAATATAAACATTTTAAAATATTCATTTTTCAAGATATAAAATATATTTTTTTATTGAATGATTATTCATAATGTGATGAAAGTGGCAGAAAATATAGTCAGCTGCATTGGAAATATGCTTGAATTATTAGGAATCTGTAGTGCAGAGGGTTTCAGAGAGAAAATGTTCCTAAATACCTGTGTTTTTAATTTAAATGTTACTAATACTTCCAGGTTAAAACATTTGTCTAAAATGAAGTGTATGAGTTAGACACACTTTTATTACGTCATACTACTTTTGACCAATAAAACGGTAGGAAAGAACGTCTTTCAACCAATCATGGCTGCTTATCACACAATTTTAACGCTTCCCTAGCATTTGTTTAATTTATGCAAATATAGACTTTCAGGTGAAGCTCCCTGTAAAGCAGATTTGAATAATTTCAAGGGAAAAATTGTTCCGGGGCCGAGTATCGATCCCGGGACCTCTGATTGAACGTACCAGCGCTCTACCACTGAGCTACCCGGGAACTCCACCCGACACCGTTTCAACTTTTCCCTTTATATCCAGAGGTCCCGGGATCGATACCCGGCCCCGGAACAATTTTTCCCTTAAAATTAGTCAAATCTGCTTTACAGGGAGCTTCACCTGAAAGTCTAGATTTGCATAATATATACGTTACTGTGTACGTTAACAGAAAACCACAATTCCAAGTCACACAGAGATTGTGTGCACTCGTTGTGGGTCTCTGGCGTTTCGTCAGCCCACGCGAGTTGTGTGGATATAAAGGGAAAAGGTGAGACGGTGTCGGGTGGAGTTTCCGGGTAGCTCAGTGGTAGAGCGCTGGTACGTTCAACCAGAGGTCCCGGGATCGATACCCGGCCCCGGAACAATTTTTCCCTTGAAATTATTCATTTGTTTAATTTTATCGCTTCCCTAGCATTTGGTCGGCCTGGTTGGCTCAGTTGGTATAGCGCTGGCCTTCTATGCCCCAGGTTGCGGGTTCGATCCCGGGCCAGGTCGATGGAATTTAAGTGTGCTTAAATGCGACAGGCTCATGTCAGTAGATTTACTGGCATGTAAAAGAACCCCTGCGGGACAAAATTCCGGCACACCGGTGACGCTGGTATAACCTCGGCAGTTGCGAGCGTCATTAAATAAAACATAACATTTAGAACATTTCCCTAGAATTTGTTTGTTTTTATCACTTCCCTAGCATTTTTTCTTTGTTTGCCAACATTTCAGACTGCAAATTTTTTACGGTAGACTACTATAAAAGATGCAGTTGTCTGTTCTTCTGGCAAGGAACCGTACCCACTTACTATAATTTATTACTTAGGAATCTTATTTTCTTTTACCTTCTCTCATATTTATGGAAATATAAGCTAAATTGTTCCTTAGGTTGTTCTTGCGTCTGTGGTAAAGTGTAATCTATTGTTTAGGACACTTTTTATGCTGTGTAAGTATAGATAGTTTGATAACTAATCGAGATTGTTCGTGTCTGCGTTTAACTCGGACCACGCGTTCCTAGTACGGGGAGTGGGTAAACACACAAGCTTATAGATTCAGCTCCGACGTCAGGAGGTTTGCCGTCTCTCAAGGCGCTAGCTACATTAACCTCTATGTTGACGATGCATAAAATACATACACTGTCCGCACGACATTCTGCAATATATCACTGGCGCATTGCAGCAGACTGGATAATAGCTCTGTTGTCGTATATTTCATCATAAGCATGAATATTATAGATGTTTTAAAATCGCTTAATTATCGACATGGGCTAAAAAATAAACACAGCGCTTATCTTACAGTGTCTAGTGAGCTAATTATTTTGCCCCATAAGTGAATAAAACATGCGTTCTCTGTTTCTCACGGGCGATTACACAGTTTTGTCGGTTTAGTTGAAAGCGGTCTTGCAACCAACGTTGTAATTAAGAAAAATTGTGTTTTTTGTTCAGCATTTCTGCGTCCTGTAAGTTACCCAGTAAAAGTATGATGTTTTGTCAACATTTAACAGCGACTTAAGACTGAAATTGTCTACCGCTGTGGAGTAAAGGATTAGCATGCCTGACCTTAAAACTGGCGGGTCCAGATTCAAATTCTGTTTGTCACAAGCTACCTACTTAAGTTTTTTCCGGGGTTTTCCCTCAATTCATTAAGGGTAAATGCAAGGTAACGTTCGTCGCTGGACCCAGGAGTCATTTCTCTGGCATTATGACCAACTCATTCAGACGCTAGATAATTATAGCAGTTGATAAATCGTCGTAAAATAGCCATTAAAGAAAAGATAAATTGTAAAAATGATTTGAAATTTAAAAAATGATTGACACAAATATAACGCTTAGTTTCTCATTTTTGAGAATTTCGTAACAATAGAGTTATGTATGTGTATATATGTATTTATTAACACTACAATTGGGTATACACCCGGTGGGAGTGATATATAATATACAATAATACCTTACAATTATACAATAATTACAGTATAAAAGAAAAAAAAATGAAATGAAACAAACCTAAATTGATTTCTAACTATAAATAAATAGATTCAATAAACCTAGGACTATAAATAAAAAACTACGCTATAATAACGCCAAAAAATAAGCAAAACTAAACCTAATTTATAAGTACTTCTATTTCACCCAACTATTACCAATTTAAGTAATTACATATCATCTTAATTAATTACATATCACCTTAATTTATTTACATATCAACTTAATTATTTACATATCATCTAAATTACATATCTTAATTAATTACATATCAACTTAATTACATATCATCATAAATAATTACATACCAACTTAATTTATTTACATATCAACTTAATTAGATATCTTAATTACATATTATCTTAATTACATATCAACTTAATTTATTTACATATCAACTTAAATATATATCACCTTAATTAATTACATATCAACTTAATTATTTACATATCAACTTGATTACATATAATCTTAATTAATTACATATCAACTTAATTTATTTACATATCAACTTAATTTATTTACATATCAACTTCATTAGATATCATCTTAATTAATTACATATCAACTTAATTATTTACATATCAGCTTAATTACAATATATCATATTAATATGAATTACATATCATCTTAATTACATATCAACTTAATTATTTACATGACAACTTAGATAATTACACTGCACCCACAATTATATTTTCAGTCTATTATGTCGCAAATAACAGGTCTTCAATTGTTTTTAAAAATATATTCATAATTTGCTATACATAATAATAATAATAATAATAATAATAATAATAATAATAATAATAATAATAATACTTTATTGCCAGAACAGAGATGCGTATTGTTTTTATATAAAACACTCCAGCACCTCCAGAAAGAGTAAGTTACATACTCGTGCTCAGGGCCATCCCACATGATGTTAAGAAAATGTATACACAATTCTTCCTCCAGAGCTCGCGATCTACACAAACACTATATTATCTAACATGCTTTTCTTTTCCGCATGATGTTTCTCTTTCCATCCTTCCTAGTAGGTCCTGGCCTTCTTTTCGTTTTTCCTAGTGGTATCCAGGTTACTTGAATTTCTTCTTTTCTCATTACATGTTCATGTCATCTAAATTGTAGTTCTTTTCTTATCCTGGATTTAGCGTACGTTTTTAATAACTAGAATTACAGTCACTTTAAGTTTGGCTTTGAACTTGCTGTTTATCTACGAACTTAACTAATTTCTGTTAAACATATGGGATATATTTTTATGAAGAATTGAATTATAATTGTTAATTAAAACACAGTGGTTTTATATATAGACCAGTTGCTTTGTTTCCCTCTGGAAGTGACATTTGAAGTTCATTTTTATTTAATTGCAACCTGCGTACTAAATACAATGGAAATTAAACGTTTTGCTTCGAAACAAGTGAAAAACACTGAACAAGTTTGTACGATCTAATTTTGTTTAATTAATTTAATATCTCCTCGGGCGCTTTATGCAGTTTAACACAAATAAATTAAAATTGAAAATGAATGTAAAACAGTAGAACTTTTAACACTTTTTCATTTGTAGTAGGAAAATAAATTCTTTGTCATTTCATTGCATTGTATGGTACCTTTTATGTTAAATGTTTCTAGCATACTGGTTTATATGTTTATACGTATTAAAGGAATTTTCTAATCACTTTGCAATGAAAAGTTTGTTTCTCTCGCGTCTTCTGCTGGACGGTATCTCTTGAGTTCCCTTTGAAAACATGTTTATCCTGAGAACCTTTCCATTTCTGCATGTGCCTGCCGTAAAGTGTTCATTACTATGTTATCATATTATTATTTCTGAATAGGTAGATCTTATATTTCACCAGCTTGAAATGGAAATTTATTTCATCGTGGAACGTATGAAGTGGCGCCCATTCGGGAATAATGTCCGTTGCCATTTCTGTGACACATTGAGCGCATCTTGCTCCTTAACTAAAGCAACCCACAAGTCACTAGTCCTTAGCGGTAGGGAGCCCATGCAATGAGTAGTACATATACAGGGTGATTCAAAAGGTTGGGCACAAACTTAAGGTATATGTACACCCAAAAACGCAAAAAATGATGAAAAATTAGAATTTTCAAAATATAACTATTTTAATAGAGAATTTTCGAAATACTCTTTAATTTGATTAAGAACAACTCGGTTTTTCAGAAACCGACAAAATCATCAGCACTTCTTTCTATCCCTCATCATACAACGTCTTTAAAATACTCATCTTCCTGGGCATGACATTAGATTGAAAACGTTTTTACAGAAATACCTCGTTAGTCATAAAACTGTAAATTTCGTCAGGATGTTGACGTTTTTATCACAGTTCAAAATTAAATTGACAAGCAAAATTTGTTGCATCAATGGAAATAGGAACAAAATGCCAAAAAAAAGCATTCAACACCTGAAGTTAAAACAAGGCGGAGGTATTTGAGAGGCAGAAAGAAGCTGAAACTGGACCGACATGCTGCTTAAGGGGTGACATATGATGATTTCTAGGCTCTGAAAGTTTAAGCTCATTTTTTAATTTTAGAATCTTTAATTCTTTCAAACATGATATTGATAGTTACCAAGAAGATATTTTTTTGAAGATTGAAATGTTTTAATCTGACAAGGTTAAAAATTAAAGTTTATTGATTTTTTTATGATTTAGTAAAATATTATTAAGTTAGGATATGGTAAATTTAATTAATCATTTAAAGTTTATGTCAGGACTGCAACCTGAAAAAAATGTGTCTATTTTAAAAACTGCATTTTGTTTGTGGAATGTCAAAATTATAAACTTTGACATAATTTAGATCTGTTTTTCTCTTTCTTATTTCAATTGTAGCTTTATTTTGAGCAAAATTATACAAAACAAAATTTTTTGTATTTATTTCATTATTATATTTGTATTCCTGGTGTTGTGGGAAAGGCCTGATGACCTTAACTACAGGAACCAGAATAAGTAAATACATAAATAAATGAATAAATAAATAAATATAACTTTCTGTTAGAGAATAGCTCTTATGGTCAGATGTGGATAGAAGTAACACCTGCAGGCTTGTCTCTTCAGTGTAAACGACACATATCTTGGGCGTTGATCGGAAGGAAGGTCCAATTGAAGGTCCCCTGATCTGACGTATCGGCTTTATTAGGAATATAAGGTAAAAAAACTATTGATTAATTTTTAATGAAGCATCCAGAATGCTGCATTGGGTTAAATCGCTCGCTTGAACTCGGTCATTGCAGATGAGATACGACGGTCTTACGTAATAAATGCAAGTCCAAGGTCATCTCACCGACATGGTTATCTTGATGGAACACTATGATATGTTTTGCTCACACGGTAAAAAAAGACGTTCCTCTGCCAAAACCAAGTTAAATAAAATAGTATGGGTGAGGTAATTAATAACAATATTTGATTTCTTAATATAAGTCCAGACGTTCTTCGACAGAAAACAAAATATTATTGAGAATGATTAATCATTTATCAGAGATAACGTCATCAGATATAAAACATAGAATAATCATGCTGTAACTGTTACAGACAAAGATTGAGCACTAATTATTAGAGATTATTATTATTAGGTTTTTATTATTATTATTATTAAATTATTGATTATTATTATCATTATTATTATTAAATTATTATTATATCTTGGGCGTGATTGGATCGGAATTACAAATATAAATAGATTGGCAAAAACAAAATCACCCTATGTGGCTCCCATTTGATTACATTTGACGTATCGGCTTTATTACTGCAAAGTTTTGAAATGATAAACATGACAAGGTAAAAGAAAGAACGAATTGTCTAATTATACCGTTTTTAATGACAATTTTATCCATCATACATGTGCGCTAAATGGTTTCGAGCGAAAACGTCCGATTGAGCGTACAATAGGTTTGTCGTCATAGTGACGAAACGACACATAGATGCGAAAGTTTGAATGTTTTTTAATCCATGACACGCTGTTATTACTAAAAAGTATAGCATCAGTATTACGCATGTGAATTGTAAGTTATCAGGAAGTTTCCGTGTTAATTCAAAACACTATAGTAATTTACCCTTAGGAAAAAGAAGAGACTAGTGAAGTCCTTTGTGTGGAGTGTAGTATTGTAAGGGGCAGAAACATGAACATTATGACGAATTGAAGAGAAGAGACTAGAAGAATTTTAAATGTGGATATGGAGAAGAATGAAACATGTTAAATGGACAGACAGAATAAGAAATTAAGCCTTGTTGGAAAGAATGGGAGAGGAAATAATGATGTTGAAAATAATTAGGAAGAGCAAACGGATTTCGTTGGTCACTTACTTACTTACTGGCTTTTAAGGAACCCGGAGGTTCATTGCCGCCCTCACATAAGCCCGCCATTGGTCCCTATCCTGAGCAAGATTAATCCATTCTCTATCATCATATCCCACCTCCCTCAAATCCAATTTAATAATATCTTCCTATCTACGTCTCGGCCTCCCTAAAGGTCTTTTTCCCTCCGGTCTCCCAACTAACACTCTATATGCATTTCTGGATTCGCCCATACGCGTTACATGCCCTGCCCATCTCAAACGTCTGGATTTAATGTTCCTAATTATGTCAGGTGAAGAATACAATGCGTGCAGTTCTGCGTTGTGTAACTTTCTCCATTCCCCTGTAACTTCATCCCTCTTGGCCCCAAATATTTTCTTAAGAACCTTATTCTCAAACACCCTTAACCTATGTTCCTCTCTCAAAGTGAGAGTCCAAGTTTCACAACCATAAAGAACAACCGGTAATATAACTGTTTTATAAATTCTAACTTTCAGATTTTTTGACAGCAGACTGGATGATAAAAGCTTCTCAACCGAATAATAACAGGCATTTCCCATATTTATTCTGTGTTTAATTTACTTCCGAGTATCATTTGGATCCTGTAAGAATTTGGTTGGGTCACTGGCTGAGAATAAACTGCCTACTGAAGGATGCACTGGAAGGAATGGTGAATGGGATAAAAGTTTGGAGCAGAAGAAGATATCAGATGATAAACGACATTAAGATATATGGATCATATGCGGAGACTAGGAGGAAAGGCAGAAAGTAGGAATGATTGGAGAATGTTGGGCTTGCAGTGAAAGACATAACTGTGAATTGTTGAATAGCAATTTACGTTAGTTAATGACTGGTTCTGGCTTGATGTCGACCATCTTCATACGTTCTTAGCTCGATGGTGAGTTGGCTCATTCTTTCACCGAATCACTGACTTAACTTTATGTACTGTGTCGTAAGTACGCACCACTTTATGAATGTCATATTATCACGTGTGTTTGAACTTTGTACAGGGACTTTCTTTTAATGTTATCGTCAATCTAGAAGGTAATTGAGATATTTGTAAAAAAAAAACAATAAAACCTAGAAGTAACTTAATTGAGGGTTGACAAAGCCACAAGAATTGCCGCCCGTAGCTTACGCAAGTATGTGGCTCCCAACGATAGTGATTATAGCGCATTTGCGTGTGATGTTTTACCTGTGACCGTGTGGCGGTTATAAACACAGGAACATATGCCTCCCCGGCCGAATATTTTGCATTCGTTTGTTATGGAAATTGCCTCCCCAAGACCATTTTTAAAACAACAGCAACTAAATATACAATTATGAACGTCAAACGTTCGTGTTTATTGTTTGACTTTCTATCACGACATGTGTTTTAGCATTTTACATTACTTGAATAATGGATAGCTAAAAGTTGCGAAAAAAATATATATCAGCATAATAAAACTTGGAATCATGCAATCCACACTACAGCTATACACTATGTTACAGCATTAAGTAATAAACTGAAATGTTTTTCGTATACACTTCATGTTTTCCTATCCAATTTTCAATATTGCAGAAAGCTGAGTTTTGAAGAGACAGAGCCCGTATTATGTGGCAAATAGGTCACTTCTTGTTATATGGTACCATTACAAAACATAAAGCTTAGAGAATATAATGTAGCATTTATTTGTCTTTAGGCACTTAAAGTCAAATTTGAGAAAGCAGTAAGGCAGGCTTATTTAATTTCGTGATAGGGCCTACTAAGGTTTTATGCAAAATAAGATTCAAATAAAGAAATAGTCTTTTAATGTACATTATTACATTTCAGAAAGTTACATGACAGGATTTTTTCCTCAAATAAATTTACACAATATTTACAAACAAGCAACACGTATAAACAAGAAACTTTAGCACTCTAATAGGATTGGTATAATTTCGTCATGGTACAAGGTTATTTTCGTGATATTCCTTAAATCCAATATATTTAGGCATATTCAGTCTATCAGATGCATACGGGCTATTCCATATGAAATCGATCAATAAAAAACCTCGCATTTTTTATACTCTAATTTTTTTTATAGAAGGTGCTGAGGAGGGTGCATTTGAAAAAATATACTATCGAAAGTCAAACGGTTTTCGTATTGTTGAGCGACAAATTTAGCGTATTTTATAAAAACAAGCCTCTTTCAGCGCTCAGAACTCTGGAACCATTTACTGCAGAACATTGAACGAGAGCTCATTTTGAAGCTGACATTTGGTAGGTTATGATAAGAAGTAATTCTTATTTTTATTGTGTACATAGAGACAGATAATCTCATTTTATTTACTTTTAGGATTTTTGATCATTTGTAAAAATGTGAAAAAAATTGAGAAAAAAACCTTGCATTATTAAGAGGAATTCGGCATTGTTTGGTTAGTCACTCGGCAGTAAGTTTCGAGGGTATTAAATAAATTATTTTCACACGCCTAGACTTGAACGGCGCAGTACCGCACACACTGGCCGAGAGCTGAAGATAAGCGAGAATTGGGCGTCATTTTACTCCTGTGTTTATGAAAACTTGTGATAAAGCTAGCCCAGCTATGCGCTACTAGACGAAACATCACGTGTTTATGTCTTCTGGCCTTGCTTGCCTAGGCTAGCTCCCGCCTCACAGTCAGCTGGTTACTTCACGCGCGTATTATTTATTTTCTTTATTTGATATTTTCAATACTTTCTTATCAACGGTGCACCAGTAAAAATATGTGTTTATTTGTACTTTCAATGCGGAATCTAACCATATATTTAAAAATATTTTTTTCGTGGCCAAAGCCGTCTTAATGAAGAAAAATCTAAATTTCTTCATTTCCATAAAAAGTAAGAAAAAACTGTTTACATGTCAATATAAACTTTAACTTCTCAGAATCAAAATAAACCATGATTTTGTTCATTGGGTGAAAGGGTTTCGGAGCCACAACAGTTTAAAGTTGCTAATTTTATGAAAATACGATAAATTTAAATATTATTAATTTTAACACTATTAAGTTCTGATGCCTCAAACTTTGCACAAAGCATTGTATCACAATTTTCAACGGACAGAAAAGGTTTCATTGTATTTAAAAATTGCAAGGTCAATTTTCTCTATATTTCGGTCGATTGAGATGGAATAGCCCATACGTACAACCCAAACAATTAAAGTTCTTTCGGTATTTTGACAATTAGGCCTACAATTAAAAACAGAAGTACTACAGTTGAGTAGCCCAGTTGAAAAACCAGCTAACTGTCAAAAAAATGAAAAATGAGATAATGGTAAACATGGTTTCAGTTCGTCATTAGCTACGTAATAAGCCATACATTCAGCTGCAAATCCAACTCTAAACCCTTTAAATCTAGTAAATAAAATTGCATACGGTTGCAAAACCTGCTAAGTGTGGAGAGCGTAAGGATGCAATACCTGCTAACTGCACAATGCCATGTTTACTTTTGCAAAACCTGCTAAATGTCACTGAGACAACATGGCCATATTGAGAGTTACGGATGCAAAAGCTGCTATTTCGATCTCCATAAGGATTACATTGAGCATACTAAAATAACGAATAATATATTATTAGACGCTGATCATTAAGCTACTTTTTGCTCGTAGAGTTAAATTGACTATACTGCTGCATCTAAGACATCAGCTGAGAATTTCTGCCCGCGCTCTATCGGGGACTCTAACCTTTTATGTTAAGTGTGTTGAAGTCTTGAAGTGGTTACTGTGATTATCTTGTAGTTTTTTCGACTTTTGCCGAAATGAGTGTGGATGGATATGGTGTATCCTGTTTCAATGACTCTGTTAGTGTTGAGGGAGAAGATACAGATGATGAAGAGAATGGTACCAGTGAAAAGGCGAATCCAAAAGTTTAAACAAAAAAGGTAAACATTTCCAAAAGGACTACACTCCAATGGGTGTCATCCTTACAGAAGCAAACATCAGGGACATTGAAAGACTTCTGGAATTGCACTTCGGGGTGGACTGGTTTCGCAATGCAAACCTGACCTTCTACACCGAAATGTTCAACCAACAGCAAGTCATTGTTGTTGCAGACCTGAGTGAAGATGAGCATGAACATACGGATGTAGTGGACTTCGAACTCATGGCTGAGGAAGAACCGAACATTTTGTAAAGTGTTATATTACATTGATGTTTGTAGAAATTGCAACACCAAGAAGGATACATGTGACTGAAATGAAATTGATATCACAGATTAGGTACATGACAATACACAAAGGATTAGAATTACAGAACTGTGCCTGATCTGTGACCGTGAGATTTCAGTATGGAGTGAAGCCTCCATGCGCTGCAATCAGAGCCTCTAAGCGTCGTGGCATGGAATGAAAGAGTGCCTGAATATGTTCCTGGGGAATCTCCCTCCACGAAGTTTGTATGCGAGTCCACAAAGCGTCAAGAATGGGTGCTGGAGGACTATGACGAACAACTTGCCGACCAACCATATCCCAGACATGTTCGATGGGCGAAATGTCTGATGAACGTGCACACGCATCACTGTCGTAGCAGCATGCCCTGTACGAGCTGAAATGTCACGGTATGACAAACCTGCTTCCCGGAGACCAACCATTCTGCCCCGTTCGAACTCACTCACGTGCTGATATTGCGCCCTTCCATGTCGACGAGGCATACCTGTACTAGCTTTCACATTTCCACTTCGTTTGGAAGCTCTGCACTGACCGATCAAGGCATAACACTAACCTTGCTGGTGACATAAGAGACGTCACTGTTGGTCCTATGTGTACGCCATCTCTTTGGAAACATAATCAATTATTGGTGGTACCCTGTTCTACACATCTCCCGAGTTTGGGGTCGTTTGGGCCATTCTTTCTGAGTGTTGCACTTTTCACAAATAGTAGTACATAAAGGAACCTGCAAACTATAACATTAGTATCCTATTCTCCTTTTAAACTTTTAATAGTACAATATCTGTATGTGTGTTTAATACTATTTAAGTATATAACGAAAATAAGAAAGTTCTCTTCTACCGTCAGTTTGTTTCCAAGTTAGTCTTGTCAGATAAACAGCTAACATTGATGAAATACCAGGTTTTGCAAACTAATGTATCATTAATATGGCTACCTATAGAGTTGCAAATCCTGCTAACTGCTCTATTCGGCTGAAAAACCAGCTATTTGCAAATAAATATGCAAAATAACTAATTACTTATTAATCATATATTTCTGAGCTGTAGGAAGACAGACTAAATATTTTTCCCCATTATTTAAACCAGAAATCATGCCTCTAGCATCTCTGGATAAGTTTTTACACAAATTTCCTCATTTGCCAAAATTCGTCTCACTTGCAAATAGCTGGTTTTGCAAATTGGCTACTCAGTTATGCAATACTAAACTTAAATTATTTAGGTGATTAAAATTTGTTGACAAATATATATTAATTATAAAGAGATTAATGTTTTTTTCTTCAATATTTAACGAAACAAAATTAAAATCAAGCCAATTTTTATGTTGTTGTTGTTTAGTTAACTGTACGAAGACAGGTTTGGACCCCACAATGACACCAACAAAACATCACTGATTTTAGACATGTCATTGTTATGAGGCATATGGTGAAGTTCATTTGAGATGCGGTCGGCATATTTTTAGACCTGCGCCTAGTTCTGTGTGCTCGTGGGTCGTAAATTACAAAGTTGGCGCACTCTCGTTACTGCGCCACTTATTTTTCTGTTTTCCAATGACAATTTTATTGCGCCATCGTGATGCGGTATGGAAGCTAATTGTCACATTACAGCCCCGCCGGCCTCTTGACCGCAGCGGATGGGGTGCACAAGAATTATAGGCCATAGGAAGGTCATTTTAGTCCGGCGAGATTGATGCGAAACCTCCACCAAGAAAAATGAGATAACTTTTTATATCAGTAAGTTGTATATATGTAGCCATAGCCTTATAGACTGTCGTAAAAACGTGAAATGAGTAATAAAAAGTATGGGGGAAATGTAACACGTGATAACATTATAAGAAACTACGAGTATAGGTAACTGGGCCTTTAGTATTGAAGGTGAATTATGTATTTTATTATGATTAAAATAAGAAAGTTGCCCACTCCGTGCCGCGTGTGTGTATGGATATATAGCCTCTTAGCTACTGGAAAACTAGCTATTAAATATAGCCTAAAAGCCTGCAGATCCCCAAGTTTCAGAGACTCGCATAAGGAAATTTGAATTTCTTCATTTATTGAAGCAGTTTGTAGCATCTCAGGAAATCGTAAACTTGAGAGGGGTGCAAGATAACTGGGCCAGCGTTTACGACTTCTGCTGCCGCTGATATTAACGTGGCCCTGAGCTATGTGTGTCTTAAGTTATTGTGATAAGCAAGCTTTTCGTCCACAAATAAAACATAGCAAAGTAGCTACCACAGTGTGAGCAGGAAGCTTTGCTGTAGTTTTAAATTTTACTCCAGAGAAAGCTAGAGACTGGGGACGGGTAGACATTTTATTTGGAGGGCCAGTAACTATAAACATGACTGGTCGAGGGAAATGTAATTCCTGAAAATACAAATACATTTACACATACAATGAGGTGGGAAAATAGTAGTGAGTTTGAGTGATGAATTTAGGTTGTTTTTATTCAAATGGCGAATACAAAGGAGGTCAGTTATTGGTATATTACTGGCATCACGTGTGAAAGATGAAGTAATGTCAGTGCGTTATGTAGCTGACCGGATGATAATGGTGAGACAATTAGGGAAAAAAATATATACAGAGTGCGTCAGAAAGAACGGATGGATTTCACATGGCAAGAAAATTGTAAAGATTCATCAAATCAAAAATTTATTGTTATCAACATATTCACCAATACATGCAGTTTATTTATGTAAAACAACATTATCCATATGATGTCCTTGGCTTTCAATACAGGCATCGAGGCGTTTTCTGATGTTCGCCATCACTTTCACAGTCATAGCTGGTGCAATTGCCACGATTTCTTCGCGAATCGCTGTCTTCAGTTCGTCCAGTGTATGTGATCGATGTTTACAAACTTACGCCTTCAAATGGTCTCAAAGAAAGAAGTCGCAGGGCGTGAGATCTTACCGTAGCCTCGGACAATCTCAGTGCAATAGAATTTCGTCCAGGTGATTTCTTCTTTAATGTTGAACCTGTGATACGAAACGAAGCCACCCACCGCAAAATTGTATTCCGAGTTGGAATCCTAGCGTGACATCCGATGTCGAAATGAGTCCTGAGTGGCGATCACAGACTCTTCATTTTTCAAAAATGTCTCTACATGAAAGCACGTTGTACACCAGACCAACACCATATTCTCAACTGAAACTGCATTCTATGGCTGACCCAACAGTCGTGGTCCCCCTCACTATATCTCTCTCCTCGTTGCGTATCGATAGTTTGAAATCCATCCGTTCTTTCTGACGCACCCTTTACTTAGTGCTAGTACAGGGACATCATTTTATTTTTACTTCAATTCTTATTGTACCTGAGTTTTTAATGTACTTCACTCCCACCCCTTCTACTAATGAAGTTCAACCTTCCACACCTGTGGAGTAACGGTCAGCGCGTCTGGCCGCGAAACCAGGTGGCCCGGGTTCGAATCCCGGTCGGGGCAAGTTACTTGGTTGAGGTTTTTTCCGGAGTTTTCCCTCAACCCAATACGAGCAAATGCTGGGTAACTTTCGGTGCTGGACCCCGGACTCATTTCATCGGCATTATCACCTTCATTTCATTCAGACGCAAAATAACCAGAGATGTCGATAGAGCATCGTAAAATAACCCAATAAAATAAAAATATTGCACTTATTTTCTTGAAACGTAACAAATTTCTATGCTTTTACATGTCCAATATATCCTCTATGTTGGACGCTCCTCCTTATAGTTCTATCTTGGACGATTCTCATGTTCTATGTGTGTGTATGTTTATTTACACTGCAAGTGGGCAAGCACCCGGTGGCAGTGGTACTAACAATATAAACAATACACAATAAAATTGAAGAGTCCACTGCAAGAAAGATGGATGTCGTTTGGAATACATTTTGCAGGAGAAGCAATTGAAAGTTTGAAATGCTCAGCGCTCAAAGCTTAACTGTGATTTTCCGATCATTACTGGACAATGACTATCAGTGTTAAGGGTATATGTACGTGAACAACTATAAATATTATCAGAAAATGCAGGTTCTAAATTTCTAAAATTTTATAAGACAATGAACTCACAATTGGACAAAAATTACAAGGTTACCACAACAAGATTTATTAGAACTTAAATATCTGATAAAAGTATAAAAAAGATTGCTAATAATATTTTTCAAACCAGTTTTATCAGAGTATGAAAAATAAAAACAAAGAAATTTTGCACTTATATAATTTGGTAACCATAACATTGTTATGGTCTCTCTGACATCTTTAATATTTTTCCTGCATGTAATAAACACTTATTTCTGAAAAGTAGACTACTCTCAGACATGTAGAGTTGTTTATTTTAATACAATTAATTTTTTATTTGTACCATATAAAATATATTAAAATTTACACACTGTTTTGGACCCTAATTTTTCATTTTCAAAGAAATGGACATTATTATAGTCTATTCATGTTAAATCAGTGTACAAAATTTCAGAATTCTATCTCTAATGGTTGTGGAGTTATGAAATATTATGTGTGAAAATTTTTAAATTTTGGAAAATTTTATTTAAAGTAAAAAGTGAATTCTTAAAAATATTATTACTAACCTTTTTATACTTGTATCAGATATTTAAGTTCTAATAAGTCTTGTTGTGGTACCTTGTAATTTTTGTCAAATTGTGAATTCATTTGTTTATAAAATTTTAGAAATCTAGTGCCTGCATTTTCTGATAATAATTGTGGTCGTTCACGTACATATACCCTTAATGCCTTATAACTCTCTATGTCCCTTTATATGTCTTAAGCTATGCACTGACAGTCTTGGTTCATTTTCGACAAGAAAGTGACATCCATCATTCTTGCAGTGGACTCTTCAATTACAATACACAATGCAATTATACAATTCACAATACAATTAGATAGACAATACAATTATATACACAATACAATAAGAATACACAATACAATTATACAACACACAATACAATTAGATAGATAATACAATTATGTACAGAATACAATAAGAATACACAATACTATTATACAACACACAATACAATTAGATAGACAATACAATTATATACACAATACAATAAGAATACACAGTACAATTATACAATACACAATACAATTATATACACAATACAATAAGAATACACAATACAGTTATACAATACACAATACAATTAGATAGACAATACAATTATATACACAATACAATAAGAATACACAATACAATTATACAACACACAATACAATTAGATAGATAATACAATTATGTACAGAATACAATAAGAATACACAATACAATTATACAACACACAATACAATTAGATAGACAAGACAATTATATACACAATACAATAAGAATACACAGTACAATTATACAATACACAATACAATTATATACACAATACAATAAGAATACACAATACAGTTATACAATACACAATACAATTAGATAGACAATACAATTATATACACAATACAATAAGAATACACAATACAATTATACAACACACAATACAATTAGATAGACAATACAATTATATACACAATACAATAAGAATACACAATACAATTATACAACACACAATACAATTAGATAGACAATACAATTATATACACAATACATAAGAATACACAATACATTTATACAATACAGAATACAATTAGATAGACAATACAATTATATACACAATACAATAAGAATACACAATACAATTATACAATACACAATACAATTAGATAGACAATACAATTGTGTGTTTCACTTGATAATCAATTCTCCCAATTGAGATGCACAAAGGCGGGAGTGCCGCAGGGCTCCGTATTAGGACCACTACTTTTCTCTATCTACATTAATGACGTATCAAAGAACTTACAGTATTGCCGATATCACCTCTATGCCGACGACCTACAACTTTACATACATTCCAGACCCAATACGATCAATGAATCGATTGACAAGTTAAATTGTGACCTAGCCACTGTCTCCACTTGGGCGGCCAATTTCGGACTCGCACTTAATCCAAGTAAGACTCAAGCCATAATTATTGGACATAAGCGTTTAGTTAACTCCCTTAATAACAGTAATCTTTCAGTTGTTACCCTTAACAACACGCTAATCCCTTATTCATCTGTCGTAAAAAATCTTGGCTTCTTTTTTGATAATAATCTAAGTTGGAATTTTCAAGTTAAAG
Source organism: Periplaneta americana (assembly GCA_025594305.2). Lineage (NCBI taxonomy): Eukaryota > Metazoa > Arthropoda > Insecta > Blattodea > Blattidae > Periplaneta > Periplaneta americana. The sequence continues at coordinate 184,965,193 of JAJSOF020000005.1, read as the reverse complement.
AAACGATAAAAAAAATCTGTTCCTCCATTCACTATTTGAGTCGCTTGAGAAACTCCTTGCCCCAGCAACTAAAACTTACCCTAGTGCAAACCCTAGTAACGCCGCACTTCGATTATTGTGACGTTTTGTTAAGTGACCTAAGTTCTGAATTGTCAGTCAAGTTACAGCGAGCTCAGAATATGTGCGTCAGATACGTGTGCAACATCCGACGGTATGATCACATATCACCGTCCTTCGCAAGTCTCTCGTGGCTCCGACTTAAAGAACGTAGAACTTTACACTCTTTGTCTTTACTCTTTCTTATTCTGCACACTTCAACACCAAATTACCTTTCGTCTCGTTTCTCTTATCTATACTCTAACCACGACGTAAATACCAGATCACTTATCTGTGGCACGCTAAGTATACCTCTTCATATAACATCTTGTTATTCATCATCTTTTACAATATCCACCTCGCGTCAATGGAATTCCTTGTCACAAAGTATTAGGGGCTGCAAGACAATAAACACCTTTAAGAACAGCTTAAAAGATAACCTTATCAGCATTTCACTCCAATCATACTGATTTAAACTATCACTGACTACATTGTTACTTTTTTCTTTAGACATCATCCTGATTGTGCTGTATTTTAATTGTCTCGTAATAATCTCTTTCTATTATCTAATATTATTTGAAATATATTAACATTCTATGTATTTTAGTTTAATTCTGCTACACAGTTTATTTCAGAGTTTAATTAATAGTTCATAGTATTTTGTTGTTTAATTCGTAAATAACTCTTGTATACATGTAACTCTCATCTAAATCAAATTGTTGGATTCTTTGTAAGTTCATGCATATGTATATACACTTTTTGCTGGTTGAGTGGAAGAGAAGGCCTTACGGCCTTAACTCTGCCAGCTAAAATAAATCATTATTATTATTATTATTATTATTATTATTATATACACAATACAATAAGAATACACAATACAATTATACAACACACAATACAATTAGATAGACAATACAATTATATACACAATACAATAAGAATACACAATACAATTATACACAATAATTACAATTAATAATAATATTCTATTGTGTATTTCTGCTACGTGTTTAGAGTTGATTTTCATTGAACCCTTGTGTTTTACAAGGTTCATTAGCGCAGTGAAATGAGAGGGGGTTTTCCTTGTACAGTACAGCAACTGTGAACCTCTTTCTACATTCCTGGAATTACCCATTTTGTTCTTTTTGTAACTCTATTGTGGCTAAATTTGAGTATGAAGTGAAAGGGCATTATTTTTCATAACACTGAACTTTATGATGTGAAATTATTTCAGCAGGCCTCAGTGTAGAAATCAGTTTATGTTGAGGTTTTATCTGTGAAAGTCAGTTTGTGGAGTTTTTATAGTGCCTCATTGAACGGAAGAAAGAAGTTATTGATCGTTTGCGTTGTGGTGTAGCTGTAGGAAAACTGCAATATTTCTAAATAAACAGTTAAAAAAATTAGGAACAATAGGACCTCTGTATTAAATGCTTGGGAACAAAATTGCAATGGGGAAAGGAAAGAGTTGGAAAACTATTAATGAAGAACTCGTTAGTGACAAAGCGTTTGAATACTGTAGTTCCTTAACATTATGTTCAGCAATTTCCTTTCCATTGCATGATAAAAATTTCTATTTCTCTCCTTGTACACCTCGTTAGGTTGGACAATTTTTTATTGAACCATACGTGTCCAGGTTAGAGAGGTTTCACTGTATATCGATAATAAATTGAAGGACAGAAGCGAGGGAGAAAATGACTTATTCCAGAAAATATAAAATTGAATATTCTATTAACTGTCAATAAGTTCTGTCTTAAAAAAAAAAAAATATTAAATTTAGAATTAACTTTGTCATGTATTTTTCTCATTCGATATTGAGATATTTGTGGACAGCATCAGGGACTGTCGAAATAAAACTGAATTCAAACGCAAACTTACTAGGCACTTGGTCAGTAATTGAGACTCGTTCAGACATGGTTTCTTGTAAATAGTTCTCTTAATTTATCACAAAATATTTCAATATCCGGTAATTTCATCACTATAGATTTTTGTTATTGTAGGTTTAATTTGTAATTCAGTAAATACAAAAATATTCTTTGTTCTTAACTTACATGATAAAATGTCTAGCTTTCATTAATCAGGTAATCTTGTCGTACTTTAATTTTTATTGTAATCGTAATTGTAAATTTAATATTAATTGTAATTTTATTCTTCATATTATAGTTGTAATCCCCTGATAGAGGGGCAGAGAAGGCCTGACGGCCTTATCTCTACTAGGTTAAATAAATAAATACTAATACTAAATGCTGGTATGTACTAATATTTTCAAAACACAGGGTAATTTTAACTATCTGAGACTTCGAATAGACCTACATAAATTGAAATGTTATAAACATGGTATATTATTTCCATTGTAAATTATTCTAAGAATATATTGGGACTATAATCAGTAGTACGTTTCTCGCGAGGAATGGGGTCGACATCTCAGGTACTACCATGCGATATCATCTCCTAAGTTTCCATCTAGAGAACCAGAACACCTATTCATGTTGCATATCTGGGAGATTATGTAAAGTATACAGAAGTTCGTCCCCCCCTCCATCCCGGAGGCCGGTCATCGTTCCCTGGAAGCGGAGTGGAATCATGCAAATCTCCAACCCAACCCACCCTCCCTCCCCCAACCCCTTCGGAAGTCCACGCCGCCACATGACCTAATTGTATTCAATCAGGATTATATAACATTATGAAGAATGGGGGTTTACTTTGCCATATCATAAAAGTTTTGAAATTGGAATAGTTGGAAGAATGGAATGATGCAGTGCAGTTCCACTGTTTATAACGCTGCTGGGATTATGTATACGGTGTCACAAAACACGTGTGCTAGAAAGGAGATGGAAGAAACAAACCAGCATCGCTAAGAATAAGATATCGGACCTTATTTCGTTTCTAAAAAGAAATAGACTCCTTTTAAGTTGTATCAACAATCATCGTGAATTCTTATAGTATAAAAAAAAGAAAAGAAAAATTTGGACAACAAAGTGTTACCTTAGTAACATCTGAAACTTGCAAATTGACTCTTTCAATGTATATTTATTAACTCTTAACTTACTAATGTCAATTGTTTTAATTACATTGTTAGAGCGTTTGCTTGCTCTCTAATTTACAGAGGAGTCTTAGCTATAAATCCATCTTCACTATTACTACTAATTATATTTTAAAAAATCAAACGAAATTAGCAACAAAATTACAAAATATTTCAGTTATTAAATAACCTTGAAATATTGTTACTATGGAAACCACAAAAACTCACAACCACCGCCTTCTGGGAGCTTTCTTAAATACAGTACTTACAACTATACTTCGTTCCATAATGTCTGACAGGAGATGTGAACATTGCCGGCAGAGGAGGAGGGAAATATAATATTGCTATTCAACCAATAGCAGAGGTCTCATTCCATGCTTGTCTTGAAGTTGGGCAGTCTGAAGCGTTCTACCCCCGCCCAACTTCAAGACAAGCGTGGAAATGAGACTCTGCCTGCCATTGGTGGAATAGCAATTATACTTTTCTCTTCTTCTGCCGGCATTGTTTACTTCCCCTGTCAGATATTATGGAACGAAGTATAGCTTGTTTCAGTTAAATTTTTCATACCTGACTAACATTTGTACATTTTAAAAGTATGTATTATATTTATTATGACTATTACACTCTTACTACGTCATACTACTATTGACCAATAAAACGGTACGAAAGGACGTATTTCAACCAATCATGGCTGCTTATCGCACAATTTTATCGTCCCTAGCATTTGTTTAATTTTATCGCGTCCCTAGCATTTGTTAGCATTTCTTTGTTTGCCAACATTTGAAACTGCGCTGGTCTGGACGTCAAAAATATATATAAAATTACAAACCACTCCAGTCGATGCACAGCAGTTTCAAATATGACTCGCATTGCCATTCAAGAACAAGAATTAATAAAAATCACTGATCATACCTATGCATCTTCTGAAATCCTATTTACAAATAAATGAAGAGCACCATTCGGAAATCCTGAATAAGTTGAATACACCATGTAGGCCTAAATCAACGAGTTCCACTTCTATTATGCACACGTCCAATATAACATCAATTGAACCACCAACCACATTGAAATTTGAAAATTGTACATTCAATAATTATTCCTTTTAAAATTATTCTTCGGAAATTCTGAATAAGTTGAATACACCATGTAGGCCTAAATCAACGAGTTCCACTTCTATTATGCACACGTCCAATATAACATCAATTGAACCACCAACCACATTCAAATTTGAAAATTGTACATTCAATAATTATTCCTTTTAAAATTATTCATGTTTATTTTTTATGTCATCGTCGTTAATTAAAACTTTTCTAACACTTGTGTATATTAGTTAGGTTATGTTATAGCTTCTGCTCTGAGAGGATAAAAAGAACTTCTGCTATATGATATTATGGATAGTCACGTATCAGAGATTGTTTAATATTAAGATTTATTGAATAGTAATCATTACAGTGTCTGTATAAAGACACTACTGCCATCTAGCATGCATCTAGCGTAATATTTGTAATGTTGAGATGGTACAATAATACATTTGAAGACAGTTGTATTTTCGTAAGTCAATTAATATTTTATTGTATTGGAGTACTTCGTTACTTCTAATTTTTATATACTTTCTTCTAATCGTGTAATAGTCAATTAAACCCACTCGAGTTTTGATTTTCTCTAGATAAATAAAAACGTCTAGTGAGATTACTGTTGATAAATTAATTGTACAAAGCATAATATAAAAATTCACCGGAGGTCATAGTCATTCAACATTGCAACGCACTGCACATAAATAACTATACGAGTAAGGAACTAAATAGGTAAATAAATAAATAAATAAGTGGGTAAATAGCTAATAAGTAAATAAGTGGGTAAATAGGTAAATAAGTAGGTAAATAAATAAATAGGTAAATAAATAAATGAGTAAATAGGTAAATAAATAAATAAATAAATAAGTAGGCAAATAAATAAATAGGTAAATAAATAAATACATAAATAGGTAAATAAATGAATAAACAAATAGATAAATAAGTAAATAAATAAGTAAATAAGTGACTAAAATAAGTACATAATAAATAGGTAAATAAATCAATAAGTAGGTAAATAAATAAGTAAATAAATAAATAAGTAGACAAATAAATGAGTAAATAAATAAATAGGTAAATAAATAAATAAATAGATAAATAAATAAATAAATAAATAAATAAATAAATAAATAAATAAATAGGTAAATAAATAAATAAGTACAGGCAAATAAATAAATAAGGTAAATAAATAAATAAACAAATAGATAAATAAGTAAATAAAAATAAATAAGTGACTAAAATAAAAGTACATAAATAAATAGGTAAATAAATCAATAAGTAGGTAAATAAATAAATAAGTAAATAAATAAATAAATAAATAATAGACAAATAAATGAGTAAATAAATAAATAAATAGGTAAATAAATAAATAAATAGGTAAATAAATAAATAACATAAAATAGGTAAATAAATAAATTTTAGCTGGGTAAATAGGTAAATAAATAAATAGGTAGGTAAATAAATAAACAAATATTTAGATAAATAAATAAATAAATAGATAGATAAATAAGTAAATAAATAAATAAGTAAACACTGACTAAAATAAATAAATAGGTAAATAAATCAATAAGTTAGATAAATAAATAAATAAGAAATAAATAAATTATTAAGTAAATAAATAAATCAGGTGAAATAAATAAATAAGTAGGTAAATAAATGAGTAAATAAATAAATAGGTAAATAAATAATCTTTTAAGCTGTTCTTAGGTTTAAATAAATAAATAAATAACTAATAAATAAATATGTGAATAAATGAGTTAATAAATAATTTAGGTAAATAACTAAATAAATAAAGAAAGTTAAATAAACAGTAACTAAATAAGTAAGTAAATATAAATAAATAAAAGTTAAATAAATAATTAAATACATAAATAATTAAAAATAAATAAATATGTAAATAAATAAAAATAAATAAATAACTAAATAAATAAATAAGTTAAATAAACTAAATAAATAAATAGTTAAATAAAAAATAAATAAATAAATAAATAAATCATTAAATAAATAAATAATTAAAAAATAAATATATAAATAAATAAATAAATAGGTAAATATATAAATGTATAAGTAAATAAGGAGATAAATAAATACATAAATAAATAAGTAGGTAAATATATAAATGAATAAGTAAATAAGTAGGTAAATAAATAAATAAGTAGCTAAATAAATTAATAGGTAAACAAATAAACAAATAAATAAGTATATAAATAAATAAATAAGTAGGTAAATAAATAAAATTAAATAAAGTAAACAAATATGTAAATAAATAAATAATAAATATGTAAGTAAGCAAAGAAATAAATAAGTAAATATATAAGTAAATAAATAAATTAGTAAAGAAATAAATAATTAAGTAAAGAAAATGTAAACAAATAAATAAGTAAATATGTAAGTAAATAACTAAATAAGTAAATAAATAAATAAATATTTAAGTAAGTAAATAAATAATTAAGTTCATAAATAAATAAAAAAATATTTTTCTTGCTTGTCAGTGTGAAGTCGTCATTTTTAGAAATGAACTCCCGCTTCATTTGTCACGCAGTTTATCCAGAAGACATTTTTGGAGGAGGATTCAGAAGTTTCTTTCTGCGCATCATCTGTGAGCCATTATCGACGAAACTTCGGAACGTAGTTATAGCAATTTTGACGGGATGTGTCCCTTGTTACGGCTGCCCTTCCCTCCTATTTCGTCCTTACCCTTCTCTGGAAACTTTATGTTAACGCATGAAGACGTTAATATTTGAAAGTGATGCTGAACTAACAATTACTGCGCGGAATAATACTGTGTTCCGATTTGTTTATTGGGGAGGAAGTAATCCGTAGAGACGAGGAAATAACATGCAGGCAGGCTGACAGACGGGGCTCTATTGAAATGAGAGCGCACTCCTTATTGTTCCCGCTTCTCCGACTTGACGGGGACTATGTCTGCTGGAAGTAACGCGCCTCTACCCTCGAACCACATCTCCCTGGACAAGCGCTGTGTCTTGGCATTGTTAACATGTCTGAGCCGGAATTCTTTCTACTAAAATAATCCCTTTCTTATGTTCTGCAGAAAAATTTAATTGTAGTGTTATCATGGATTTTGTTTGACAGTAATTACAGAACAGTACAGTATTCTTCTTGATTTCCGTAGCCATGTAGACTGTTAGTATTTCACAAATTGTTAAAGTAGGCTTGTTACAAATTTGAACAGGTTACATCTTCTTCTTGTTTATGCGGATGACGTGAATATGTTAGAAGAAAATCCACAAACGATTAGGGAAAACACGGAAATTTTACTTGAAGCAAGTACAGCGATACGTTTGAAGTAAATCCCGAAAAGGCAAAGTATATGATTATGTCTCGTGACCAGAATATTGTACGAAATAGAAATATAAAAATTGGAGATTTATCCTTCGAAGAGGTGGAAAAATTCAAATATCTTGGAGCAACAGTAACGAATATAAATGACACTCGGGAGGAAATTAAACGCAGAATAAATATGGGAAATGCGTGTTATTATTCGGTTGAGAAGCTTTTGTCATCTAGTCTGGTGTCAAAAAATCTGAAAGTTAGAATTTATGAAACAGTATGAAGGGTACACGGGAAAAACGATCAAGGTCCATCAAAAATCGAAATTGAGTTAATAATGCCATCTTATAGTGGAAAGGAAGTACTATCATGTGGTCTAGCTAGCAATAAGAAATCATCGTTCTTGACATTCCACTACGTTAATTTCTATTAAATACACACATAACAAAGTTTTAAATGCTTAAACTTTAAAATTCGTTTTTCTCGAAACTTTCTAAAATGGACCTTGATCGTTATTCCCGTGTACCCTTCAGTTATATTACCTGTTGTTCTGTATGGTGTGAAACTTGGACTCTCACTTTGAGAGAGGAACAGAGATTAAGGGTGTTAGAGAATAACGTGCTTAGGAAAATATTTGGGGCTAAGAGGGATGAAGTTACAGGAGAATGGAGAAAGTTACACAACACAGAACTGCACGCATTGTATTCTTCACCTGACATAATTAGGAACATTAAATCCAGATGTTTGAGATGGGCAGGGCATGTAGCACGTATGGGTGAATCCAGAAATGCATATAGAGTGTTAGTTGGGAGACCGGAGGGAAAAAGACGTTTAGGGAGGCCGAGACGTAGATGGGAAGATAATATTAAAATGGATTTGAGGGAGGTGGGATATGATGATAGAGAATGGATTAATCTTGCTCAGGATAGGGACCAATGGCGGGCTTATGTTAATTACCTTTCGTCTCGTTTCTCTTATCAATACTCTAACCACGACGTAAATACCAGATCACTTATCTGTGGCACGCTAAGTATACCTCTTCATAGAACATCTTGTTATTCATCATCTTTTACAGTATCCACCTCGCGTCAATGGAATTCCTTGTCACAAAGTATTAGGGGCTGCAAGACAATAAACACCTTTAAGAACAGTTTAAAAGATAACCTTATTAGCATTTCACTCCAATCATACTGATTTAAACTATCACTGACTACATTGTTACTTCATTCTTTAGGCATCATCCTGATTGTGCTGTATTTTCAAAATTGTCTCATAATAATCTCTTTCTATTATCTAATATTATTTGAAATATATTAACATTCTATGTATTTTAGCTTAATTCTGCTACACAGTTTATTCAGTGTTTAATTAATAGTTCATAGTATTTTGTTGTTTAATTCGTAAATAACTCTTGTATACATGTAACTCTCACTTAATCAAATTGTTGAATTCTTTGTAAGTTCATGCATATGTATATACACTTTTTGCTGGTTGAGTGGAAGAGAAGGCCTTACGGCCTTAACTCTGCCAGCTAAAATAAATCATTATTATTATTATTATTATTATTATTATTATTATTATTATTATTATTATTATTATTATTATTATGTGAGGGTGACAATGAACCTCCGGGTTCCTTAAAAGCCAGCAAGTAAGTAAGTAAGATTTTTGAAGACAATTTACATGTTTGCATACTTTCTCTACACTTCGTATATGGGGAAGTGAAATTAAAAATAGGGAATTCTAGATATAATTTTATGTACATCGGATTCCCTAAAACAATGACGAAAGCGTCGGAGTGGACTTCACGTAAGTTCTGCAATTTTCCTGTAGAGTGCTACTGCTTGCACTCGCCTCAACAGTTTCCACACGACGTGTCACCGGGAAGTAAACTTCTATCAAAGCTCTCCGAGCATTGACATGTCAGCAAGCCATCAAGGAAAGAAACCTGGGAGTTTATATAAGGCGGAGTCAATAACAAATAGAACCACGAGAGGATTTCAGAAGTAGCGACTTGATCTCAAGGAAAATGACCCACATTTTCGCGCTATTACAAGGCAGACAGTCATTTCGAAAGAGAAGACAGAAATAATAATAAAAACTGACGATGAAATGGGAAACGAAAACTTCGATTTGCTTTTCGATTTTCTACTGTTCGACCTTTCTCGAACTGCTACGGAAGGAGAACTGAGACTTGCAGCTCCTTTGCAACCTCCTCAAAAAAGGAGATTTCCTCTCCTCTTTTCAAGGGATGAATGGTTACGTGTGAGATGAGGATCCTTCAAGTTTTATATGCGATGCGCTTTGGCTGGTGGGGGGGGGGTAGGTTTTTGGAATGCTGTATGAAGCCTTCCATACAGCAGTGCGATCTGGCGGGATGTTGCCGCAAAGCTACTGAAATGCTTTCTTCTTCCCTCAACCGGAAACTTCTCAACCCTTTTCTAAAATAAACTCTGCAGGCTTGTGAACCCTTTACATGGTATTTCGTCTCTTGTGTATACTTTACTCAAAGTTTCGCCAATATATTCTTTAGATTTTTTCTTTTTTGTTTAAAAGAACTGGAAGTGATTTTGGCAATGGTTTTGCTTTTCATGCGTGGGTTTTCGTAGGTAATAGCTATATGCGGGAATATGATCGATATCAGAAATTAGTATGTGCGAAGTTTGCGTACAATAAGGTAGCAGCACCAGCGCGGTGAAGTCGAACAAGAAAGAAGTCATGCTTTACACATTTCGTATTTATTAGCGTTATTAGCAAATTAATAAATAGTTGGTCGGCGGGAAAATGCACATAAGTAAAAAAATAATAATTTTTCAGGAGAGAATTTCTTTTTAATTTACTCTTAACTGAATGTAAGTATAATAATGAAATTCATGTATGTTAAAGTAAGACCCTTTTCAATTTAAAGTACAAGAAAATTTATTATTTCAAAAATTAGAAAAAATATTAGACTTATGTGATTAGGTACAACAGAAAAATGGACTTTTTTTTTACTTATGTGCCTTTTTTCGCCGACCAAAGAAATTATACCTGTAATATAACTTTAAATAAAAGTAAAAATCATCGATCATTGTAGATCACGTTTGAATCTTGACTTTGAATATCCTGCACTGTTGAAATTGTTGTTAAATACATACTACTAATAAATAGAGTATAGTGAAATCATTGCGAGGGTGTTAAAAGCAGCTGGGCTTATAACTAATGAATTTAGAGAAAAATTTTATCTCTTTTGTCCAGTGAGAAGTAAGGAAATTGTTTGCAAAATGTATAACGTGTTAAAGAGTCTGAATTTAGGCTTACCAAATAACTTATTAAGTGCTGATCGCCGCATGAAGAAATTTAAATTATTTATTTATATGCTTGTTTGTTTATTTATTTAATTATTTGTTTGTTTGCTTGTTTCTTTATTTATTTATTTATTCCTTTATTTATTTATTTATTTACTTACTTACTTTTATTTATTTATTTATTTATTTATTTATTTATTTATTTATTTATTTATTTATTTATTTATTTATTTATATTTGTGTACTGGACAATAGTCATAAGTCAATTATAGTCCAGCACATTAGTACAATACAAAACTAAATAAATACATTAAGATATAGCAATAATAAAGATTAAGATCGTTAGGCCGGGTGCACACAGAATCAGACGCGACGCTACGTTTTGCTTTACAACGCCTCGCGACAGCTTAAAACTGTCTGCTCGCGACAACTGATTTGCTGGCTGTGGGATTGGATAGGCTAGAAAATGGCGTCAATAATAGAGGACTGTCTATATGAAAAATTCTATTGCATTTGCTTATTATTTCCTAAGGACGCAAGCTCCTAAAAATCTATACGATTGAAAGAGTCTTAAAATTAAAATGTACTGCACAAACGTCATTTTTTAAGTTATGACTACTTCACGACTCACAATAAAGAAAAATAATATATTAAATCAGTGAGTGATAGTATAGAGCAGAGAATTAGGCTTACTACAAATTACACTGGTCAACAGTCATTTTGCGCCAGACATAAACTAAAAATTCTTACTAATTTCGACCTCCTGAATTAAAAAATAACAAGCAAAATGTTCCATCACTTCTGGTTTTCGAGATGCACAATATAATTAATTTTCTATGCATTTTATTTAAAAATCACCGTATTTCGTGTGTAACTATTTTGTTTTACAAATGTGAAGACCCATTATGTGAAAACAAATGTAGTATATGTAGGGCACCATGTTAGAAGCACTTGTAGAAAGGGAAATTATTTTATTACCCTTCTACGAGCCTATTTCGAGGAGTGAAACAGGTTCGCGGTATAAATTCACTTGAGTTTACCTGATTTTACTTGAGATGTGCATTTCTTTCACGGTGAGCTTAATTACATTACTGTAGTTTATATTTTGCAATATATCACCATGTCAAAACCACTTCTAGAAGCGGAAATTGTTTTATTGGTCTTTTCGGTTCCATTTGGAGGGGAAGAAACATGTTCGCCATATGAAAACGCTTGTTTACCAGGGTATTTCTGTGGTGTTAGTATTCTGTGTAGGACGTGTAGGCTATTTCTTTAAAGTGTCCTTTAATGATAATATTCAAAGTACAAATGGTTTATATGTGCGGATTTGAAGGTTGCAGCATTGCTTTTTGGAATGCAATTAGGCTACACCAAATTTTGCTGCTTTCTGTACGAATTGGACAGTCGCGCTCGAGATATTTTATTTTTATTTTATTTGATTGGGTTATTTTATGACGCTTTTTCACCATCTAGGTTATTTAGCGTCTGAATGAAATGAAGGTGATAATGCCGGTGAAATGAGTCCGGGGTCCAGCACCGAAAGTTACCCAGCATTTTCTCGTATTGGGTTGAGAGAAAACCCCGGAAAAAAACCTCAACCAGGCAACTTGCCCCAACCGGGATTCGAACCCGGGCCACCTGGTTTCGCGGCTAGACGCGCTGACCGTTACTCCACAGGTGTGGGCTCGCACTCGAGATAAGCATTATAAAATAAAACGACAATCACTAGAGCCAAGGAAGAAAAATATTATACATCAACCCCTTGTAGGCCTACCTCAAAGCGAAGTAATTTTACCCCTTTTACACAATAAGTTAGGGTTAATGAAGAATTTTGTTAAAGGGATAAATTATAAAACTGAAGCATATAAAAATATCCAGGAAAATTTCCTGCTATTAATAATCCGTGGCGCTACACCCCGTGAAGAGCCCAGACCTACCAGCCGGCTGCTGGCCTCACGTCCACATGCCAAAACAGAGGTGAACGATCATCCAACTAAAATGGAGGTTTCGTGTGGTTAGCACGATGATCTCCCCAGTCGTTATATCTGGCTTTCGCAACCGGCTTTCGCTACCTATCGTAGCTCCCCAAGTGCATCACGATGCTAGGTGGGCACCGGTCCCACACACTGGCCGAAATTTCATGAGAAAATTTCTTCCCCCATGAGGACTCGGACCAGCGCGCATTCCTTAACATTTCCTGCTATTAGTGATTCAAAAATAAAAGAGGGAGTTCTCAATGGACCACAAATTAGAGAAATAATGGACAATCACTTCGAATCTTTGCTGGGAGGAAAAGAGACAGCCGTCTGGATTGCATTCAAGGAGATTGAATTAATTTTCTGGATAACTGTAGAAGTGAGAACTATGAAGAACTAGTGAAAAATTTACTGTTGGTGTATTAAACTAGGGGTTGTAAAATTTTCCTGAAAATTCACTTCCTTCACTCACATCTTGACTTTTTTTTCCCCCGAGATTTGTGCGATTTCGGTAATGAGCATGATGAGCACTTCTATCAAGAAACTTCAACTATGGAAAAAAGATACCAAGGACAATGGAGTACCAATATGCTAGCAGACTATTGTTGGACTTTAACTCGTGTTGTACCTGATGCCCAGTGTAAAAGAAAATGCAGAAAAGGGAACCTGTAATCTTCTGAACACTGAATATTTAGCCTTATTGTCATTACATAAAACAATATTTTGAATAGATATAAATTCCAAAATTTCTCAAAAACCGTAACCAACAACTGTTTTTATTGTCATATTCGTATTCAGGAGGCTCAAATTATATAGAAAACATACATCACATGCCTAGCGCAAAAAAAAATGTTAACATTTGTTACGCAGTGTTTTTATTATAAATTATTATTCACCTGGTGCTTTCATCTCATTTGCAATTTTTCACATATTTTCAGAAACCACATTATTCTCGTGATATTGTTTCAAAGATTGTACAGAATGTATCTTTCCTGTACTAAATCAACTAATTTATCCGCATCGAGCTCCATTATGAATAATGTGCACTACACAACAATAGTATTTTTTGTAGATAATGAAAGCGTGCAATCATAGCCCTACTAACGCATGCGCAGTACACTGCCGCTATCAGACAGTCTCCTCGCAACGAACTTCAAGCAGTCATTCGATGTTGCCTCTTCGTGTCGCCTTGGGTCTGCCCGCGACCGTCGCGCCGCGTCTGATTCTGTGTGCACCCGGCCTTAGTGTGAATTAAAAAACAACCTATAATATTAACTGACATATAGTTGAATTAATAAAGAAACATAAGGACGTAAATACCAAAATTTACAGATTTTATGATACAAATCAATTAGTTACTACTATACATTAAATGGATCGAAATTACAACCAGGCATAAAGGTATTTTTTTATACATCTAGAGATCGGAGAAAGAGATTAATAATTTCTAGTATAGAAAATTTTATGAACTCTAAATTCTTTTGTAAGAATAGGCTACGAAAGCTGACGTTACTTATAATAGATTCACAGACAATGTCACCCCTGATGACCTTACAATAGAGTATGTAATCAAGATCATATTGACTTGCATATAGGACACGACATTTAAAATATTCACTAATTACCTCGCTGTTAAAATAAGAGTAAGTAGGTAACAATCTATATGTATGTATGTATGTATGTATGTATGTATGTATGTATGTATGTATGTATGTATGTATGTATGTATGTATGTATGTATGTATGTATGTATGTATGTATTTATTTATTCACACTGCAAATAGGGAAATACCCGGTGGCAGTGGTAAATAATTACACTCAATAATGACAATTAATAATAATAAAAGGCCTACTAGAAATAATAATAATAATAAAATAATAATAATAATAATAATAATAAATAACGTTAGTAATAATAATAAATAATAATATAAATAGTATAATAATATTAAGAAGGAGCATCCTAAATTAAATGAAGTACGATCACTTAAAATAACATTTACATACAGTAAATCTAATTTGTACCTTAACCCTAAGTTCGAACTAAAACCAAACCCGCGAGTACGTGTGATATGTTTATTATGCACAAGTACCTTTCAGCACTACACTCATTTCGCTGTCAACTCACTCACTGCACTGGAACATTTTACTGATACTATTCTGATTTCACTAACACTTCAAAAACATTTTATTCTTCAAATACTTTGCTCTACCACTATAAACTATAAAACTTCACTAATCACTTATGTATTAGTTACGTCATGATAATATTACAACTGTGTTTCATTTTGTTTTAAGCAACTCCTGTTTTATGTAACTTTTGTTCTTATGTTTGCAGATTATAATATGATTATTAATAAAACATCATGCAGTAGTAACGTATATGAAAACAAAATAGAATATAAACTTATTATATCTTGTTTCTGGACGTTATTGTAATTATTTATAGTGTTTATAAATAATCTTGCCCCCTAATAAAGATGTAGGTCATCCTATATTATTTGCAGATGACACAAGTATAGTAATTACAGCCAATAACTCCAACACATTCCAATCTTCAACAGAGAAAAACTCTTCAAAATATGTGACTGGTTCTCAGTCAATAAATTGGTATTAAATTGTAACAAAACTAACATAATTCAATTTAGATCCTGTCCAAATTCAACCTCGCAAAATTCTAGCACAATAATTAACAATACTCGTAGATCCCTATTAGAAACAACAACAACCAAATTTCTTGGCTTAAAAATCGATAATGTGTTCAATTGGAAAAATCTTATTAAAGAAATTACCCCCAAACTAAATTCAGCTTGTTTTGCTATTAGATCTATGCAAAAGATAGTAAATATCATTACCTTAAAAACAATATGCTTTGCATACTTCCACTCGGTAATGAGTTTTGGAATAATATTCTGGGGAAATTCCACAGATAGTAACAGTATATTTATATTACAAAAAAGAGTAATTAGAATAATAGTAGGTGCCAAATCTAGGGAATCGTGTAGGACTATTTAAAAAAACTACAAATAATGTCCATGGCTTGTCAGTATATCTTTTCATTAATAACACTAGTCTGCGATGAAATTGCTGCCTCCAAAGTTTTAATGTTTTTAGGGTATTTTTAGCATACTGAAATCAAATTCAATGCCAAAAAGTTCCTATCACGTACCATTTTTTTGTTATTTTAATTTTCTTATAATATATTGAGACAATTTATAGCGTAATTATTTAAACTGTAATACTTTAATATATGTAGGTTTAGTATGTTAGGATATGAAAACCAAATGTATTCAACATATTTTTAAGGTGTATATATTGAAAACCAAGGACACTGGATGTTTCTTAGCAGATAGGGGGTGCAAGCACATAAGGAAGTTAGGGCGAAATAACGTGCAGCCTTGTCATTAGTTTTATTTGTGAAAGATAGAAATGTCAGCCACTCCTTGGTGAGAGACTGAACTCAACTCGTCTAGTTTCTCTCAAATTTCATTAGTCTGCGTTTCATCTGGAAACGAAACGATATCAATTTGAAGCTTTATTGTGGAGTAGAATGTTGAAAGTTTTTAGTTCTGTAAGAAAGTATTTACCATGTTGCATCGAGGATGTCTAAATAATCCAGACCACTTTTGTTATATAACTTATTTAGGATATACACATTGCCTAAGCAGATTTTGTGAAAAAGTCATACAATGCCTATTTTAGAATCAAACTTGGAGACCAAAGTAAAGCTTGGGCACCACACAAAGTATGTAGAGTATGCAATGAAGAACTTCGTCATTTGATCAATTGGAGAAGACCGTTGCTATCTTTTGGAGTACCTATGATTTGGAGAGAGCAGTCGAACCATAGTAATGACTGCTACTTCTGTTCGTGTGATGTGAAGGGGTACGATTCTAAATATAAAAATCAAATCGTGTATTCAGTTGTTCGGTCAGCCATTTTATCTGTGCCTAATATACCAATCCCTGTGCGACCAGAAAATCTTAAACAAACATCATTCTATTGGTACTGACAACGTGAAATAGGTTTTCAATACTTTTTCTCCGAAGATGATAATCTTGTATATTGCAGTAATGTGAAAGAACTTATGCTAAAACTTGGACTTCCAAACTATGACCTAAGTGAATGGAGACTGTTCATTGATGCTTCCAAGCGAAGTTTAAAGGATTTCCTCCTTCATAATTCAAATGTTTTTCCTTCAGTGCCCGTTGCCTATTCACTGATCCTCAAAAAATCATACACAAATTTGCAACTGCTGTTATTGCGACTAGACTATAGGACCACAACTGGCAACTTTGTTATGATTTCAAAGTTCTTAATATGTTGCTGGGCCAACAATCTGGTTTTACAAAATTTCCATACATTCTTTGCCTGTGGGATAGTAGGGCACGAGTTGATCACTGGACTATGAAAGCCTGGCCACCTCGACAAAATTTGGAAGTCGGTTGTAAGAATGTTGTGCGCCAAAGCCTTGAGTTCTTCTAAAGTTGTGCTGCTATCTCTCCACATCAAGCTTGGCTTAATGAAACAGCTTGTAAAAGCTTTAAATAAGGAAGGATATTGTTTTAAGTACATATGTGAGAAATTTCCACTACTATCTGAAGCAAATTGAAAGAAGATATATATATTTAATGATCCTGACATAAGAAAACATGTCTGGTGCAGCATTTAAAAACAGTATGGATGAAAAGGAGAAATCAGCATGGATGTTGTTTTGTGAAGTTATTTTAAAATTTCTTGGCAACAAGGATCCTAATTACCGAAACATTGTGGCTAACATGCTTGAAGCATACAAGGAATTTGGTTGTAACATGAGTATCAAATTTTTCTGTTTTCTCAGCTAGATTATTTCGCCGAAAATCTAGAATTTTTCAGCTAAGAGTAAGATGAACGATTTCATAAGGATCTGGAGGAGTTCGAAAGAAGGTACCAGGGACGCGGGAGCATCAGTATGCTTGGTGATTATTGTTGGATGTTAAAGCGTGAAATACCTGAAGAGAAACGTAAAAGAAATAGGAACAGGAGGACTTTCTCAACTAAGAAGCAAGTGGTGTAATTTTTGTGTGATACATTGTGCTAATTTATACATCCAATAGTGAAGTAAACAAGACAAAACAAAGCAAAAACACTCTAGTGACATGTATGAACAACCATATATATAATTTCAGCAAGCTGTGTCTTTTAAATATTGTTTTTGAATTTGAAATAAAAAAGTGAAATGAAAAAGTTTGTGTTGAAATTCAGGTATTTATAAAATACATTTAAAGTGATTTTGCGACAAACCTGACGTGATAGAAGCAAA
Organism: Periplaneta americana; assembly: GCA_025594305.2. NCBI lineage: Eukaryota > Metazoa > Arthropoda > Insecta > Blattodea > Blattidae > Periplaneta > Periplaneta americana. Next base: position 184,947,152 of record JAJSOF020000005.1, on the reverse strand, counting down.
CGGATTGAAAATTCGGATTCAGCACATCGACAATATATAAAATCACATTACTTAGTTTAGGCAACAAACACAAAGTTAAAATTCGCAGGCTAGTGTAATCTTCCTCGTATGTAATCGTGAAAACTTTGTAACTAATTCAACAGTTCTTAGTATAAATACACGTAAAAAAAAACGACTTTCATACTCCATCGGCAAGTCTATCGTGCTATCAAAAAGGAGTGCGTTATATGGCAGTAAAAATTTTTAATAGCCTCCCTATCGATATAAAAAATGAAATTCAAAACATAAAATTATTTAGGGCCAAATTAAAGAAGTACCTAATTTCTCACGCCTTCTATTCTGTAGGTGAATTCATGTCATTCAATAACACTTCATGAAATTGATACTAAACTATGTGTTGTAGTATATTGTAAATCTCGTCTTACATATTTCATCTAGACTGTGACTATAAATTAAGACTTTATAATAGTATTAAGTTTTTTGACTTGTTCCATATTCTAGCTGTAAGCAATGTATGAATACAATGGAATGTTAATAAATACAATACAATACAATTAATACAGATACAGAATTGTTAAAATTATGTAACAAGTGAAAGTTATAAGCAAATTATTATTTTAATGTACACTGACAATATTGCCATGTGAAATATTTCAACATTTTCAGCGAACAAGTGAAGCAAGTCCATGGTTTGTTTCTCATTATTTAATTTGAGCCATAAATTTTGTTGCAGTTATTCATATTCCTACGGTATAGGTAATTTTTTTTTGTGTTTATAAATAAATGTACATTAGATGAAAAATTGTGCTGCTGATTGTTATGTCTGCTTTTTTTTTTATAAAACACTGAATATCTCACTAACAGTTTCTGTGGACTTGCACCAGTTGTCTTCTGAGCGCCTCATAGTATAATACCGGTAGTTGAAAAGATCATTTGTGTGAAACTGCCAGCAATTGGAACTCCTACCTTACTAGCTGTGCTGTATACATGTACTGACGGCTAGGAATAGAAATTCAAACATCTTCGTCCGTGAAGGCTTTACATAGAAACTCGACTCACGGGTGAGTTGTTTTGAATGCAGCTACATTTAGCTTTCATTCTTCCTGAACTGTACGCAAATGGTTGAACCAAGCCGATTCAGTAGTAATTTCTTTCTGCAAGACGCGACTGTACGCAGTCCTAATTGAAGTCGGGTACATCGTGTGTGTTCCTCCGACTAGAAAGCAATTCCAATCTCAGAGTTCCTATTGAAGTCGCTCCACAAAAGCTTCACATCCTATCTGTTATTGCATAATCCAAGAATGGACCTGAAACTGTTACACTGCCGTCATATAACGTTGATTTCAACATTTTAGGGGACATATCGCTTTTAATGTAAGGGAAACGGAGTTTCAAATAGATCCTGCAAGATAATTTCCTTCTAAATATTGAAAGGGAGTATAAACCTCTCCGTCCGCCAGGTGCTTCTGTTACAGAATTCATTAAAGTAATAACAATTATGTATGCAGATGACACTACTTTCCTATGTTCTTCCTCTGCTCTCAACAACGACACTCTATCACAGATGGCTTTATGGTTTGAATCTAATGGTTTCTTACTTAATCAAGAAAAAACTATCAACATAACTTGCAGCCTAAACTATCTAATAAATAAGGACAACAGACTCAACTACACAAAATTTTAGGACTTTTTATAGACTCCAGTTTGACATGGGATAACCACATCGAATACATATGCACAAAGCTATCAAGAGTTTTATATATGTTAAAGAAATTAACGACTTGCGTTTCTCAAAATTATTTAAGATGTGCCTACTTTTCTTTCTTTCAGTCGATAATCCGATATGCCTTCATTTTCTGGGGAAATGGAACCAAAATTGGAAGCGTCTTAATTTTACAAAAGAAAGCCATTATAATTTTATGTAAATTAAACTATCTGGAACATTGTCGGCCACTTTTCAGACAATCACTGAAATTTATATTTTAACAATCATAAATTTATATATATGTATGATCTATATGATCTAGTACTTTACACTCGACAAAATATCGACAATTACTCATTAGTGGACAATATACAGATCATGAAATTAGAAATAGTGAACAAATTAATATTCCATACTGTAGATTACACAAGAGCAACACAAACATTTTAATTATAGGGATGAAATTATATAATAAGCTCCCAAGTCAATATTAAAAATTACCAATTAATAGCTTCAAAAATAGATTTTACAATTGGTTATTAAATAATCCTTTTTATTCTGTTGCTGAGTTTTTCAACACAAATTTGTATGAAATTGTATTGTAATAAATAAGTTTAATCGCAATTTAGTTAGTTTTCTTTAATTTAAACGTTTCAAATTATTTCATGTTTTCATTGTATTACTTAAATTTTGGGCGGCCGGGAGGCTAAAATGTATTTATAGTTGTAAATTGAATTGAATTGAATAGAGCAGCTGCCTACGGACTGGAAGGTCCGGGGTTCGATCCCAGGTGGTGACAGGATTTTTTTTCTCGTTGCCAAACTTTCAGAACGGCCCCGAGGTTCACTCAGCCTCCTATAAAATTGAGTACCATGTCTTTCCCGGGGTGAAAGGCGGTCAGAGCGTGGTGCCGACCACACCACCTCATTCTAGTGCCGAGGTCATGGAAAGCATGGGGCTCTACCTCCATGCCCCCCAAGTGCCTTCATGGCATGTTACGGGGATACCTTTACCTTTTACCTTTTTTACTTAAATTTTACTGTTTCTTTTATTAGTGTTTTTTTAAATGTATTTATATATTTTTCAATATATTCTGACGAAGCCTAAAACTGTATGTCTAATGGCCAAATAAATTGAATTGAATTGAATTGAAAAAGAGATTCTGCTGGCTTATTACGCGGAAGGTCCATAGTTCGATTTGTATAGTGTGTCTTGAGTAAAAACTACTGAAACAGCCCTTACCAATTAAAAAATACTTAATGTAAATATTTCTCTTTCAAAGGCCAAATGCTATTGTGATCAACGGCCAGAAAAGTTTTATAAATTCACGACCAGCAATAGACTTCTAAATACTGCATTTTTTTTACGGGTAAATAATACCACTTCAAATTACAGACGCGGTTTATCATAAATGTTGTTTAATCTAATGTGGTTAGATATCTATTTATATTTACGATGTTCTTGTGTTTGTGTATTATAACATAACGTAACATAAATACATATTTATCGGTGAAATGTTTGTTGGTAGATTTTTTTAATAGATTAATTCTTCTTCCAGTCTTCTACATGCATACCCACACCATAAAATATATCATACTATACGTTAATTTACATAACATACCATACCACATGCCATTGAACAAACATTATTTACGCTATTGTACACAGTTTACAAAGTGAGTGAGCTATATTATTGTGAAACAAAATACCTTGCAATACAATACACAAATTGTACATTAGCTCACTAGTGTAAATAATGTTTAATCACTATAGAACTACATTATGTATCATAATGTAAATAGTAGATATAGCGTATTCTAGTGTAATTTGTGTAAATAATTTATTTATAAATATTAGTGTAAGTTGTTAAAGTAGAGGGTTTGAAATTGAACGGTTTACATCAACTTCTTGTCTGCGGATGACGGAATATGTTAGGAGAGATAATCCACAAACGATTAGGGAAAACACGAGAATTTTACTTGAAGCAAGTAAAGAGATAGGTTTGGAAGTAAACCCGAAAAGACAAAGTATATGATTATGTCTCGTGACCAGAATATTTTACGAAATGGAAATATACAAATTGGAGCTTTATCCTTGAAGAGGTGGAAAAATTCAAATATCTTGGAGCAACAGTAACAATATAAATAACACTCGGGAGGAAATTAAACGCATAATAAATATGGGAAATGCCTGTTATTATTCGGTTGAGAAGCTTTTGTCATCTACTCTGCTGTCAAAAATCTGAAAGTTAGAATTTATAAAACAGTTATATTACCGGTTGTTCTGTATGGTTGTGAAACTTGGACCCTCACTTTGAGAGAGGAACAGAGGTTAAGATGTTTGAGAATAAAGTGCTTAGGAAAATATTTGGGGCTAAGAGGGATGAAGTTACAGGAGAATGGAGAAAGTTATACAACGCAGAACTGTACGTATTGTATTCTTTACCTGACATAATTACAAACATTAAATCCAGACGTTTGAGATGGGCAGGCATGTAGCACGTATGGGCAGATCCAGAAATGCATGTAGAGTGTTAGTTGGAAGGCCGGAAGGAAAAAAATTTGGGGAGGCCGAAATGTAGATGGGAAAATAATATAAAATGGATTTGAGTGAGGTGGGATATGATGTTAGAGACTGGATTAATCTTGCACAAGATAGGGACCGATGGCGGGCTTATGTGAGGGCGGCAATGAACCTCCGGGTTCTTTAAAAGCCATTTGTGAGTAAGTAAATGTTAAAGCGGTTCAAGTTTCTTTTGCCCTACTTGATGAAACAATAGTCCCGTGAGCCGTCAGTCAAGTAATTTGGTTGCTAGATAGACGTTCATCATCTGCTTAAAAGCTCCAGTAATACTTAATTTTGCAGCCTCGTGGGACAAAGTACGGTCCCTCTTAATCACCAAGCTACAAACAGATAGTGATTTTGCAATACAGTAGAACGTCTATTATCCGTCGTAATTAAAGGGGTGGGCTGAGCGGTTAATCGAAAAAATCGGATAATCCGTAACATGAAAATTTTTCGCGAATTCCTCCATGGTATTTTATTTAACACGCTAGGTAGTGGATCAGAAGTCTACTAATTTAGGTAAGTCTGGTTTTCAGTGACGGATTTTTAAGGGAAAGTGTCTATCTGTGGAAAAATAGGAATAATGGAGGTCTCGTGTTGTAGATTTACATACTTTATACACTCCAATCTCGTATTCTGATGACACATGAGTCACAGTTTCTCTTTCCCCAAACCACTCAATTTTTTAGGCCTACATTTTTCTTTTCGATACTTAGCACAACAAGATTTATTTTGAGAAGAATTTTTGTACAGAAGTTATACAATACAACAACTTGAACAGTAGACCATACTGTGTAATAAAGTCTTCTAACAACACTCTAGAAAAATAACGTGCTAATACAATGTATAGGAATATTTCTGCAGCAAAAAAAAAAAAGGGAGAAAAAGACAGACTGATAATCCAACAATCGGTTAATAGGGTGGCGGATAATCGGGATTCTACTGATTATTATTATTATTATTATTATTATTATAATTATTATTATTATTATTATTATTATAATTATTATTATTAAAATGATATAATAGGGTGTACTAAAATACACTGGCTTTTAAGGAACTAATAATAAATCTCACATAAGCCGATATTTTTCCTGAGCAAGATTTAGATTTTCCCAACAATAATTGGTTCTAACATATATACATAATTAACCATCCTGAAATCGAAAATCGCTTTTTGAAAATTGTTTGTATGTCTGTCTGTCTGTCTGTCTGTCTGTCTGTCTGGATGTTTTGAACCAGTTCTTTTAAAAGAAAGTATAAATAATTTGACGTACCTTTTCACGTGATAATGGCTGAACCGATTTATTTGAAAATTGGAATATTAATTAAGTTCGTTATAACTTAGATTTTAGGCTATATGGCATTCAAAATATTTTATTTAAAAGGGGGTTATAAGGGGGCCGAATTAAATAAATGAAATATCTCTCTCATTATTAATTTTCATGAAAAATGTTATATAACAAAAGTTTTTTAAAAATTATTTTCGATAAGTTTTATTCTATGCAAAATTTTGATAGGACTGATATATTTTAATGAGATAAATGAGTTTTAAAATGTAATAATGCCATCTAAGAGCTGTAATGAAATAAAAAACAAATGGCTTCATCTATAAGGGGCCTTGGACAACAACAAACGAAAGCAATTAAATATTGACTGCAGAGAATGTTTCTGTGTTTTTGTATGAAGTAAATTGATTAAAGGATAGCCTACAAGAGTTTTAAAATAATATAATAACCTTAGATTATAGCGTTTTGTATAATTGCAAAAATTATTTTTATTAATTTATTCTTTCAGAACCATTGGAAAGTGTAGTTTCTGTAGATGGACATAATTACATATCACTAATGTTATTACAGTAACTTATTTGAAGGGTGAATCAAGGATTTAGGTAAGATTAAAATTAAGTTATTACCATAATTCAATGGAAACATATAGAAAAATATAAAGTAGACAAAATTCTAAATGATGTCAATCTTCATTACGCTATGTTTGAATTTAACAAATAAGAAAATGTTAAAGGAATTTTTGCACCAAATGAGTGACTGGATCAAAATGATCGCATTTTATTTATTTTTTAAATACAATTTAAATTAAGTAACATATTAAACGATTTATCCTTCTATCAAACACGAATGTTCCCTGGATCAAACGTCCTATTTTAATTATGTCATTACTTTATATTTATTTCTAACGGGTGCAGCGGAGCGCACGGGTACGGCTAGTATAGTAATAAGGGAATTACTAGGCCTACTGATGAATGAAAAACTTAACATAGCATAAACATGTAAAAATACTCGGTGGAAACATCAATGTTATCTTCTTTTCCCATAAATTCATAACAATTACACGACTGTAAGTTGGTGTTCTTGTACTGTGTGTAAATTTCGCAGTGCAATTATCAGAAGGTGCCAGTAAGGGCAGGAATCAGGAATGTTAACGGGGCTGTATAGCATCTGGGTGCTATTGGGGTCGCTCCGGACCTTGCGTCAGCAGTTCGGCTGCTGCTGGTCGTCGAGGCGAGAAGCTGCGAGGGTTGCCCCGTCAGCAAAACTGCTGACAAGCCCTACTGCGGATACAACACAATACATCTCGCAAGTGGAAACTAATGTCGGCCAAGGCAGGCACTCTATTTAAATCCATTAATTATTGTAGTCCTGGACAGAACAATAGCAATTGGGGTCCAGGGATCGAAAACAGAATGTCTGCTTGTCATTTCAGATGCTTTGTAAATGGGGAACATGGACCATTATACATTAATTTTTTTTTAATACTGTTGAACTTGGTTATTTTTAGTAGGTTCTAATTAAATTATGTATCAATGATCTAGTAGTTATTTATTTATTGAAATGAAGGAGATAAGGCCGTCAGAAATGAGTCTCGGGGCCCATCTACCGAAGGGGATTACAACATTTTAATATGAACAATAAAAACAATTAAAAAATTCAACCAATTACAATTACAATGAAAATTAAAGTACGACAAGATTACCTGATTAATGAAAGCTAGACATTTTATCACAGGTTAAGAACAAAGAATATTTTTGTATTTACTGAATTACAAATTAAACCTAGAATAATGAAAATTCTGTAGTGACAAAAATAAATGGATATTAAATATTTAGTGATAGAAAGAATAATTTACGAGAAATTATTCTGAACGAGTCTTTACTGCCCAAGTGCCAGTAAGTTTGCGTTTGAATTCCATTTTATTTCGACAGTCCCTGATGCTAGCAGGTAACGAATCAGTCTTGGCAGGGCAATGAAAGAGGATGATCTGAATGGTGCGATGGGATGGTATTGAGTATTGTTTCATGAACGTGTGTTCAGATTGTGGTGGGAAGAAATTCCTTCCAGTTACGAAGGAATAGAAGAGTTCAAGATTTCGAAGAGAAATGAAGTGAATGTAAATTTCTTTTCTTATCTAGTTTAAGCATCAACCTATTGCTTCAACCAGGGATGGGGTACATATGATCATGTTTTCTGTCCATTTCTTCAAAATATAAAAATTATGAGCACGTTGAAGTTTCGTTTTGTTGTCAAACTGGAAGTTCATTAGAAGTTCAAATAAAAAATGTCAGATTTATTTTCAAAAGAAAATACAAGTGTCATTTTGAAAGGGACTTTTTTCTTCCATAATAGATGAAACATTTATAATTTTTTTGGATAATAGAAATACTTTTCTGCAGGTTTCTGTGATTTGCATGTGCCAGTTCAGGTTTTATTTGAATGCCAAAAACACAAGTACAATGTGGAAGGGATATGGGTTTTTCTTACTTTAACGGGGGAAATGTCAGGTCATTTTGAAGCGTCGGTTTGCCGTTTGTGTCTAATATAATTGCTTGTGTCTTTCCAGGATTGATATTAAGATGGAATTTCTTTGTCCATGTCACAATCGAGTCACTGTCTTCGTTCAATTTATCTATAGCGTCATTTATCGGTCTGGGAAGAGATGTAGCATTGAAGGTCGTCAGAATACAAAATTTTCAGGTTACAATTTTATCAAGAGATGTAATATCTTTTGACATATCTTTGTGAACAACAATGGTCCGAGTACCGACCCCTGAGGTATACCTGATGTTATGTTAAGCGAGGAAGAGCTTCGATACACCGCTATACAAAAATAAATATAGAAAAGAAAATTCGAAAAAGAATAAAAAATTATTCTTAATTAATAGTTTTATCCAAGGCCAGGTCCTTCACTGAATCCAGCATTCCCCAATCTTCCCCTTTCCGCCTTCCTCTTCATCTTATACGAAATCCAATATCTGAGTTTTGTTTAGTAACTGATATCTTCTTCTCCCCTCAACTTTTCTTCCGTTTCCATTCCTTCCAGTGCATCTTTAAGTAGGCAGTGTTTTCTCAACCAATGACCCAACAAATACCTTTTTCTCTTCCTGATCAGTTTCAGCATCATTCTATCTTCAACCACTCTTTCTAGCACACTTTCATTTATTATTCTGTCCATTTCAACGCTCCATTCTCCTCCATATCATTTTGGGCAAGATATCCATACGACTGCTTTGTTCGATCAATTTAAATGTCAGAGTTTTGAGCCTTTACAAATATTTTACCTCGTTACTTTAATAAAATGAAATGGTGAACATACGTGTATTTTCTGCGTGTTCCCGAGTAGTGCAGCAGATGGCAGGCGTGTACGCCGTATTTATTGAATCCTTGCAGGGCTTGGTATGGACATTTTGTTCTCAAATCAACACACATTAAAACACAGAAAATGAATTCAATTTATTCGGATATTAAAATTAACATGAAAAATTTATTCTATTTTAAATAACGTGTTGTTGATTGTACATTTTTCTGAAATTTATCTCGGGAATGGCTCCCAGTGGAATGTTAAAAGTTGGGTTAATGTTTATTTGAGTCGATCAATGTCACTTTCAAAACTCGCGCCTGCCATTTTGGATCGGTGCTCTCAAGGCTTGCGGGTTGTTGCGCGTACGATATTTATCAATATCGCAAATGCTGAGTTGGAAATGGATAGTTGCAATAACATAAGAAAGTCAGACGTTCAATGTATATCATAAGATACTTTTCAATGAAGAAATATAATAGTATTTATTTATTTATTTTTATTTTATGTATTTATTTCCCCCTAATAATTGTAACATAAAATATAATATAAACCGATAAAACTTCAGTTTTAGCTCACCCCTCAAAGAGTAGAACTTGGGCTCAGGGGCGGATTCTGAATTAAAATTATGAAGTATATAATATAATTTGCTTTATGTCTACTACACAATAAGAATATATACATTTAAATTTACAATTCTTCATTATTTATAAATTCCATACATAGCTTTTTTTTAATTTAATACTAGAACTATTAGAATTGATAAGATCGGGATATTTAAATAAATTATATCCTAGGACCTAAATTATTACTGTGATAAAATACTGTAGCAGTGTTGCATTTTGTTCAAACAGTCTTAAAGTATTCATACCTTTTGTTTCTAAACTACGAGAATACAATGAAAAATCATTTTCAACACCAAGGGTCGCGCCATCAATTCTTTCTAATATTGTACGTTATTATCGATTAGTCGATATTATTTATTTATTTATTTATTTATTTATTTATTTATTTATTTATTTATTTATTTATTTATTTATTTATTTATTTATTTATTTATTTATTCTAAATTAGTTAGAAATAAAGATCTCTTCCACAAGACCAGGAATACAAATACAATAATAGAAATAAACAGAAAAAATACACTATATACAAAGTAAATCTATACAAGAAATAAAGAGAGAGAGAGAGAGAAAAAAGACTATAAACTAAGTAAAGCCAACAAAAATATATACAGCTTGCAGTCTCACAAACTTTAAATGGGTAATTAAGTATAATTAATTGTATTCCTAACTAATTAACTAACATAAACAAGAAACTTTCAATTTTAATCTAGATCAAAAAAGAAAAATAAAAAAAACAAATCAATACTTCTAGCAATACCTAAAAACATGAATTAAGACAAAATTTTCCAATTTAATTTTGAATTGTGATAAAGTCGCAGTCCCTGACGTCATTTGTAACGAATTCCAAAGGCGAAGTATTTCTACAGTATTGAAGATGAGTATAAAGACGTTCTATGATGAGGGATAGAAAGATGCTTGATGTCGGTTTCGAAAAGTTGTAAAAATTGAATTTCGCGATAACAGATAATTCGGAAGAAGTATGCATGATTCTAAACAGAAGAGACATTAAAATGTATTGTTCTTCCTTCCTTCAGACGCACCCATGAAAGTAACTGGAAAGGTGTTATATGGTCAAATTTTCGAGTATTGCAGATGAATCGTATGCACACATTATGAACACGTTGTAATCTCTCAGCTAAGAGTGAACTTACATTTTTCTCAGATATGCAATTCCAATTAAATACTTTCGATAGTTAACGAAGAGACGGACGGACAGACAAATAATTACACACACAACACTTTTTCTGTAACTCTATAAAGTGTATTTCCTTGTTATTTCATGCAGCGTCAAGTACTTATAGTCCCTGAGATTAAAGTAACAAGAACAGCTTTGCTGTTGATCTTCTAAGCAACTTTTCTGTAAAATTCTATCGAAGCCTCGCCATGTTGCTCTGAAACCTTTTCCTGATTTGCAGGCAGGCGAGAGCTCTTAGCTAGAATCCCTAGTAGTCTGAAATATCCTCCAAAAAGCTCGTGCTCGTATTTCGTTGTCGAGAGCTTCTAGACACTGAAGTGATGAAACCTGCAGTACTTGTGTGTTGCACGGGTCACGGTAGGGAGCTGACCTCCTCCCTCCAGCATTGAACTTTGTGCCGCATTCCCTGGCTGCCGGTGATAAGTACACTACAGAGGCTTTAATTTGCTTGATGGGATTTTGTTTGTCGGATTTAGGACATGGAAAGGCTGTCCGGGTCACATAGAGAGGCAGGGTGAGCTATAATGCGAGCATTCCATTGTCCGTCGGGGTAATCTGCATATATAAGCTCATGCCTTAAAAACTGGCTGGCGGCGTCTGCATGAAGGATTCCCCGTCATGTGGAGGTGGATGTTAACATTCGCATTTATTAACCTCGTGTGTACCGAATGCATTCCACGTGCAGCCACATGCCAACTAGCTACCGTAATATACTTGTACTGTAGAGGGACTGCGAAGAAAAAATCCAAGGCTTACTCTTCACGATGTCAGAGACAGCTAAGTGAATGGATAGCTGGTGGGCTGATTTCACTGTTATTAACTGATAGGTAGTACTGGCTAGAATAATAGACTGACTAGTGGGGTGTTACTAAGAACTGGGGGCCGTATTTTGTCCCAGGAGGCTACAAGATTAAGTAAAGAGTGTCTCAACAAGGATGCCGGATTTAATAATGTGAATAAATGCAAAAAAAAAAAAACAGATAACAGAATAGATAACAGCGTCGCCAAACCAACAACAAGACAATGATGCAATGTCTCACCATTGTCTTGTTATTGTTGGGAAGTGTCCCAACAAGAATACCGGATTTAATAATGTTAATAAATGCATCACAAGCAGAAGACAGAATAGATAACAGCGTCGCCAAACCAATAACAAGACAATGGCGCAATGTCCCAACAATGTCTTGTTATTTCTGGGGAGTGTCCCAACAAGAATGCCGGATTTAATAATGTGATTAAACGCAACAAAAGCAGATAACAGAATAGATAACAGCGTCGCCAAACCAATAACAAGACAATGACGCAATGTCCCAACAATGTCTTGTTATTTTTGGGGAGTGCCCCAACAAGAACGTCGGAATTAATAATATGATTAAACGCAACAAAAGCAGAAGACAGAATAGATAACAGCGTTGCAAACCAATAACAAGACAATGACGCAATGTCCCAACAATGTCTTGTTATTTCTGGGGAGTGTCCCAACAAGAATGCCGGATTTAATAATATGATTAAACGCAACAAAAGCAGATAACAGAATAGATAACAGCGTCGCCAAACGAACAACAAGACAATGACGTAATGTCCCAACAATGTCTTGTTATTTTTGGGGAGTGCCCCAACAAGAACGTCGGAATTAATAATATGATTAAACGCAACAAAAGCAGAAGACAGAATAGATAACAGCGTCGCCAAACGAACAACAAGACAATGACGTAATGTCCCAACAATGTCTTGTTATTTTTGGGGAGTGTCCCAACAAGAACGCCGGATTTAATAATGTGAATAATGCAAAAAAACAGATAACAGCGTCGCCAAACCAACAACAATACAATGACGCAATATCCTAACAATGTCTTGTTATTGTTGGAGAGTGTTCCAACAAGAATGCCGAATTTAATAATGTGAATAATGCAAAAGAACAGATAACAGCGTCGCCAAACCAACAACAATACAATGACGCAATATCCTAACAATATCTTGTTATTGTTGGGGAGTGTTCCAACAAGAATGCCGGATTTAATAATGTGAATAATGCAAAAAAACAGATAACAGCGTCGCCAAACCAACAACAATACAATGACGCAATATCCTAACAATGTCTTGTTATTGTAGGGGAGTGTCCCAACAAGAACGCCTGATTTAATAACGTGAATAAATGCAACACAAGCAGATAACAAAATAGATAACAGCGTTGCCAAACCAACAACAAGACAATTACGCAATATACCAACAATGTCTTGGACTGGTGAGCAATGAGGATTTGCTATAAAATCTTATTATCTAAATGGTCAATGCGCAGAAGCTGCTCGTAGGAAGCTTCGCCGCCACTTTCAACTTCGTCGTCATGATTCTATGCCTTCTTCATATGCTCGTTATGTGATAATAATAAAAAAATTTTAAGTAGTCATTTGAGAAGAAGCAATTTTTTGTATCAACAGATAAGCTTGGTTTCAGCAAGACGGTGCAACGACACATATTGCAGTCGTCTCTATGACGAAAATGCGAAATTTGTTTGGGAACCATGTCATAACGGGAAAATTGGAAACATTCCCTGGCCTACACGATCCCCCGATTTAAGTGTATGTGATTTATTTTCATGAGATTATCTAAAAGTAAGGTATACGCGAACAAACATTTAACAACTGAATACAGCAATTCGTGAAGAAATTTCAAATAGCACAGTCGAAATGTTGCAAAGTGTAATGAGAAACTTCAAAGAGCGATTACAAGAATGTATGCACGTTGTAGGAGGGCATTTCAAGGATGTCTCGTTTTAATTTTAAGGGGCACGACCTGTTAAAACAATTACTTTTAACTTATAAATATTGACCTTATTTTGTGAGTACATTTTTTCCCTTAGATTGGTTTTTCCATTGTTGCTAATTAATAGGAAGATTGACCCTATCTTTGACCTTAGGTGGTCACTGCCTGTTTTCGCTTGAAGACGACAATAAAACCAACCGTGCAAACGCTGTGAATTTTTTATAGCATTGGGGAAGCCTAATCTATAGCCCTACCTCGTCTTTACAGAGTATCATAGCTTCCTCCATTATTCATATCCCTTATTATACTCATAGATATGTACAGTATTCCCTTTACAAGTGGTAAATAATATTTTTGTATTTGAAAATGTCTGATACTATACTATTTCATTTCTCTGTTAATTTATGTCGGATTTACTTGTATAAAGTTCCATATCGAATCTTTTTTTAAACCTTCGGGGCACGAATTCTAATCAGACGAGGAAAATTAACAAAGATATTCCATCTGGTTCCCTCCGGTTCATAGAGATAATGATTACAACTTTTTGCTATTGAGAAATATTTTAGTTATTTTTGTAGGTTAAATTGTTTTTGTAATGTACTCTTTTACATCAAAATATGCGTTTTAATTAGTCTGATGTTTTAATAATAATAATAATAATAATAATAATAATAATAATAATAATAATAATAATAATAATAATAATGTGTAATAAGAACCATAAATAGGCTAAATTAAATTGAGAGAGAAAGTAATATGGATTGTTCAGAAGTTTGGATTGGACTTTATCCATTATTGATTAAATATGTAAAAACAAAAATAATTTTGCAACGTTTCTACAAGTCATCATTATACTATAATGGAATTGGACAGTTCCGACGTCAGTCATCCAGAAATCTTTTCAGAGGACGCTCTTCGCTCTTGATTCCTTGTGCCCTGTGGTTCGTATTTCAAAATAAATATTGTGGAATTCTGGCCCTGATCATTCTGCATATAAGTTGGATCCACTTAGTTTAGTATGTATTAATTATTTGTCAAAATCGATTCAGTTTCAAATTCATTGTGAATGTCTTCACAGTGTTTGTGGTCCTGTCATAATTTTCGTTAAAATTTCATTTCCGCTTCTGTGATTTTTTACTTCCATAATAATGAAACATACTCCGTCTGAATGGTTTTTTTATGCCAAATACTTTTTCTTGAACCTATTCACCTTCAGTTTTTGACTTTCAACTCTAAAACGCAAGTAACAATGTCAGGACGATCAGTGGCTTTTTCATGTGGGAGTAAAGCAATAGATATTTCAGGTCATTGTGGATTGTAGGTGAAAGTTAAAGAATGTCAGGTTTGCTATACTTTCGAACAATAGACATAACATCTTGGTATAGCTGCTGCATATTGTAAAGCCTGAAATGTAGAGGGTAAAATCATTTCATCCTGCTAAGAGATATTGCTGAAATGATCAGGAGACTACAAAATTTGTAGGCCTCTTATTTTATCAGTCAGTAATACCGTCTTTCCTTAGGAACTGAAATTTTTGCGCTCTGTGGAGCCAATACTGAATCTACACCACATCGCCATTAAATATATGAAAAAGACCCAACCCCACTTGATTAATAACTATACAAATATTTGATTTTTAATAACAATATTATTATCTTACGCAAGTTTTGTAGTTTACATATTAACATCATGGCATTAACTGTAATAATAATTAATTTCTAATTTTAATAATGTCATCAAACCACCTCAAGTTTTGTAGATTTTAATATCCAATACACAGCTGTGGTCAGACAATTACACACCGCAGAATCAGACCTGTAAATTATTTTTAGTAAGTCTTGAAGTTTTTAATAACCAATTGAATTGAACTCTAAATATGTCAGCAAGCCTGCAGGTCATGGCCTTCGTGTAATAGCCCATTGTTTATTGTAGTGCGTGTTTTGTTTTATTTTGAAATGCATTAGTTCTCAAAACGGACGAAGATGGATTTTGGAAAATAGGAAAATTATGTAGGAAAACTGACATTTCATTGAAAACTACTATTTTTCTGAAAAACTTTGGGCTCCAAGCTCCAAAATGAGGGGTCATTTATTAAAATCCGTTCAGCCGTTTTCCGTAATTTCCATTACCAATTCAAATTTTGTGTGTGTGTGTGTGTGTGCGTGCGTGCGTGCGTGCGTGTGTTTTTTTTTAGTCTCATGCTGGGTTGCAAGAAAGCATTTATAGGTTTGTTAAACACTATTAGTCATATAACTGTTCATTTAGCGTCAGTAAGCGTTGCAAGAACGACCTTTAAAGCTATTGGTTCGTTAAAGCTCTCTGTAAGCTATAGGTCGAAAATCGGAGCTATAAACTGTTAACGTATCGTTAGCCGCCATATTGTACGTATATTTCTTGTTTTTGTATCTGACAGTATTAAGTAATTCCGTGGATATGTTATCATCAGTAGTAATTAAGTGAAATTTAATATACCTGTCACAATCATGTGTGTATAGGAAAAGTTTTGTGAATAAAACAATTTTAGTACTGTTATAGAATCGCTGACGTAGAGGTTATGTTTGATATGGTACAACATCTACCAAGAATCCTGAGAGACAGATCGAATCGTCTAGAAGAATACGATAGTATTGATTTTAAGGTTAGATTTAGATTATCGAAAGACACATTCATGGCTCTCTTGCATGAAATGGGGCATCATATTGGAAAAGAAATCGCACGCAGTAAATTGCCTTGCGCTATTATGCAATAGAAGCGTTTCAGAATGTGATAGTGGATCATATTCGTGTTTATAAATCTACAGTTTGTAGAATAATAAGATGTGTGGCTGCATGGCAAGAATGAGAGAACAGTACATTACTATGCCTCAAGGAAATTCTGTACAAATAGTAAAACAGGATTTCTTCTCAATTTGCAATTTTCCCAACGTTATTGGTGCATAGACTGTAGCCATATGAAAATTCAAAGCCCTAGTGGACACTTGAATGAGATGTACCGAAACAGGAAGGGTTACTTTTCTATCAATCTGTACCAAGAATCGTTGCATGTTGCCTGGGTCAGTATTTGATGCCTGTCTAGTGCAAAGTTTCAAAACAATGACTATCCAAAAACACAATATTACAGACGTGGACAAATTATTAACAAAATGGATAATTTTTATGATAATTCTGTTTACAAAATTTGACTTTTCAATTTAGACTACATTTAACAATTTTGGATATTTCCATCATTACAGTAGACAGAAATATGCAAAAATGTCAACTGTAGTTTAAATTGAAGAGTCAAGGTTTGTAAAAATATATAATAAAAGTCTTCAATTTTGCTAATAATTTGTAAATTAGCAAAATTGTCAACTGCATTGAAGAGTCAAATTTTGTAAAAATATAAAACAAAAATCTTCAGTTTTGCTAATAATTTCGAAATATCCAAAATGTCAACTGTAGTACAAATTGAAGAATCGAATTTTGTAAAAATATACAATAAAAACCTTCAGTTTTGCTAATAATTTGTAAATATGCAAAAATATCAAAAGCAGTCCAAATTGAGGAGTTAAATTTTGAAAAATATACAATACAAATCTTCAGTTTTTCTAATAATTTGGAAATGCACAAAATGTCAACTGTATTCTAAATTGAAGAATCATATTTTGTAAAAATATATAATAAAAATCTTAAATTTTGCTAATAATTTGTCCACGTCTGTACCATAGCGACACGCACGTATAATAAGCGAATTATTTGCGCCAGCTAGATGGCTCTGTCGTTTTGAATCTTTTCCGTTTAAAGATGGAATAGCTAACAGATCGTTAAATATCACATTTGCAACGACCTATACTTTAAAGACTGGAATAGTTTAAATGTCCGTTACTTAACGAGAGAATAGCAATTTATGGAACAGGTTTCTTGCAACCCAGCATCAATGCCACAAATGAGTAATTTACTTTATTGTGGAAAAGTTCAACAGACGTAATTCTTACACGAGGAGAAGCTCAGGTTGTCTAGAATGGCATGTAATTTGCTCTGTAATAGTTTTGTAGGTTTCTGTTAACAGGTTTCTTCTTTCCTCTTTCGGTGAGAAATTAGATTATCAAATTATGAGCATAATATACATACGTAAGCCATTACAAGCCTGAGCCGTGTTAAAGCTCTCGAGTTGTGTTATTAATGCATTAATCGCCGCAGACTGTTAATTATGTGGACAGGAATATCCCGGAGGCCAGGATATCGATACAATCCGAACAGTCGTGGGACAATGTGACATTGCGCATTAACCGCATTAACTAGCAATTTCTGGGCCGCTCCGCCCTGGGGACTGCATGTACATATTCCATTTACGTCGGCAGGCCGGGGATGCTCCTGACAGCTGGTACATGGGGTGAGGGGGAGTAGGCAGAGCCACCCTGAGGGTGCAGTGCGCTCCTCTGATCTTGTGTGGACACAGTAACCGGTGATTGGCAGATTCGGAATGGGATTTCAGATGACCCCAGTTCCCATCCCACAGACTCTGAATTTTTTCCTCTCTCTTCCAGGGGGGCATGATCTCGTGTTGGAGTTGTGGGAGCAGTTAGATTGGGACTCGGAAGGAAGCACCACACCTCATCTTCTTCTCTTTAACTCCCTGTTCAAACATGTCTGTCTCGAGCCGTTATTACGGTTGAGATCCGTTAATATTGCATGTCTTGTAATGTAGCATACAGTAACACTGAAAAGCAAGAAATAATCTTTTACTTGCTGAAATATCAGTGATTATTTGGTGGCAATTGAGTAAGACTAATGCACGAGGATTAACATGCAGTTAGAGATTACTGAATAATGATTAGCTATTAGGTACTTATTCATACTTCCCTCCAAACTTATTTTCCGCTGAACACTTCAAATGTTTTGAATAATTACTTGCACATTTCTAAGATTCTTAAAGAGTTCAATGTTTGTTTTTAGTGAGGTTGTAAAGGAAATGACAGCTTTAACCATTATTGAGGTTAATAGTGATAATCATAATCTCCCATTATTGATATTGATAGTGATAATCATAATCTCCCATTATTGATATTAATAGTGATAATCATAATCTCCCATTATTGAGATTGATAGTGATAATCGTAATCTTCCATTATTGATATTGATAGTGGTAATCATAATCTCCCATTATTGAGTTTGATAGTGATAATCGTAATCTTCCATTATTGATATTGATAGTGATAATCATAATCTCCCATTATTGATTTTGGTAGTTTTAATCGTAATCTCCCATTATTGATATTGGTAGTGATATTCATAATCTCCCATTATTGATTGTGGTAGTTTTAATCGTAATCTCCCATTATTTATATTGATAGTGATAATCATAATCTCCCATTATTGATTTTGATAGTTTTAATCGTAATCTCCCATTATTGATATTGATAGTGATATTCATAATCTCCCATTATTGATTTTGGTAGTTTTAATCTTAATCTCCCATTATTGATACCTATTGATAGTGATAATCATAATCTCCCATTATTGATTTTGATAGTTTTAACCGTAATCTCCCATTATTGATATTGATAGTGATATTCATAATCTCCCATTATTGATTTTGGTAGTTTTAATCGTAATCACCCATTATTGATATTGATAGTGATATTCAAGCACGCATTGTATTCTTCACCTAACATAATTAGGAACTTAAAATCAAGACGTTTGAGATGGGCAAGGCATGTAGCACGTATGGGCGAATCCAGAAATGCATATAGAGTGTTAGTTGGGAGACCGGAGGGAAAAAGACCTTTAGGGAGGCCGAGATGGAGATGGGAGGATAATATTAAAATGGATTTGAGGGAGGTGGGGTGTGATGATAGAGACTGGATTAATCTTGCACAGGATAGGAACCGATGGCGGGCTTATGTGAGGGCGGCAATAAACCTTCGGGTTCCTTAAAAGCCATTTGTAAGTAAGTAAGATAGTGATATTCATAATCTCCCATTATTGATTTTGGTAGTTTTAATCGTAATCTCCCATTATTGATACCTATTGATAGTGATAATCATAATCTCGCATTATTGATTTTGGTAGTTTTAACCGTAATCTCCCATTATTGATATTGATAGTGATATTCATAATCGCCCATTATTGATTTTGGTAGTTTTAATCGTAATCTCCCATTATTGATATTGATAGTGATATTCATAATCACCCATTATTGATTTTGGTAGTTTTAATCGTAATCTCCCATTATTGATATTGATATTGTGATAATCATAATCTCCCATTATTGATTTTGGTCCCATTATTTTTAATGATAATCATAATCTCCCATTTATTGATAGCGATTGATATTGATAGTGATAATCATAATCTCCCATTATTGATTTTGATAGTTTTAACCGTACTCTTCCCATTATTGATATTGATAGTGATAATCATAATGTCCTATTATTGAGATTAATAATGATAATGATAATCTCCCATTATTGATATTGATAGTGATAATCATAATCTCCCATTATTTATTGCGATAATCGTAATTGATAATGATAATCATAATCTCCCATTATTGATATTGATAGTGATAATCATAATCTCCCATTATTGAGATTGATAGTGGTAATCGTAATATGCCATTATTGATATTGATAGTGATTATTGATATTAATAGCGATAATGATCCATTAATGAGATTGTTAGTGGTAATCATAATCTCCATTATTGATATTGATATTGATAGTGATAATCATAATCTCCCATTGTTGATATTGATATTGATAGTAATGTAACTTAAACAGATCTCAGTCATCCATTAAGTATTAATATACACTGACGGAAAAATAACACACAGTACGATAAGCTTTCCTACCTCATGGAAGTTGGATCAAGGTGGTAGAATCATAGGTACGTATAGTATGTCATACCGTTGTGAATTTCTGTTGTACAACGTCTCACGCTGAGTATCGAGTAAGTGTTAAGCTCTACACTAGATATTACGGGAAATATTTCCCTAAACGTGTTTCTGATGCAAAACTAATGCAGGAAGTCAATACAGCGAGGGCCAAACTGGCGAGGGAGGAGGAAGATAATCAAAGATTATCATAAATCTCTACGTTATTCACTTTAACTATCAGAACTGGGTTTCATAACAGTTTCACTGAGACACATTTTACTGATTTATTTCAGTTTGCTGCATTATCTATTGATGACAGTGTTCAGCTTTCTAAAAGTTTGTCGTAAGAAAAATTTATAATGAGAAACTTCATAAAAATGATTGTAGGCCAAATTCTGGTAATATTACAACAATTGAGTTTGAAAAATCAGGTAGTACTTATATTAATTGAAATGTATCTTTTGCCATTTTCTTAACCTATATCCTTAAAACTTTAATGTTCTCTTTACTGAATTACAGTATATTTGTGGGAAAGGACAATTTGAAGCGACTTTAGTAAAAATGTCATAATAATTATAGTGCTAATATCAATGTCAGTTTGACTTTCAACCTCCATCGGCAGGTCCATCGTGTTATCAAAAAGGAGTGCGTTATATGGCAGTAACAATTTTCAATAGCCTCCCTGTCGATATGAAAAATCAAACTAAAAACATAAGATTATTTATGGCCAAATTGAAGAAGTACCTAATTTCTCACGCCTTCCATTCTGTAGGTGAATTCATGACATTCAATAACGCTTCTTGAAATTGATACTAAAACTTTGTGTTGTACTAGTAGACTTACTTACTTACTTACAAATGGCTTTTAAGGAACCCGAAGGTTCATTGCCGCCCTCACATAAGCCCGCCATCGGTCCCTATCCTGTGCAAGATTAAGCCAGTCTCTATCATCATAACCCACCTCCCTCAAACCCATTTTAATATTATCCTCCCATCTACGTCTCGGCCTCCCTAAAGGTCTTTTTCCCTCGGTCTCCCAACTAACACTCTTTATGCATTTCTGGATTCACCCATACGTGCTACATGCCCTGCCCATCTCAAACGTCTGGATTTCAAGTTCCTAATTATGTCAGGTGAAGAATACAATGCGTGCAGTTCTGTGTTGTGTAACTTTCTCCATTCTCCTGTAACTTCATCCCGCTTAGCCCCAAATATTTTCCTAAGCACCTTATTCTCAAACACCCTTAACTTATGTTCCTCTCTCAGAGTGAGAGTCCAAGTTTCACAGCCATATAGAAGAACCGGTAATATAACTGTTTTATAAATTCTAACTTTCAGATTTTTGGACAGCAGACTGGATGATAAGAGGTTCTCAACCGAATAATAACACGCATTTCCCATATTTATTCTCTGTTTAATTTCCTCCCGAGTGTCATTTATATTTGTTACTGTTGCTCCAAGATATTTGAATTTTTCCACCTCTTCGAAGGATAAATCTCCAATTTTATATTTCCATTTCGTACAATATTCTGGTCACGAGACGTAATCATATACTTTGTCTTTTCGGGATTTACTTCCAAACCGATCGCTTTACTTGCTTCAAGTAAAATTTCCGTGTTTTCCCTAACCGTTTGTGGATTTTCTCCTAACATATTCACGTCATCCGCATATACAAGAAGCTGATGTAACCCTTTCAATTCCAAACCCTGCCTGTTATCCTGAACTTCCCTAATGGCATATTCTAAAGCGAAGTTAAAAAGTAAAGGTGATAGTGCATCTCCCTGCTTTAGCCCGCAGTGAATTGGAAAAGGATCAGATAGAAACTGACCTATACGGACTCTGCTGTATGTTTCACTGAGACACATTTTAATTAATCGAACTAGTTTCTTGGGAATACCAAATTCAATAAGAATATCTATATTGTAAATCTCTTCTGCATATATTTCAACTAGACTGTGACTATAATTAAGGCTTTATAGTACTATTAAGATTTTTTGACATGTTCCATATTCTAGCTGTGAAGCAATGTATGAATACCATGGAATGTAAGTAAACACAATAGAGTACAATGCAGTTAATTTTTAAATATAAATATGCCATGAAATCTTTAAAGAGGCTTCACACATTTTTATACAGAAAATGATGGCGAAACCTGATTCAATAAATTTTTGACATTTTATATTCATGTAAAAAAATTATATGAATCATGTTAAAGATTTTATCCCATTTTATATTGTAAATTTTATTAGTAACACAATGTAATTTATTCGTCACAACAATAATTCCTTTCTACAATTCGCCTTAAACGCTCTCGTCAACAATTGGATTTTCACTCAACACAGTATTCGTTATAGCACTCCACCGACGACAATGACAATTTACTTGGACTAGTACGAACAACAATGAACTGTTAATCTTAACTAATATTTACAAAGCACTATTTACAAATCAGAACTATCAGTTCTGAGTTCACAGTTCTTCTATCTCAGTCACTCGAGTTCACAGTATCTCGAACCACAGACCTTCAGAGACAGTTCACTGTACTCGAACTCAGGTCCCTCCAACTGCGGTCCACTGCACTCGAACTCAGGCCTTCGGATGCTGACGCAGATGCGGACGCACACTCGAGTCGAACTCCAGCACACAAGTCTGGCTTGCTTGCTCTGGCTTTCTCACTGACTGGCTGACTAATCAACTGAAAACTGCAAAACTGCTGCCGTTCCTTCGCGTCCGTAATTTATAACCACAGCGACGTAGCCTCGAAGGTTCCACGCGTCTCTAGAGATGGCACTCCAGAAAAAGCCAGAGCCCTCTCCTCTCTACCAGCACCAGATGCGCGCGCACTCTCGCTCCACTCTCTCGCCGCGTTGGCCCTTTCCCCTCTTCGCCGCGCGCCATTCCACCGTGCTACGCGCGATATGCTTTCTTGCGGGACGCTGGTCGTGAGTTCGAATCTCATGTCGCTGTCACAATACTAAGAAGAATGCTGAACGCAGAGACGATTCTGAACGCGAGGACGAGTTCTGGGCGCGGTGATAAGTTCTGGGTGGAGGTACAATTTCTGGAAGCGGGAACGATTTCTAAACGCGAGGACGAGTTTTAGATGCCGGACGAGTTCTGAACACAGACTTGCCGCACACTATGACTTGTTCAACACCGACGCACTTGTGAATCTCAGGTCGGAGATGAAAATAAAATATGAAAATGAATATGAGATCGGAGACGAATTTCAGTGTGAATTTAAATAGGAACATGTAGACAATGCAGACTTGAATGTCAAAATAATGTGGGGAACATATTAATTTGGACACAAAAATAAAAGCAGACAAGAATACAAAGATGGTGATATACAGGTAGTATGAAGCGAATATGAAGATAATCTCGAAGTGGAATAAGATAACGAAAGGAAAATCAGCAGGAAGTCAAATACAAAGACTCAAATAATAAATTTGTGGAGATGAATATGAAGGTGAGAACGTATGAACGTGTAAGATGACAGGAATTCACGATGTGGAGATCAATGTGAGTGTGAGAATTAAGGGGAGAAGATAGTTCAATATGATGCAAAACCAGTAAGTTCTCAATTTTTTTGTCTTTTAAAAGCACCTTTGACAATTGAAAACAACAGTACATAAATTTGAAAGCTCATTTATGACCTTGTCAGCTGCCGTAACGCCATTTTTACGTCTCTCGTGCACAGGGTTTTTAAACGACTCTAAACTTGGATTGCAATTTCCCATAACTTACTTTTTTAACATTTTATTTTCCTTTAAACCACTCCTTGATATGTGAAAAATGCTTACTTATGGCTTTTAGAGAACCCTCACATAAGCGCGCCATCGGTCCCTATCCTGAGCGAGAATAATCCAGTCCCTGCCATCATATCCAAACTCCTACAAATCTATTTTAATAATATTAAAATAAATTATTATTCTTCCATCTACGTCTCGTCCTCCTCAAAAGTCTTTCTCCATCAGGTTTTTCAACTAACACTCTATATGTATTTCTGGATTCGCCCATACGTGCTACATGCCCTGCCAATCTCAGACGTCTAGATTTAATGTTCTTAATTTTGTTAGGTGAAGAACACAATGCGTGCAGTTCTGCGTTGTGTAACTTTCTCCTTTCTCCTTTAACTTCATACCTCTTAGCCCCAAATATTTTCCTAAGCACCTTATTCTCGAATACCTCTACCCTCTGTTACTCTCTCAAAGTGAGAATCCAAGTTTCGCAACCATACAGAACAACCGGTAATATAACTGTTTTATAAATTGTAACTTTCCGATTTTTTTAGACTGGATGACAAAACCGTTCCAACCAAACAATAGCAGGTATATCCCATATTTATTCTGCGTTTAATTTCCTCCCGAGTGTCATTTCTATTTGTTAATGTTGCTCCAAGATATTTGAATTTTTCCACCTCTTCAAAGGATAAATTTCCAATTTTTATATTTCCATTTTTGGTACTATGTTCTGGTCATGAGACATAATAATGTGATAAATACATTAAATTACATTTAATAAGTAAGCATTTATGACCTTGAAGCCATTTTTAAAGCCCTGCTGCACTGGTTAAAATGATATTAAAGTTTGGTTGCTACTCCCTGTTTCTTTAATGTTTTCTTTATTCTATGGAAAAAGTTAGCCTATAATATCTTCGGAATCATTAATGCTACGTGGATGACATTTAGTACATACATTATTTAGGCCATTAGAAAATTTTCTATGAAATAGAAATTACTTTTTTGCATTTGGAAAACATGCCTTTATATTTCTATAAAAGTAGCTCTAAAATTAAATCTTAAAATACATTATTTTATCTTAAAATTTTGGAGGCTAATTTCAAAATTGTAAAGAACGTTCTTTTAGAAGTAAACTGTCACATAAATTTCTAATTTATCTTTAAAATTGGCTGAGATGTGTCCATTTCAATGAAATATTGTATGCTGGTATTT
Source organism: Periplaneta americana (assembly GCA_025594305.2). Taxonomy (NCBI): domain Eukaryota; kingdom Metazoa; phylum Arthropoda; class Insecta; order Blattodea; family Blattidae; genus Periplaneta; species Periplaneta americana. The sequence goes on along the minus strand of JAJSOF020000005.1, from coordinate 184,921,899 downwards.
TATATATTTTGGCCCAATTTTTTTAAAACTAATTTCTAATTTAATTTGCTCCCACAATGATATTTCGACACATAAAAATGAAAATTGTGCGTAATTTAGGAAATAGAAAATCAAATTGCATTATCGCTTCCCCTTAAAAGAAGAAGATCCAGCCTAAAATGAACTGGCATTGAGGACTAAGAAAAATGCAGGCCACATTTTAATGAAAACAGACGGGACCCATCATAGATTCGCACCACGTCCCTGCCGAATGGGACTGCTTGACGTTACGTTTCATTACGATGCATGCAGCCGGGGATGAGCCCTGCACTTGGACTCAATGGGAGAACTAATCTGACAAGAGTCCGTCCTTCGGCCGCTCAGGTTCGTTTCAAATTGGATTGTCCCCGCGCGGTCCGCCTCCCTCAAACCGTCTGACCTCCTTGTCTGTGTATACAGTCGGCTCCTGTCCCATTAATGGGTCTGGCGAATCGATCTCGGGTCGAATTGTTGCATTAAAGACAGAGCTGAGTTATTACCTAGAGACAGCCTCCAATTTGTATGAATTGTTCACTGTATACGCGTCTATTATGTTCATATTATTCAGAGTGGAGCAACATTTGCGTACGCTCAGTGACACAGTAATCACCCCTTCGACTGTATTTCTAAGAAAACTATAATAGTACATCATGCAACGAGCCTATAATGGTAGTAATTAAGACGCGAGTATGTTTATGAAACGAGCGCAAGCGAGTTTCATAATTTTCATACGAGCGTCTTAATTACCAACATAGTCAAGTTTCATACGACTTTTATGCTAGACCATATTTATAACTTGAAATTATTCAAAAGTATTCATGTTATGACTGAGGAGCGGAACTGACCTTGTGCAATACCTCGTAAATTGTGAGATGTGCGCAGACGCGAAAGTATTGATTTTTTCCGAGAAACAAATGTCGACATTGACCTTGACATAATCTAGAGAGTAAAATAAACATTAATCTTGATATAACCTTGAAATTGAATTAGACACTGAAAAACGAGATGACAAATTGAATTGATTTGAATATTATTTACAATTAACACGAATGATTATAGTAACAGAACTAGTTGTCTTTCGATAGCATATCCGAGAATAATCGATACTTGCGATTTCATATTGCTACAATGGTATTTTCTGATTGGTGGAACACCTGAACTTTAATGACTAGGTGTACTTTAATGAGGTCCCATTAAAGGGCTGCTACCAAGTGTATAATTACTACATTTCGGCATGGTCGAGCATAAAAGAATAATATTAATTCCTCTGAAATACTCAAACTGATTTAATTTTTATTTCTATTGTATTCCTCTAGTTAAATGTAGAAGAAATTACTTGTTATTCTATTTAGTATCCCAATATGCAAAAACCTAGCCTATTTAACGGGAGAGGATATTTTTTAAAACTTTTTCCCTATTTGTTGTAAAATATTAATTTTTGTATGTAGAGAGCTCATAGCTGTAGCAACTCAACCAAAAATAAATATAAAAAAAATTATTTGGGGGCCCAAATTTGAAAAAAAAGATATACCCAATGCAGGATTGTACTAAAACCGATATATCTAAACTGTTTTTAAAGATCGATTCAAACAGTTTTTTGCAATGTATTTGCAAAAGCATGTTACACACACTGTCTGTAACAGAATTTTGATATTAGTCCCTAAGTTTGTAAAATAAACAATTAAAATTTAATAACAATTTTCAGATTTCCTTTCTTGTAAACAAACGGACATATTTTTAAAATGAAATCAATTAAGAAAAATCTGTTACAGAGAAAAATTTCCTAATTGCCTAAAGAATGTTGTTCTAAATTTCATGCATGCATTTTTAATAGTTCAGAAATTATATCCATTTTTGTCTGGAAATGTAGCAAAAAATGAAGTTACCGGAAACAACAATAAAAGGGGGTGTGATTTAAAATCCATAGCGCAGGAAGTTTAAAATGACTTCTCAACATCCGATAAGGGCAAAATAACAAAATGTTATGCAATGCAGCATATCTGAGAGTATTTTAGAGATTTTTTTTTGAAAAAATTTACCGGAAACAACAATAAAAGTGGGCAAGTGATTTAAAAAAAATGCAGGAAGTTTAAAAATGGCGACTCAACATCCGATAAGGGCACAAATACCCACAAAATGTTATGCAATGCATTCCACATATATCTAAGAGTATTTTAAAGAATTTTTTTGGAAAATTTAATTTACGGAAACAACAATAAAAGTGGGCGAGTGATTTAAAATCCATAACGCAGGAAGTTTAAAAATGGCGACTCAACATCCGATAAGGGCACAAATACCCACAAAATGTTACGCTGTGCATTCCACACATATCCAAGAGTATTTTAAAGAATTTTTTTTTTTTTGAAAATTTAATTTACCGGAAACAACAATAAAAGTGGGCAAGTGATTTAAAATCCATAACGCAGGAAGTTTAAAAATGGCGACTCAACATCCGATAAGGGCACAAATACCCACAAAATGTTATGCAATGCATTCCACATATATCTAAGAGTATTTTAAAGAATTTTTTTTTTTGGAAAATTTAATTTACCGGAAACAACAATAAAAGTGGGCGAGTGATTTAAAATCCATAACGCAGGAAGTTTAAAAATGGCGACTCAACATCCGATAAGGGCACAAATACCCAAAAATGTTACGCTGTGCATTCAACATATCCGTATTTTAAAGAATTTTTTTTTTTGAAAATTTAATTTACCGGAAACAACAATAAAAGTGGGCAAGTGATTTAAAAATCCATAACGCAGGAAGTTTAAAAATGGCGAAAATCCGATAAGGGCACAAATACCCACAAAATGTTACGCTGTGCATTCCACACATATCACAGAGTATTTTAAAGAATTTTCTTTTTAATCTACAGATTTTTCACCAAAAAATACCATCTTCTCCCCTTAATATTGTGAATTTTTTTTGTTACAACAATGTAATTTATTCGTCACAACAATAATTCCTTTCTACAATTCACCTTAAACGCTCTCGTCAACAATTGGATCTTCACTCAACACAGTATTCGTTATAGCACTCCACCGACGACAATGACAGTTTACTTGGACTATTAACAACAATGAACTGTTAATCTTAACTAATATTTACAAAGCACTATTTACAAATCAGAACTAAGTTCTCAGTTCACAGTTCTTCTATCTCAGTCACTCGAGTCCACAGTATCTCGAACCACAGACCTTTAGAGACAGTTCACTGTACTCGAACTCGGGTCCCTCCAACTGCGGTCCACCGCACTCGAACTCAGGTCCCTCCAACTGCGGTCCACTGCACTCGAACTCAGGTCTTCGGATGCTGACGCAGATGCGGACGCACACTCGAGTCGAACTCCGGCTGGCTTGCTTGCTCTGGCTTTCTCACTGACTGAATAACTGAAAACTCTGAAAACTGCTGTCGTTCCTTCGCGACCGTAATTTATAACCACACCGACGTAACCTCGAAGGTTCCACCCGTCTCTAGAGATGGCATTCCAGAGAAATTTTCTACCAGCACCAGATGCGCGCGCAAACTCGTCGCGTGACGTAATACACCCTCTCTCTTCTCTCCACCGCGCGACGTCACTCAATGTTCCGTGCAGCCTGTGCAATCTCCTTTCATGCGGGACGCTGGTCGTGAGTTCGATTCTCATGTCGCTGTCACAATATGAATTCATCATCAATTAAAATGTTATGACAATTCAACTCATGAAATGAAGAAATTATTTATCAATTTTCCGGTACAGAAGTTATTCAGAATCCAAATTTATAAAAAATGATATGTACATATCATCGCACATACAGCTCTATTTTTTTCTCGAATAGGCCTGACTCAATTTTTTTGTTGTTTTGATCTTGCTAGAAATTAAGGTATCCTGCAATGTACTATCAACTTTTTGTTTATTTTACGTCGCTTTATCGACTGCGATAACTATCTAACATCTGAGGAAGATGATGATAATTTCAGCGAAATAAGTGTAGGGTCCAATGCCGGAAGTTACACGGCATTTGATCTTGATGAGATACGGGAAAACCCACAAACAGGTAACTTGCCCCAACTAGGATTTCAACTCGGGAATGCTAGCCGTAACTCCACAGCGATGGATTTACCGACTTATTATTTTGCCACCATTACTGATTCATTATAAGGCACTTCTCTCTTTTATGTTTTAATTTTCTTTTATTTCTATTGTTAATGTGATAATATATATATATATATCCTATCCTATATATATATATATATATATATATATATATATTCGCACCATGTGTCCATATCACTTAATTGTTTCCTTCTCAACCCTTAACATGGCAAAGCTTCATTTCTCACACTGGTTTATTAAACCTTGTCGGACCGTAAAGAAAACAACTACCGCAATGTCCATATTTTTATGTGTTGTACAATGTTATAGTGTTGTGAAATTTTAATTTTCCTACCAATTTTTTTCTATTCTATTAAAATTATAGCATACTAGTGGCTTGTGCAGCAAATGCTGCAAACTAAGTTCATTACAGTAGAAGTTCAAATTCAAATTTTTCAAATTTATTTCCAATGAAGAATACCAGACATTTTGGAAGTTATTTGCTTCCATAATAAACATATCCCTCTGAATGGTTTTCTTCATGCTAAATACTTTTTATTGAACCTATACATCTTCAGTTCTTGAATTTCAATGCGAAAACGCAAGTAACAATGTCAGGACGATCAGTCGGTTTTTCATGTGGGAGTGAAGCAATAGGTCATTGAGGATTGTAGGTTAGAGTAATGAAAATATCAGATTTGCCATGCTTTCCAACAACAGACATAGCGTCTTGTATAGCTGCTGCATGTTTCGTGAACTATCTCGAAATGTAGAGGGTAGAATCATTTTATCCTGCCAAGTATCTTGCTAAAGTGATCGGGACACTACAACATTTTGTAGGCCTCTTATGTTATCAGTAAGTAATATCTTTGGTCTTCCCTTAGGCATTATAATTTTTGTGCATCCTCCAGACAATACTGAAGAGAATCACACATATAAATATCTATATCACTTACTTACAAATGGAGGTTCATTGCTGCTCTCATATATAAGCCCACTATCGGTACCTATACTGAGCAAGATTAATCCAGTCTCTACCATAATATCTCACCTCTCTCAAATTCATTTTAATATTATCCTCCCATTTACGTCTGCCTCCCTTAAGGTCTTTTCCCTTCAGGTCTTCCAAGTAACACTCTATATGCATTTCTAGATTAACCCATACGTGCTACATGCGCTGCCATCTCAAACATCTGGACTTAATGTTCCTAATTATGTTAGGTGAAGAATATAATGCGTGCAGTTCTCCGTTCTCCTATAACTTAATTCCTCTTAGCCCCAAACATTTTACTAAGCATGCTATTTTCGAACACCCTTAATCTCTCTTCCTGTCTCAAATTGAGAGTCCAAGTTTCACAACATAAAGAACAACCAATAGCATAACTGTTTTATAAATTCTAACTTTCGGCTTTAAATATGTACACTACACAACCATTAAATATAATATCGAAAAGACCCATACCACTTGATTAATAACTATAAAAATATTTCATTTTTTATAACAAAATTGTTATCTTATGTAAGTTTTGTATAGACTACTATATAGCCGTCACTCGGTAAATATTACAGAAATGAAGATGTAACTTCAAAACTTCTCTACGTCTACTTATATAAACCCAAAATGTTTCACTTTCATATCACCAATACAGCATTAATCTGTATGATTAGTAACAAAACTCACATCATGGCATTCACTATAATAATATTTCATTTTTAATGGTAATAATGTCATCAAACATTCCTAAATTTTGTAGTTTTTAATATCCAACGCACAGACAGCTCTACTCAGAAAATTACACACCAGAGAATCTGACCTGTAAATTCGTTTTAATAAGTCATGAAGTTTTTAATAACCAATATTACAGAAACGTTCTGAAAAAGTTACACAAATGAAGATCGACATATTGGAATTATGATGTCAGAGAATCTGAGCCATCTCAACTCTAAATATGTCAGCAATCCTGCAGGTCGTAGCCTTCGTGTGATATTGTTTATTGTAGTGTGCTTGTGTTTTGTTTTATTCTGAGAACTCATTAGGCTGTACAAGGAAGCGAGTATCAAGTCGGCCGTGATTAGGCCTATGTATTTATCAAAACTGACGACAGATGGATTTTGAAAAATACGAAAATGATGTAGGAAAATTGACATTTCACTGAAAACTACTACTTTTCCGAAAAAATTTGGGTTCCAAGCTTCAAAATGAGGGGTTATTTATTAAAATCCGTTCAGCCGTTTTCCCGTAATTTCCATTACCAGTTCAAATTATATATAGATAGCTTATTAACCTGTTGTATCCTATAGGATACTTTGACAATTTAAAGGTTAACTTCTCTTCCACTGATTTCCGTTTTAATTCCTCTCTAATTCTCTAATTTCGTACTTTGTCCCTCTTTGTTTTTCCTACTATTCTTCGGTAGCATTTCATCTCAGTTGCTGTTTTATTACTTATTCTCTTACTCCCCACTGGCCAAATTTCCCTTCCTACAGCAGGATTGATTCTATGACGGATTTGTATATCTGTAATTTTGTTTTAGGCAATAATTCTTTTTCCTAATATTAGGTTACTTAATTGATAGTGGATATTACTGGCTTTCTTGGTTCGGTTTAATATCTTTTGTTTTATTTTTCAATTTTTATGTAAATAGTTTCAAGATGATAAGTTTTCACCTCTTCTAGTTCTTTCGTGTACCTTTATATTGTTTCTTCCGTTCTACCCATTTGCATTACTTTGCTCATTTTGGTATTTACTATCATTCCCTTATTTTTCCTTCAAGTCATAGTAAAGAAAGAAATAAAAACTAAATCAATGAATAAATAAACAAATAAATAATAGATATAAATAAATAAAGTAGGCCCTAATGAAGAAATAAGTAAATAAATAAATAAATAAATAATAATAATAATAATAATAATAATAATAATAATAATAATAATAATAATAATAATTCATTCATTCATTGTGTTCTGCCCAAGGCCAGGTCTTTCACTCCAAACCCAGCATTCTATAATCTTTCCTATTTTCTGCCTTCCTCTTTGTCTCATATGATCCATATATCTTAATGTCGTCTATCACCTGATATATTCTTCTGCCCCGAACTCTTCTCCCGTTCACCATTCCTTCCAATGCATCCTTCAGTAGGCAATTTCTTCTCAACCAATGGCCCAACCAGTTCCTTTTTCTCTTTCTGATCAATTTTAGCATCATTCTTTCTTCATCCACTCTTTCCAACACAGCTTCGTTTCTTATTCTGTCTGTCCACTTTATACGCTTCATCCTTCTCCATATCCACATTTCAAATGGTTCTATTCGCTTCTTTTCTTTTCGTCGTAATGTCAATTTTTCTGCCCCATACAATGCTACACTCCACACAAAGCACTTTACTAGTCTTTTCCTTAGTTATTTCTCCAGAGGTCCGCTTCTTTTTCTATTAAAAGCTTCCTTTGCCATTGCTATCCTCCTTTTGACTTCCTGGCAGCAGCTAATGTTACTGCTTATAGTACACCCCAAGTATTTGAAGCTGTTCACTTGTCCTACTGCCTCATTTAGAAGTTTACCTTCTTTACTTTTCTTCCTATGACCATGGTCTTCGTCATGTTTGCATTTATCTTCATCCCATACTGCTCACAGCTGTCACTTAGCTCCAGTAGCATATCCCTTAGCATCTAATAATAAAATAATAAATAATTAAAAACATTAAAATGAGTTATTAAATAAATAAGTAAATAAATATATATAAATAAGTAAATGAATAAATAAATACTTACATAAATAAGTAAATATTTAAATAAATACATAAATACTTACTTACTTACTTACTGGCTTTTAAGGAACCCGGAGGTTCATTGCCGCCCTCACATAAGCCCGCCATTGTTCCCTATCCTGAGCAAGATTAATCCAGTCTCTATCATCATATCTCACCTCCCTCAAATCCATTTTAATATTATCTTCCCATCTACGTCTCGGCCTCCCTAAAGGTCTTTTTTCCTCCGGCCTTCCAACTAACACTCTATATGCATTTCTGGATTCGCCCATACGTGCTACATGCCCTGCCCATCTCAAACGTCTGGATTTAATGTTCCTAATTATGTCAGGTGAAGAATACAATGCGTGCAGTCGCGGACAACAGATGAGAGGTGGTCCTCCAGCTTGGGGGTTGGGCGAAGGGCTAACAACCCATCACCGTAAAAAAAAACAGCTTGTTACGAATCCTTCAAATACATAAATAAAATAATGTAATTGACAGTAACTGTGAATGCAAGCAATTTAAAAATGAAAGTAGTGGGTATGTAAAGTAAGAAAATGCATACATAATGAAACCATGAATAAGCAATGGATACGATACAGCGAAATTTTCCAGATGAGATGTAGGCTTGCGTTCCGTTACAGACATAAAGATCTGATTTATCCTGTAGCGTTGATTTATTTATGCTTAAATGCCCCTGCAAAATGTAGTCGTTGAAAGTGGGTCATATTTTGCATGTCCTTGTGCTGATATTGACATTCATGTATTCCTCCGCGCTGACACGTTACGCGTGAGATCGCGTGGAAGCTGCTTACCGGAATCTCATAAGGAGTCGCTTGCATCAGAATCTCTCCCAGGGGAATACATTGTGAGAAAGACACAGCTAACCCTTTCATATTTATACATTATTTATTCCCTGGTGCCGTCTTTCACCAGCGCACCTTGTTACCGTACTCGCGACGTATCGCCGATAACTTGGTTGAAAATTTAAGGTAAGAGACCCAGTGCCCGGCAAAATTAAAGCCGATATTCGGGAAAAGTAGTAACGTCACATGGATACGTATTGAGACATTTGCATTGATTAAAATGTAACTAATATACAACTTTTGGAGGTAATTGCGCACTACGAAACAATGAATAGTTTGTTTCCAAAACCTGTCATTTTGGTCAAAAACCGATTTTGACTCAATAACATAATAACTATATTTCTCACATTCTGAATCTAATTCCAAAATTTATTTTTTTGTCAGTTGCTGCTATTTTTCACTGAAAAATGGAATTTAATACTATGATTTCTATTTCAAAACCTTCAATTTTTTGTTTTTAGGCCAAAACTTATTATCTCATATTTTAATTTAGAAATTTTTGGTGAACTATGAAGTATTCTAATACATTTATTACGCAGAATGGTATAAAATATCTGTAAGATTAGAATAAACACGAATACTTTAATTGGTGCGTATATTTCAAAGCTACCTGATTCAGACTGGGATTTGGAGATTAAGAAATAATAGAGGTAGTATATCTCAAGGCACGTGCCCATTATGTGGACATAGGGAAGATGATATTCATATTGTTTTTTAATGTCAATATACAAAAGAAATACGGATGAAATTCATAAATGAAAATTTCCTACAAATGAATGAATAAAGAATAGCTATAAGAAAACTTATGAATAATAATAATAATAATAATAATAATAATAATAATAATAATTTTATTTATCTGGCAGAGTTAAGGCCGTAAGGCCTTCTCTTCCACTCAACCAGCAAAAAGTGAAGTTACAAAGAATTCAACAATTTGATTTAGATGAGAGTTACATGTATACAAGAGTTATTTACGAATTAAACAACAGAATACTATGAACTATTAATTAAACATTGAAATAAACTGTGTAGCAGAATTAAGCTAAAATACATAGAATGTTAATATATTTCAAATAGTATTAGATAATAGAAAGAGATTATTATGAGACAATTTTGAAAATACAGCACTATCAGGATGATGTCTAAAGAAAGAAGTAACAATGTAGTCAGTGATAATTTAAATCAGTATGATTGGGGTGAAATGCTAATAAGGTTATCTTTTAAGCTGTTTTTAAAGGTGTTTATTGTCTTGCAGCCCCTAATACTTTGTGGCAAGGAATTCCATAGATCGTCGTTAAATAACCAACAAAAAAATTTCCTTTTTTCCATGTTCGATCTTTGTACGCTTTTACTGGATCATCCTGTAGAAGAATGAAAGCTAAACACGTAGCAAGAAGAAGACTGACCAGAATTATCAACTGCCATATTCGTAACTATCAAATATACCCCAAAAATTACTTGGAAGTCAAATCTATGTAGTGAACGCCAGACCGGTTTTCCTCGGTTTTTGGTAGGTCTCCTCCCCTTGTTGAAAACATCATTAAGCAAACTCTGAATTATGATTGCACACACAGCAAGAAACAGTGCTTCAGCGCTAAATCCTATAGCTAAGGAATGGAAACAGCTGACATAAATATGTCGCCCCCCGTATCTAGGCAACACATGGCGTCTTAAACCACGGGATTTTAAAGCTATCTCGCAAGCGGAGTGTCAGTTACTCATAACTCCACCTTACAACAAGCAGACAATGCACAGTGGCGGCATAAATCAAGCAAACAACGCAAGAGCGCGACTCCGGAGTCCTCTGGCGACGAGATTTACTATCACAGACCACAAGATGTTCCGGTCAGCAGGCTGGAAAATGGCTGCCAGAGGTCCAGTCCCTCGAGCCAGTGGTGGAGATAGGTACATTATTTATTTTTTATGATTATTATTTATGTGGTCCCTCCCAAACTGTGGTCCAGCCAAGTGAATCATCACGCTTGGTGACTTATCTCCTCGTGACCACCAACATACATTATATCATCCCCAACGTTGCTTGTGGCTTTCTCGCGAGTTTCCTTCTGTTAAGGCGGAGGGGCGGCAGAATCGCGTTTTCCTCATACAATGGCTGCTTCCTACCTTTTTATTCTCTTGTCAGAAACGAAAATAAACTGTGCACGGGTGTCTCTTAATACCTTTCCATTTGCTTTCTAGCTGGCGGATGAAATTGTAGCGAAAATATGATTCAAAATGCATGTCAAACTTGCAGCCATACAAGTAGTTTATTACATTCGAAGGTTTATTAGAAATCATTAGCGATAAACTTAGTTTTTTAATTTGTTTCTGAAATATTTCTTAAATTTCAACACAATATTTTCTATTTAATGTAGTCTCCTGTCGCCATGACAATACGCGTTAGTAATCTATATATATAATTTGAACTGGTAATGGAAATTACGGGACAACGGCTGAACTGATTTTAATAAATAACTCCTCATTTTGAAGCTTGGAACCCAAAGTTTTTCAGAAAAGTAGTAGTTTTCAGTCAAATGTCAATTTTCCTACATCATTTTCCTATTTTCCAAAATCCATCTATCGTCAGTTTTGAAAAACATGGCTTTTCAGAATAAAACAAAACACACACTACAATAAACAATATTACACGAAGGCCATGATCTGCAGGATTGCTGACATATTTAGAGTTCAGATGGCGTATAAAAATAATTTACAGGTCTGATTCTCTGGTCTGTAGTTTTCCGAGTACAGCTGTGTATTGGATATTAAGAACTACAAAACTTAAGAATGTTTGATGGCATTATTATCATTAAAAATTAAATATTATTATAGTTAATGCCACTAATTACACACATTAATGCTATATTGATGATATGAAAGTGAAACCTTTTGAGGTTTTATATAAGTAGACGCAGAGAAAGAATATTTTAAATTAGATCTTTATTTCTATGATTTACTGAGTAAAGCTATATATATTGTTACTGAAAACTATGAAACTTACGTAAGGTAACAATATTGTTATTAAAAATGAAATATTTTTATAGTTATTAGTCAAGTGATGTGGGTTTTTTCATATATTTAATGGCAGTGTGATGTAGATATTTATATGTGTGATTCTCTAATTTTCCTAGATAGTAATGAGTCATGCTTCCTATTTTAGCTGCGTCTTAAAACTAAATCAAAATTAATTTCATATTTCTTTGGTTTAATCGAACCTGAAATGTTCTTAACTCTCACCTACAATCCGCAATGACCTGAAATAGCTATTGCTTTACTCCCACATGAAAAATTCCCTGATCGTCCTGACATTGTTACTTGCGTTTTCGCATTGAAACTCAAGAATTGAAGATGGATAGGTTCAAGGAAAAGTATTTGGCATAAAAAAACATTCAGAGGGAGTATATTTCACTATTATGGAAGTAAATAACTTTCACAATGTCTGGTATTCTTCATTGGAAATAAATCTGAACAATTTTAATTTGAACTTCTAATGAACTTAGTTTGCAGCATTTGCTGCACAAGCCACTAGTAAAAATATATTTGAGCATTATGAATACTTTCAGTATGTTTGATGAAGGAATAGCTATAACTATTATTAAAAAACTCTTAACAAGGAGAGCCTCCCAAAACCAAGTCAAGGCCCCTTGAAACTCGTGCGAAAGCTTCAGTTTTAAAGAATCCAGCCTTGACAATTTTTTTTTCCTCATTTCATTTATTCTATTTCATAGATCTTACGTTAGCAATGAAGCTTTAAGATGTTGAACAAGTCAAAATTTTACAAGATTACAATTACAAATTTTTTTCACAATTTTTTGGTGAGATGTAGTGACATGAGGCCGAGGATTCGCCAACAGATTACCTGGCATTTGCCTTATGGTTGGGAGGCCGAGGACTCGCCATAGACCACTCGGTATCCGCCCCAGAAATTTTCTTAATTTTATTGTAAATTATACAGCTTGTATTTTCTTCTAGCATTTTCTTTATTTTACTAAACAATACACTGCTGGTTTCCTGTTATTCTCAGTTGCATTGTAAATCACACAACTGGTATTTTCTTCTAACATTTTCTCCAATTCTTCATAAATCAGGCAGCTAGTATTTCTTGTAGTTTTCTCCATCTCATAACTGATCATGTAGCCAAAATTTTCTTCTAATACTTGCAATGGAAATCATACATGTTGTAGTTTCTTTAGCATTTTCTTCATGCCATTACAAATCACACATCTAGTATTTTCATTTCGTTATATATCACATAGCCCGTATTTTTCTAATATTTTCTTCATTTCATTATTATTCAAATTGCTGGTGTTTTCTTTAATATTTTTTCATGTCACTACAAATCAGATAGCTAGTATTTTCATTATTTTCTTAAAAATCACATGACTAGTATTTTTCTAATATGAGTCGTTCAGAGCAAAATTGGTGTAAGTCAAAATTGGGTAATGAGGTTTAAAGTAAAAATTCTGTAAAATACAGCGCAAAGTAACAATTAATATGGCCTTCTTGCTATCTACTGACTACTAATAGTTTAAATAAATTGAATATTAATTGCTACTTTGCGCTGTATCTTACAGAATGTTTACTTTAACCCTCATTACCCATTTTTGACTTACACCACTTCTGCTCTGAAAGGCTAATATATTCTCCATTTCATTGTATTTCAAATTGCTACTATTTTCTTTAATATTTTTTTTCATTTTATTACAAATTACATATCTAGCTAATATTTTCTTCATTTCGTTACAAATCTCATAGCTAGTATTTTTCTAATATTTCTCCATTTCATTGTATTCTAATTGATAGTGTTTTCTTTAATATTTTGTCATGTCATTACTACTATTTTCTTCCAGTTCGTTTTTCAATTTGATTATAAATTATGCAACTAGTATTAAATTTATCTTCATTAGTTTTTACATTTCAATATAAGTCACACAGCTAATATTTTCTGCACTCTTTTAGAAGTCACACAGCTAGTATTTCTTGTAAAATTTTCTTCATTTCATTGTAGGCTAAATCACAAAGTTACTATTTACTTCTAATATTTTCTTCTTTTGATTATAAATTATACAACTAGTATTTGCTACATTATTTTTTCATTTAATTATAAATCACAGAGCTTAGACTTTCATGATATTCCTTTCTGAAACAGTAGACTAGTACTTACTTACTTATTTACTTACCTACTGGCTTTTAAGGAACACGGAGGTTAATTGCCGCCCTCACATAAGCCCGCCATTGGTCCCTATCCTGAGCAAGATTAATCCATTCTCTATCATCATATCCCACCTCCCTCAAATCCATTTTAATATTATCTTCCCATCTACGTCTCGGCCTCCCCAAAGGTCTTTTTTTCCCTCCGGCCTCCCAACTAACATTCTAAATACATTTCTGGATTCGCCCATACGTGCTACATGCCCTGCCCATCTCAAACGTCTGGATTTAATGTTCCTAATTATGTCAGATGAAGAATACAATGCGTGCAGCTCTGCGTTGTGTAACTTTCTCCATTCTCCTGTAACTTCATCCCTCTTAGCCCCAAATATTTTCCTAAGAACCTTATTCTCAAACATCCTTAATCTCTGTTCCGCTCTCAAAGTGAGAGTTCAAGTTTCACAACCATACAGAACAACCGGTAATGTAACTGTTTTATAAATTCTAACTTTCAGATTTTTTGACAGAAGACTAGATGACAAAAGCTTCTCAACCGAATAATAACAGCATTTCCCATATTTATTGTGCGTTTAATTTCCTCCCTAGTGTCATTTATATTTGTTACTGTTGCTCCAAGATATTTGAATTTTTCCACCTCTTCGAAGGATAAATCTCCAATTTTTATAGTTCCATTTCGTACAATATTGTGGTCACGAGACAATCATATACTTAGTCTTTTCGGGATTTACTACAGTAGACTAGTTTAAAATTTATCTCTGCATTGGTTTCCTGTGTCTAATATTCTTCTTCTTTTATAATAATAATAATAATAATAATAATAATAATAATAATAATAATAATAATAATAATAATAATAATAATAATAATAATAATAATAATAATAATGGCTTTATTTATCCTGGCAGAGTTAAGGCCGTAAGGCCTTCTCTTAATTACACTCAACCAGGATTAAAACTTGCTTACATAGTTGGACATAAAACTGGATCGGAATTAAGTAATTACATACTGATACAATTTAGGTACATAATGAGATCAAAAGAGGTAGTTACATAAAAATTTACCTCATAAAATAAAAATGAACATAGTGGAATACATATTAATGTTGTTAGAATCAAATACGAATCACATAAAAACAGAAGCCGATAATTCAATAAAAAATGTAGGCCTACACAGTAGAAATAAAAATAAACACATTAGTATACATATTAGTATTAGATTACAATTAAGTAGGATTTACATAATTAAACCAGAAACCGACAATTGAATAAAATGTACACAAAAAATAGATTAATAATAATAAAAAACAACACAGTGGAATACATATTGGCGTTAAGTGATAAATAAACATGATTTACATGATTACACAATAAAAATAAGAAACAAAAAAAAAAATAAATAAAAATTAAAAAAATAAAAATAAATACAGTGGAACACATTCTGTTAAATATTTGCAACGCGTTAGGTCTGGCAACTCATCATAAGATATTTTTCTAATTTATATTTAAAGGAAATTGAAGTTCGGCAGCCCTTATATAAGTTTCTAATTATCGGTGTATAAAATATGAGCCTAGATAGAGTAATTTCATGCCTAACATATGTTCACGATGTTTTCATCCGCATTTTGTAAAAATTCACAGTATTTCGCTGCTCCATTCTAACTTGAATATTAATTTTCTCAAATACCGACGTTTCGAGTCTTCAACTTTCATCTGAAAGGAACACTCCTGAGAAAATAGAAATCTGAGAAGTTATAAAATTTTATGATTCCGTAATTACATTATGATCGGTTAACTTAGTAATCTCTGGAGAATGCTATGACGTCATCAGTTTTAATTTGATAAACTCTTCTCTATGTATTTCATTATGAACTTTTCTTAGCCTCGTAACAATTTCTTTCAAATTATCTCATCTTCGCACTAATTCTCGTGCTGTCTGCTTTGTCCTTAACGAGCTGATGACGACACAAGGCGGGTGATTTATCACAGGCGAAGTTTTCTTGACAGGGATGTGCACTTTTCCCCGCCTGCTCCCTCGCCCCCCCCCCCTTCACTTCTGAGGGCATTACGCGCACAGCTAAAACCACTTCCTCTTCCCCCAGGAACTTCGCTGCTTGCCTTCGTGGTTCGATGATCAATTGAAATCAAATTGCGAGCTTTGCTAACTTTTAAAATAGTAAAGACCCAAGACATAACGAGTCATCAGTTGTATAGGCCTACTGAAAGTTAAGATTTTAAATACTCTTCTAATGTACCATGCAGTGTAATGTTACATGTAACATTATAGTATAATATTATTATATACAACTATACCATTAGTGGACCCATTGTAGCAGACCGAATACATTCAAATAGCCAAGTAGATGCAGTGATTATTGACTTTTCACGCGCATTCGATGTAGTCTCACACGACATACTGTTGGTTAAACTACAATCAACGGGATTGACTTCAGAGTACTCCAGTGGATCAAGGAAATTTTAACTTGTCGCACTCAGCGAGTACGGGTGTGGAAGGAATTATCTAGCCCAATAGAAATTACTTCCGAAGTCCCACAGGGGAGTGTCTTGGGGCCCCTTCTATTGCTGACTTTTTTATATGACCTCCCAGTTAACATCTTGTCCAGAGTTCGCTTATTCGCAGATGATTGTATCGTATACAGGGAAATGAAAAGTAGTGAAGATACTATTCTTCTTCAGAATGACCTCAATAGAATAAATGATTAGGCAATGTCAAAAAAAAAAAAAAAAAAAAAAAAAAAAAAATTTCTAAAGAGCAAAGCCGTCAGCTTTACAGGAAAAAGAAATAAAATATAGGCGTAACTATATAACAAATGTAAATAAGGCAGCCTTCGAAATTATACATTGTATGCCCAGCTCAGAAATTTCTGCAAAATTAAATGTATTCATTCGCGAAGAATGATGTAGATCTTACAAATTCATAAATTTTAGAGCTTGTAGAGTTTTCCTGTGAATTTCAGCAATGTGATTTCAATGTTGAACATTGTGATACACACGTTATATGCGGGGAATTTCTTTAAGATTTTTATTCAGGCGGATTTATCTGGAAAATATGTACTTAAAACGGGTTATAAAAACAAAACTGAACTGTTGCTGTTTAATTTCCTTAGAAGTAAGAGACATGAATTTTAAACGAAATGAGCTCAAACTACTGACTTTTTGTTCATTTATGCTAAATAAAATTACATATTCTATTTTCTAATAAATTTAATTCGGAATAAGAAAGTAGTGTAATGCTTTGTATGGAGTGTGACATTGTATCGGGAAGAAACATGGACATTAATAAGACGTGAAGGGAAGGGAATAGAAACATTTGAAATGTGGACATGTAGAAGAATGGAGCGGTGAAATGGACAGACAGAATAAGAAATGAAGTTGTGTTGGAAAGAGTGGGTGAAGAAAGAATGATGCTGAAACTGATCAGGAAGAGGAAAAGGAATTTGTTGGGTCACTGGCTGAGAAGAAACTGCCTACGGAAGGATGCACTGGAAGGAATGGTGAACGACAGAAGAGTTCGGGGCAGAAGAAGATATCAGATGATAGACGACATTAAGATAATATGGATCATATGAAGAGACTAACAAGCAAACGTTCTGATGGGGGCAGATAAAAAAGTTAATTTTTTTTTCTTCCACCATGTTAATAATGTAAAAAAAAGTGCTTATACAAATTTTGGCCACTCGACCGCAATTACGAGGCCGTCCAGAAAGTGATTTTCCCTGGGGCCGTTTATAGAAAAAAGCACTATTGCATAGAAATATTTATTTAAACAGATACAGCAATTGTTGCGCTATTTGTCAACATATCCCCCACTGGAATTGAGACATTTGTCATATCATGGGATTAATTTTTGTGTCGTAGAAGTCAGCCGCCTCAGATCGGAACCAGCGTTTGACTGCGTCTGCACCTCTCTCTGTCGATCCCATGATATGAGAAATGCCTCAATTCCGATGGAAAATATCTTGAAAAATAGCTCAACAATTACTGTGTCCGTTCCAGAAAATTTGTCCATGAAATTGTGTTTTTTTTTTCTGTTAGCGGCCCCTGGCGAACTTATTTCTTTACGGCCCTCGTAATTGCGGTCGAGTGGCCAAAATTTGTATAAGCACTTCTTTTGACATTATTAACATGGTGGAAGAAAAAAATTTAACTTTTTTATCTGCCCCCATCAGAACGTTTGCTTGTAAGAGGAAGGCGAAAATAGGAAAGATTGGAGGAAGTTGGGTTTGCAATCAAATACCTACCCTTGGACAGAACACTATGAATGAATAATGATGATGATGATGATAATAATAATAATAATAATAATAATAATAATGCTTATGTAGGTTAATAATATAATTTAATCAATAAAAAATTAATGTTATTTTTATGTTATTTAAAATATATCTAAATTCACTCATTTAAATTAATTCTTAACAATACAATTAACCATTTGGCTAAGAAGAGCGTGGAAGAAAAGTAACGACGTGAACATCATGGCTTGTTAACCCTTTGATATTCATGTGAAATTGTTTATTGCAACATGCAGTTAATTGGTAGAATGGACCTCATATCCATTAGTGGAAATAATACATCTGCAGGGCTCACAATGAAACGTTAATTGATAAATACGTGAAATTTATGCTCGTGAGCTTTCACAGTCTCTTGTTTTTTACATTACTCTTGGGTACAAATATCCTGGACTACATTTTGTTTTAATGTACATTAACAACAAACTTTATATATTTGCAGAGTTATGTAAATGACGCAATACAAATGCCAGTTTAGAAATGTGTGTTTGTTTATGACGTAGCTACCAGTAATAATAGAAATGAATTTACTTTAGTAATTGAATAATACAGAATATGCTCTTGTGTTCCCACAAAAAATTGAAATGAGGAATTGTTTCGGTGCACAGAGGCTACACTCAAGACTAATTCTAATTTAATGTTGTTTTCTTAAATAATTTATTAGTTTGAGTGACTTTTATGGACTTGACGGTGCAGGTATACCGTGTAATGTAACGCAAATAGAGAAACATATTTCTGTGTAATGTATTTAAATTAAAAATAAATACATGCGAATATTAATGAATGCGGAAAGTCTGGACGTGGTTTCCAGTTCTAGTTGAGACTATAATTTATCTCGTAACATAATTATGGTTCATTATTTTGGTGAACCATAGACAATTTAACCGTGTTTTTGTGGTGCTAAAATATTAATTAGTTTTTGGCATTCATAATACTGGTTATTATTGAAACAAAATCCATGTGCGACAATATGGCTTAGTGGTTAACCTACATAGAAATGATGACGCAGGTTGGTATTCTTCCAGTATTTGGTCCCATAAGATCATTTTACTGAGTAATATTTTGAAAACTCTAATTTTATAGTAACAGATTAAGGGAACATGGTGAATAGGAAGTAGATGAGGAAGTTCAATGGAAGGATCTACACGGCGTGCTGACATCATAATAATTGACCGAGATAAAAAAAACTGGTCTCATTCTTGACCCCACTGTAAGGTTCGAAATTAATGAAGATCAACCAAAGCAGGTACATGAAGAGAAACGCGCTGTTTACCTTCCATGCTGTGATGATCTCAGTCATAATAGTAGATTATGCAACGAGCCTATAATGTTAGTAATTAAGAAGCGAGTATGTTTGTTTATGAAACGAGCGCAAGCGAGTTTCATAATTTTCATACGAGCGTCTTAATTACCATTATAGGCAAGTTTCATACGACTTTTTATGCTCGATCATATTTCTAACTTGAAATTATTCAGAAGTATTCATTTTATTCGTATATAACTGAAGAGTGGAAGTGACCTTGTGCATCGCTCGTAAATTGTGAGATGTGCGCAGACGCGAAAGTATTGATTTTTTCCGAGGAACAATAATGTCATTGACCTTGTTATAATCTACAGAATAACATGAACTTATTTTGATATAACCTGGAAATTGATTTAGAATTGAAAAACGAGATGGCAAATTGAATTTATTTGAATATTATTTACAATTAACGCTAATTATTATAGTAAGAGAACATAACCTTCTGCGACAGTATTGGATTTCCAGCCTCCGTGACGTTTCCCTCGTTGTCTTTCGATTGCATATCCGAGAATAATCGAAAACCTGAACTTTAATGAATAGGTGTACTTTAATGACATGCATTAAAGGACTGCTACCAGGTGTATAATTACTACATTTCGGCATGGTCGAGCATAAAATATATAATATTCAAGATTGGAATATCATTGGACTTATGTTTGGTGCGCGAGGAACAATTCCCAAATTTACTTTGGAGATCCTCAGAAAATTAAAGGTTCCTGAAAAGACTCTTCAGACGATTGTATCAACCATTTTAAAATCTTCATTGAACATCATCAATCACCATCTTTATAATATTCAATGTATATTATTTATTTTCAATAAATTTTTATCGTTTTGATAGCTACCAAATCTTGTCGCAGAACATTCTTTTTTTTTAAGTTTCATTCTGTACTTTTTAACATTAATTTACATTTTGTTTTTTGTTCATTTGAATTGATTAGGATGCGATATTTTAAATCCAAGATTTGGACGGCTATCATTTTAATCATGTTATTGTTTTGTGAATATTTTAATTACAGTGTCTTCTTTGAAATAAATAAAAATTGAAATAAATAAAATCAATAGGGGTGCTATTCATAGACATTTCGCTAGCCCGCGCTACGAGCGTGCTAAACTAGCCCCGGCTATCCACTGTTTACTTGTACAGGATTCATATCATATCATATCGCTAACACTGGTTTATGAATACGAAAAACGTTAGTTCACTGATCATCCACTGGAATTAAATAAGTATATAATAAATTTCAATCTTAAGACATATCAACTTGCAAATGTTTATTTGCTATTTAATAACAACATATGAACGTTTTCGCCGTATAGGGCATCTTCAGATATAACAAAAAACATGTAATCTGGACCTATAATAGTAAATTATGCAAATGACAAGGAGTAGAGAACAATATTTGTAATACATGAGATTCATGAGCTTTATGTAAAATATGCCATAATACAGGATGAATATTGAGATGATGTTTGGATTTTAAAATTAAACTGGACGAACATTTTTACATATAGCTCATGTTACAATTAATATACAATGATTAAAATTTGTCAATGATGTTAAAATTTAAAATTTATAATGATGGTAATAAAATGTTTTAGAGTAATCATAGCTGAGAATTGTCGTAAGTTACAAGATAGTTTGCGTAGCTGATGTTCGTGTGTTTTGTAATTGTTTCATCTGAAAATTGAGATGGAGAAATAATAATAAATGCAAAAAATATAAACGAGTTATTATATAGAGACGTAGATAATTATATTATAAAAGTACTTACTAAAAACGTTCATTAATGAACCAATGTTGTTTATGTTAAAGAATTGCTATCAGGTGTAATTAGATTTGTTGAGATATTTGCTCGTTGAGTATGAATGTAGTGGAATGTACGAAGATTTCGTAATGAATTTTAGTCATTCACTGAAAATTAAATAGAGAAAATCAATATTATATTTCGTAGTAATTAGTAATAATTAGATGAGCTATAATACCAAATATATGTAAGTGAATTTAAGGCAGCGATAATAATTATTATAAGATTACTTACTTAAAGAGGTCGTTGGCTTTTGAAATGGATGTTGTTTGACGACAGTGACTACTCTAATTTGATGACATCCTATTACGTGTCATCAGGTTTATTTAAATATGTAAATGAAGATGTTCTATAAATAGAAGAATATTAACTATTAATATGCTTTTCAATTTTGATACGAGGAAGGATGTAATTGTTGTTTAAGTAATCTTATAATAATTATTACTGCTGCCTTAAATTCACTTACATATATTTGGTATTATAGCTCATCTAATTATTACTAATTACTACGAAATATAATATTGATTTTCTCTATTTAATTTTCAGTGAATAACTAAAATTCATTACGAAATCTTCGTACATTCCACTACATTCATACTCAACGAGCAAATATCTCAACAAATCTAATTACACCTGATAGCAATTCTTTAACATAAACAACATTAGTTCATTAATGAACGTTTTTTAGTAAGTACTTTTATAATATAATTATCTGCGTCTCTATATAATATCTCGTTTATATTTTTGCATTTATTATTATTTCTCCATCTCAATTTTCAGATGAAACAATTACAAAACACACGAACATCAGCTACGCAAACTATCTTGTAACTTACGACAATTCTCAGCTATGATTACTGTAAAACATTTTATTACCATCATTATAAATTTTAAATTTTAACATCATTGAAAATTTTAATCATTGTATATTAATTGTAACATGAGCTATATGTAAAAATGTTCGTCCAGTTTAATTTTAAAATCCAAACATCATCTCAATATTCATCCTGTATTATGTCATATTTTACATAAAGCTCATGAATCTCATGTATTACATATATTGTTCTCTACTCCTTGTCATTTGCATAATTTACTATTATAGGTCCAGATTACATGTTTTTTGTTATATCTGAAGATGCCCTAAACGGCGAAAATGTTCATATGTTGTTATTAAATAGCAAATAAACATTTGCAAGTTGATATGTCTTAAGATTGAAATTTATTATATACTTATTTAATAATTTACCAGGCATATTGATATACAGGGTGTATCAAAATACGTGTACAAACTTCAGGCATGGGTTCCTTACACCAAAAGAAGGAAAAAGTTCATATGAACATATGTCCCATAATCCTTTGTTTCCCGTTATTCATTTATTACTAAAAGTTTGCGTCCAACGGCATTCGAGGTCCAACCTCAAAACTTTATTTCTTTGTGCACTCATTCATAGAAGGCTGTGACTCGTTGTATCAGAAATGGATTGCAGATGGCGAAGTGTTGCCATGGAGACTTGTTTACATGTGTCATTTGTAATTAGTCTGTCTTCAACGTTGCAATTGTGAACGTGGAGTGAGTTAACGTATTTCGTTCAACTATGGCAGGACGATATTCATTTCGTGAGCAGGCTGACATCATTTTTATGTATGGTCGCGCGAATGGTAATGGACGCGAGGGTGTACGGCTGTATCAGATGGCGTTTCCAGACCGAAGACAACCGAATCATCAAACCTTTGTTGCTGTGTATCGTTGCGTTGCTGAGACAGGAACCGTTGCACCACAGACTGGTGATCGAGGAAGACCAAGAGTTGTTCGTACGCCGAACCTCGAAGAAGACATTTTACACTGTGTCGAAGACGATCCAGGTATCAGTACAAGACAATTGGCTGTGGCAACTGGTACATCACACAGTACAGCATGGAGGGTACTTCACGAGCAGCTCTTGTATCCGTATCATTTGCAACGTGTGCAGGGCCTTTCGCCTGCCGATTATCCACCACGGGAGAACTTTTGCCGATGGTTTCTAGCACAAATAGCCAATCCATTGTTTGTCTCATCAGTTTTGTTTACAGACGAGACAACGTTTGGGAGAGATGGAATTACCAATTTCCACAATGAACACGTATGGGCAGATCGTAATCCTCGTGCTGTATTTCAGGCTAGACATCAGCAACAATTTAGGATTAATGTGTGGGCTGGAATTGTAGGTGACTGTCTGGTAGGTCCATACTTTCTACCAGCACGTCTTACAGGTGCTATCTACAGGGACTTTATCCAAAACACTCTTCCAGAATTACTGCACGAAGATGTGCCTCTGAACATAAGACAAAACATGTGGTTCATGCATGATGGGGCTCCAGCACATTTTAGTCGCCTTGTTCGAGATACACTGACTGATGTCTACCATGACATATGGATAAGCAGAGGAGGACCAGTTCAATGGCCAGCACGTTCTCCCGACCTCAGTCCTTTGGATTTTTATCTTTGGGGGCACCTTAAACAATTGGTTTATGGAACAGACATCCTGGATCATGAAACTCTTCATCGACGTGTCATGGAAGCTTGCGAAACCATTCGACATCATCCCGGAGTATTTGAAAGGGTGCGACAGTCCATGATTCGACGAGTGCATGCATGTCTAGAAGCAAGAGGAGGACATTTCGAGCATTGGTTATGAGTTTTGTGTGTTGCATTTTATGAGTGTAGCAATGTGTTGAACAGTTTCTAACGGGGAAACAAAGGATTATGGGACATATGTTCATATGAACTTTTTCCTTCTTTTGGTGTAAGGAATCCATGCCTGAAGTTTGTACACGTATTTTTGATACACCCTGTATAAAATGAATTGTAAATTACATCCACCGGAAGCCCGCGCTAAGAATGTCTATGAATATGGCCCTAAGAATGTGAGTTAGGTATATGAATTGAAGACCTAACTTTCTAAAGGGGCTAAGTATTAATTTTTCGAATTTCTTTCTATTCAATCTAAGGGAGATTCATATGAGCTTATCATACTAAATGGGTTCTATCTTACTTAAACTTTATGTGAACCGTTCGTGCGCCGAAAGATAGAGTTGGAAGTATCTCAAGATGCGTTTGTCAGTGTATTTTTAGTCAGTATCAGTCTAACTTTAATATGATTGAGGTTGTATTTTGATTTAAAATAGTCCACTGTAGACTTAAAGATTTTTTCTTCGTGGACATCGAGAACTTGATGGCATCCCAACTCGAACCGGATTATTGGGCCAACAATTGAATGGCTGCCTAGAATAACGTTGTAAGTCAGTTTTTACGGTTTGTCAGGAAATTAAAAATATGTTAATTCCCTACCAGCATTGTTAAATATTACAAACTATGACAGTGTGAGGTCTGTATTAATACTTCAGTAAGTATTCACACCATTTATATATATACAGGGTGTTTCAAAAATACGGGGCATAATTTGAGGTATGTATTTCCCACATGTAGACAATCAAAATAGTTCATTACAACATGTGTCCGGAAATGCTTCATTTCCGAGTTATGGCCTTCACAACACTGAAATTCACCGGAACGTTTTTTTTTCCGCAGGTCGTTGTCATTACAGAAGATGTTCAAAATGTCCACCTCCTGCTTGAATACAGACCTCACATCGATGTCTCATTGATCTGCGAACACGATCCCAGGGCCTGTACACGTTGCAAATGATAAGGATACAATTGATACTCTTTCAACAGTCTCCAGACAGTCGTATGAGGAACATTGACTTGCAACGCTACCCTTCGTGTGCTGATAGGAGTCACGTTCACAGCCTCCAGAATCTCCTCCTGTACTTCTGGAGTTGTAGATCTTGGTCGTCCCCTTCCCAAACCAGGACAGTTAAATTTTCCATACTCGCACAGACTGTAATGGAGACGTACAAATGTCTTCCGATCTTGACATTGTCTCTGTGGGTACCTCTCCTGGTACAAACGACGAGCCAGCGCAGCATTGCCGTCCGCCTTACCGTACATGAAGTGTATCTCTGCCAGCTCTTGGTTTGAATACATGTCGCACAGTCTAACGCCTACACAACACTGAATGTAACCTTCGCCTCGGAATGAACTGTCAGAGTGCCCTCTTAATGTCTCCTTTGACGGCAAAGACCTGCGGAAAGAAAAACGTTCCGGTGAATTTCAATGTTGAAGGCCATAACTCGGAAATGAAGCATTTCCGGACACATGTTGTAATGAACTATTTTGATTGTCTACATGTGGGAAATACATACCTGAAATTATGCCCCGTATTTTTAAACACCCTGTATATATATATATATATATATATATATATATATATATATATATATATATATATATATATATATTGCCTTCATCTTCCAAATAACACAACTTTTCGAACATTTACAGTAGAAAAACGTTGTAACTCATTGCCAGTCCAGAAAAACAACGTTGTAAAGCAAAGAAACTTAAATACTGTTCATATTTCCGGGGAAATTCTTTATGGTTGTTACATTAAAAATAATAATAATAATAATAATAATAATAATAATAATAATAATAATAATAAAAACAAATTTATATCCTAAGAACTTGAAACAAATTACACAACTTGGATCATATGTTTAGGCATACAATATCAATATTACACATATTATTCTGTTATTAGGTTATGGTGGAATTCAGACATTGCAATCAGATCATTTTTTTTCTCTTCTGTGATTGAAATAGGGCCATGATAAAGACGAGGTAAATTATCTTGTGAAATATGATTTACTGTCTTATTTTTTGCAAACTTGCTTTTTTTTTTTTAGAGAATACACTGTCCATGGTAACAATATATCATGGAATTTCCGCATTTTTCAGTGACACAGGATCGTCAGAACTGAACTGAAACCAGGTAGCTGTTGTTATCTTGAGGTCTGGATTCTTCTTTATTGTTTGCTCTGCTAAGCCTATATTCCTAAAGTATTCTTCTTGCATATGAACAACCTCAAATGGCTACCCATTGACACGCTACAAGTATGATTGTCCGCCATTTTATTTGCGTTACAACATTATTCAGCTCAGCAACACAATCAAAATACTACAGCTCTCGAAGTAGTGTGAATATCAGCAAGATGATTGCAGCACATGATGCAAGATCTGAGATACAACTTTTTTCAACTGAAAACTCAGTTTGGTCAAAAATGGACTTACAACGTTATTCTAGGCAGCCATTCAATTATTCCCTGACCATCGGCTTTAAAATCAAAATTGTCAACACGCCTCACACACTAAACTACAAAATCCAGCCACTTCAGTTTCTTTTACAATTGAATTAGTTTATTTTCCTCTAAAATTCCGTCCAACTCGACCGGCTTGAAGTCTACGATATTTCAGCCCAGAAATAAGGACAGTGTAATGAACTATACATTAATTCGCGACACTATGTTGTGGAATTTACACTTTCGGATTGTTATATTTTGCTAACGCTGCTTTTCTGCAGGACTCTGTGACTTGCCCCCGGAGCAATAAATTTATGAAAACGAGAAGGGGAAAAAAGTGAGCTCGACTTGTAGGAACGTCAGTCAGTGAGCAGGGTGATAGAAAGCCTCCAACCCCAAAGCAATAAGAAGAAATCCTGCATCTTGACGCATGGGTTGCTTCTTGCACACCTATACACGTCCTGAGGGACTCATTGTACAGTCCCGAGTTATAAAGTACATCCAGTCCCCTACAGACAGGTACAGTCGAAGAAACTCGGGGGAGATTTCTGCTAATATTAGCCATCGGTTCTGCTAGACGTTCAAGAGCTGCTAGCTACGAGTTCCTGGGTTCGATCCCATGCAACATATGAGACCTCCGTAGCTAAAAAAAAATAAAGAAAAAAGGAACGTGACATCAACAGTAAATTATCATTATTAAAACTATTGTGAAGAATTATGTAATCAGTGAAGAATTATGTTGTGTCAGTGAAGTGTGTTGTATCAGTGAAGAAGTATGTCGTGTCAGTGAAGTGTGCTGTGTAAGTGAAATGTGTTCCTGTCAGTGAAGCTTTATAGTTTATAGTGGCAGTGCATAGTATTTGAACAGTGAAATGTTTTTGAAGTGTTAGTGAAATCACGATAGAATCAGTGAAATGTGTCGTAATTCCATTGCAGTGAGTGAGTTGACAGCGAAATGAGTGTAATTTGAAAGGTACTTGTGCAGATATGAACATATCATACTCGTGGGTTTTAGTTCGATCTTACTTTTAAGATACAAATTAGATTTATTTCAAATGTTATTTTAAGTGATCGTTTCATTTAATTTAGTATATTCCTGTTGTTGTTGTCGTTATTATTATTATTATTATTAGTATTATTATTAATTATTGTTAGTATTAATTATTAGTATTATTATTATTAATTTTATTTTTAATTAATAGTTTATTATTGTCATTATTGAGTGTAATTAGTTACCACTGCCACCGGGTATATACCCACTGTAGTGTGAATAAATACATACATACATACATCACTTCTATCATAATCATTGTTATCGCTTTCAAGGCCATCACTATCATTGGTTTCATTGTCATCCTGGTTGCTGAATGGTACAAGTTGCCAAGTTGAGATTTTTCCGGAGTTTTCCCTAAATCCATTAAAGAGCAACGTCTTACGGTAGTGAAAAGCCTTTGAAAACGCAGCCAGTTCGAGCTGGAACCGAACCCCACACCCGTGTGCAGCTCTGGATCAACAGATAAACGAGTTGTCGCCTGATCTACGCTATTGACTTCCAGAATCATCGCTACCATTATCATTATTATCATCAGGCTTAATGGTTCTTAAGAAGTTAGCTTCAAGTTGTCTACAGTCAAATCATTATGGCAGTATTGAGAATTCAAACACGGAGGATATGAGTGTCTGACGGATGTGATAATTTAATGATACGACATCTTTATATATTTGGTATGGACTTATTTGCAACATACGCAATATATAAGTTACAAATATCATCATCATCATCATCATCATCCTTCACGAATTAGGCCTCTCTAGACCTGTTTCGGCCCCATCTAGCAGTCTTCTAAAAGGTCTTCCTGGTCGACGATGTCCTCTAGGTTTATACTGCATCATAATTTTTGGGATTATTGAATTTTCTATTCTTCTTTCATGATCTAGCCAATTGAATTTGTATCTGCTGATTTTTTGTTCTACTGACTCTACTTCTAATTCTTCTAAAATTTCTTCATTCCTTTTTCGGTCTAAAAGAGTATATCCTGCTGTCCTGCTGAAAAATTTCATTTCCGTTGCTTTGATTTTGTTCATGTCTTTTTTGTTTAATGTCCAAATCTCGCTTCCGTATAAAAGGGAGGTTAATGCTAATGTATTATATATTTTTATTCTTGTAGATTTTTGTACTAATTTAGCTTTTAATGTATTGTTTATTATTCGTTAGAGATAATACATACAATATATACAATATCAACAGTGTTTCATTATTAATAGACACTATATTTACAATATGAAAACGTAAAAGTTTGTGTATTTACAGGCAGATATTTGTTCTCAGTTGCTATCATGCATGCACCCATTACAGTGAAGAACATTGGGTGGTGTGCATAAAGTTGTATTACCTTTTGCTTTGACTGTATAAGATACTTGAAGTAGAAGTATATACTTCGTTTTGTATGCATAAACCTGATACTACTACGAAGTATTTAATACGTGACGGTAGTATAAACTATCAAGAGTATTCGATTGTATCTATTATCGATAGTACTTCGGGTTTGTCCGTGAAGTCTCGTTAGTTTTCGACTTCCATGCATTTATGTTAATTTCTTGGTGGGAAAATTGATTGTTGTCCTCAAAATTTGGTTAGTTTAACAAGAAAATGGACATTACGATGAAGTGTGTACAAAGAAGTGTGGCATTATTAAAAAGCAAAAGAAAATGTGTACAAATGCTGTTTGTTAATGTAATCAAAATAGCCAGCATTATTAAACAAGTCGCAGATTTCTGCCGCAAGAAGTGGTAAAGATGAAGCCAGCCAGGCTATGTAAGTTGGATTTGTCTGAAGTTTACAGCAGGAAAAAAAGTTTGACGAAACCAATTATTTTTTTGAGAAGAAATAAATAACATGTAAAGTGAAGTCAAAATCAAACGGACCCAAAATGTTTGTCATTAATTCTGAAAACATTTATTTTAAGTCCTAAAATATTGTCTGTAATAAACTGTACACACACAGTAAATTTGATATATTTCTCATGTTTATTTTTATTATATATTTTGAAATTACGTGTTTTACCATAATATTATCAATATGTTGTTGCAGCCAGAAACCACTTTTGTAGCAGACTGGTTTTTGGAAGCGGGAGACATTGAACCAAAGACACAAGAGGTTCATTGCCGCCCATTGCCGCCACATAAGCCCGCCATAGGTCTCTATCCTGAGCAAGATCAATCCAGTCTCTTATCAACATATCCCACCTCCCTCAAATCCATTTTAATATTATCTTCCCATCTACGTCTCGGCCTCCCTAAAGGTCTTTTTCTCTCCGGCCTCCCAACTAACACTCTATATGCATCACGGAGTTTTTTCACGTAAATTAAATATACAGTATTATAAGTACGTCATAGAATCATTTTGCTAAATATATATTATTTTAAATAAGAATAACAAAAATGAACTAACAGAATTCCAGTTACCTCAAAATCAACATTTGAGTAGACCATTACAAAAATGTATCATATAACATTTTTTATTTGTAAAACCATATATAACATTTTATAATCACGTTGTGATGATTGTCATCTTTCCATGTAGAATTTTCTAGGGCAGAATTTGCATAAATTCTGCCATTTGAAAACGTACAAATATTTATGCTGATCTAACGAAGTCTCAAACAGGGCAGACTACGATTTTTTTTTTAGTTTACACTTAGAAGTAGAAGTATGTACTTCTTATTATCCATATAAATAGTAGTTTATACTACAAATTCTGGCTTCCAGATCAGCTTTCTGCTACGCGGGAAAGAATTTAATATGGTGTTTATACATAAAGATCGTAGTATGTATATACTACGAAAACCTTATCAATAGCATTTACTTCAACTTTAGGCATATCAGCCAATGTGTCTGTTACTTAAACAAGTACATTTTCATAGGCATCTTTTAAATACCCCTTCCAGATTGTCGTTTCACTTGGCAAGCTCCTTTTTGTATATTTTTCAATGAAACTTTCAAAACATTGATTTTTGTAATTTATTTAACAGGATATCGACCCGTACCATCATGTGGCAGGAGTCTGCTAGAAATTCGGGTTGTGTGCTTGGATATAAGGTAAGGCAGAGGGCATTATTCCCTCCTATTCATTTGAACTCAACAACTGTATTTTGTTGACGATGTTTTTTTACCGCGGCAATGTTGTTCAGTATTAAATTTGTTGTTCCCTCTTATTTCTGAATTACACAGTTTGCATTGCATCATATCGCCGTTAATAGAGGAATAATTAGGACTAAATTCCTCAACATATTACTGTATTATTTTATATGTTGATTTGTAGTTCTGCTTATACAGGGACATCATTTTATTTTTAGAAATATTTCTAATATTAACCTGGCTATACCTTTGGATCAACGATTAAGAACCGGAAACACTGTTTGCTACCCCCTTCCACGACTGGAGTTCGATGATACTGGCGTAATATACAAACAAATCACTTTACTAGGTATAGGAGGGAAGAAAAGTAGTTCATCCATTACGTAAACTAGGAAATATCGCGATTTTGAGTTTGATAATTTTAATTAGGTTTTTGTTTAATCAAAATACAGTACAGTATTAACAATGAGTGTTTTTACTCACGAA
Source organism: Periplaneta americana (assembly GCA_025594305.2). Classification (NCBI taxonomy): domain Eukaryota; kingdom Metazoa; phylum Arthropoda; class Insecta; order Blattodea; family Blattidae; genus Periplaneta; species Periplaneta americana. The sequence continues at coordinate 184,890,805 of JAJSOF020000005.1, read as the reverse complement.
CTGAGCTTTCCATGCGGACGTATTCATTATACAGTGTATATTTACTGTCTACAACACATTAGCGTATACTGTAGAGAATGAAGTTAAATTGAAAAATAATCATAATATGGATATTTAAACACATTTTGAAAATGGTGGCCGTTCATTTCGATACAGGCTTCAGTTCTAATGTGCATATTATCGTACTATAGACTATTGCACGTAATTCCAATTGCCAGTTTCGTCCTTCGTACTAGTAACTCATGTTGAAATAATTTTGTACCTAATTTATAAAAGAGTACCTTACGCACTGTAAATTCAATCTTCACTTCTGCCCGATCCGAAAGATAAAATTACTCAGACATGCTATCTACTGTCCGTCCAAGTGGTTGCGTCGCAGCGTCGTGGAAAGGAGGAAATCACGTGACAGTTAACGAGGCCCTTTTATTTAAGTTATTTAAACAATTTTATGGGTATAATATTACGTAGACGTCCAATTCCTAACAGAAATTAATGTTCCCAGAAAAGAGCTAAGACAGCCCAGCCTTTGCAGAAAGGCGAATAGAAGCAGGTGGGGGGAAACCGGGATGCGACGTAGACAAATGGAAAATGATGCAATATTGAAAGCTCTTTCGTCACTGGAAAACGCTAACATATTTTTGGAATATACTGTTCACTATGACCGTAAGGCTACTATGACTGTATAAGCGGTCTTGGATCTGTGTGGAGGACGGTTGAACTTCATTAGTAGAAGGGGTGGGAGTGAAGTACATTAAAAAACTCAGGTACAATAAAAATTGAAGTAAAAATAAAATGATGTCCCTGTACTTTCCAACTTTCCACTCTTCACTCGAAGACAGCAGCACGATGTTTGATTGCAAACGTCAGCAGACGGTCAAGGGGATGGGGTTGTTTGTAGCTTGCGACTTCGCTGTGTATGGTCCAGTAACAACACAGCTTCATATCCTATCATTTCGTGTTTAGTGCTTAAGAACCCCTAAGCCTGATTATTATCTTTATCGTCCGTCGTTGTCTTCCTATCAACAGAAGGCTTGTCAGCAAACGGGAACTAGATACCAATCTGGATATATTGGTATTCATAACGAATCCTTGGGCGCATTTCCAGAAATATCGCCTAAGCATAATGAATTCCATCAAGGCTAGATTCGTACAGTTAACACTGCTTCATTAAGGGGAGAGGATGGTATTTTTTAAAACGTTTTTCCTATTTGGTGTAAAATATTTTTTTTTGTATGTAGAGAGCTCATTGCTGTAGCAACTCAACCAAAAATAAATATTTTGAAAAAAAAAAAATTTGAGGGCCCAGATTTGAAAAAAATATACCCAATGCAGTATTTTACTAAAACCGATATATCTAAACCATTTTAAAGGTAGATTCATCCAGGTTTTTGCAATATACTTGCAAAAGCATGCTCTACAAACTGTCTGTAACAGAATATTGATAATAGTCCCTACGTTTGTAAAATAAACAATTAAAATTTAATAACACTTTTCTTAATTCCTTTCTTGCAAACAAACGGACGTATTTTTAAAATGAAATCAATTAAAAAAAATCTGTTGCAGAGAAAAATTTCCTAATAGTCTAAAGAATGTTGTTCTAAATTTCATGCATGTATCTTTAACAGTTCAGAAATTATATCCATTTTTGTCTAGCAATGTAGCAAAAAAATGAAGTTAACGTAAACCGATAAAAGGGGGCGAGTGATTTAAAAATGCATAGCGCAGGAAGTTTAAAAATGGCGTTTCAACATCCGATAAGGGCACAAATACCCACGAAATGTTATGCAATGCATTCCACACATATGAAAGGGTATTTTAAAGATTTTTTTTTTTTTTTTTGAAAATTCAATTTCCGAAAACAACAATAAAATCGAGTGATTTAAAATCCATAACGCAGGAAGTTTAACAATGGCGTCTCAACATCATAAGGACACAGGCAAAATATTATGCTATGCATTCCACATATCACAGAGTATTTTCAAGATTTTTTTTTAATTTACTAATTTTTCACCAAAAAATACCATCCTCTCCCCTTAAACAAGTAGGGGAGAAGTGGGTACAGTAAGACAGGGAGAACAAAGAGACATATTTTATTAGATGGTAAATTTTGATGTTGAGATGTTGGTAACAGTGGAATTGTATGTTGCATGAGTAAAGTAACAATATTTTCATACTCGCTTTCATTCTAGTTATAAAGGCGAGTGATGAAAAAATAATTAGTAATTTTTCACTCTGGAAGTAAAATTTTGGCTTGTGTTTAATGAAGATTATATTGGATATACAAATGAGATATAAATATGAATGTTTCGTTACCTAATACTATGGTATTTGAGATTATGTTTGGCAAAGTTTCGTCTTTCTTGTTTTAATTTTGAAGTGATGGCGTCATTTTTAATTGAACTATGTGTAAAGGGAATAGTGAGACATGCCATTGAAGGGTATACTGAGACGTCTCAGTGTTCCATGCACCAATGATTTGCAAAAACAAACTGTAATTATAATACATTTGCCGGTAACTGACATTAAAAACGAACATATTAGTAACCAATTTAGGAAGTGTAGCTTAAAATAATGGATACATTACGTTTTACTGGTTTCATAAATAAAAAATTATTCACAAAATGTAAGAAAATTAAAAAAAATAATAAAGAATTACATTAAATTCTTATAATAATAAGCTTTGTTGTCACCAAAAATTCATTTCATTTTTCACAAAAGTTTGAAATGTCATGGAAAATTCACTTTTCCAAATGTTCCAGATGTTTCAATGGTTTCGAAGTCAGACATCAAAATGATTCTAAATAAGTCTACAGAACATGTCAAGATAAAGAGACAGCAAGCTTTCCTTTCTTTTGAAATAAATGTAAATCATTTCAATGTCCGTTAATAGAAACTGTGGTGTCTCACTGTACCCTTCTGAATGGGAACAGACATTTGCATTTTTTTTTGACAAACACGTATTGTATATTACTGTATGTCCTTTATCTATTAACATTTTTGTTTATGTATTATTATACTCCATGAAATACCAATCTATATCACAGACACATTCATTGCTAAAACTCCAGTTGTGAACGAAATTTCTCCATGGAAATGGGTGATTCCAGAACATAGCATACAAATTCCAGGAAATCATTCCAAAAATGATCCTCCATACATTCTTAAGTTAGATGCCATGGAACTACTCTGCAGCACATATAAGGATCACCTTCAGATTTATACAGATGGATCTCTAAATCCTAATAATGGGACATCAGGAGCAGGGTATTATATTCCAAAATATCAAGAAAGTTATTTCATACCATGTTCATCCTCCTCCAGTCTTGACACTGAATTGCTAGCTATTGATGCTGCTCTTCAGTGTGCTACTCAAATTTCTGAAAAATCTATTTGCATACTTACCGACTAAGGGGGCTATATTTAATACAGTACATGGCTTCTATTTTCAATTAAACTGGTTATACATTTTCGGAAAGAAACAGCAAAACGAATTATCTTTTTAAGACGAATCTTTTTAAATATGAACTGATGAACTCCTTATCGAAATGCCTGCCAGCATTAACTCAATTTAAAATAGTTGTAAATCAGGCACCGAAAAGAAAACATGTCATCATGTGCCCGATGTCCAGCGGTTTTTTTTTAATTTATATATTTATTTGTTTTTATTTATTTATTCTGGTGTAGTTAAGGCCATTAGAACACCGCCAGAAATACAAATAAAATAATAGAAAAATCAAACTATGAACAAAGTAAAACCCAACGATAATATGATTCCTTTTCCTCTTTTTCAACATCGAATCAATATGTCACATATATAATTTAATTTATATTGGAAGATTTTTTTGAACGCTGTTTATGTAATCAGTTTTTTAAATATGTCTTGGAAAACTATATCTCACAAATTCAGATATATTATATTAATTATTGTTTTATACACAATACGAGTACAAATAAAATATAAACTTGCAATAAGTCATTTTTTTAACATAAATACTAATATTCTGAGAGACGTAGAGGCTTGACGGTATTTTAGAAATTAAGAGATTGTTATTTCCACAATGGATAACATACTACATTTGCAACGTGATTATACAGATAGAATTTCGCAGTAACATATTTTCGGACGTGAACAACAATAATTTGAGAGACGTATATTTTAGGAAATATGATCAGTCGCCATACATTCGTATATTACATTAGCAACATGACAGAAATATCATTGAATTGCTTTTCGATATGTGTAATTTTTTTCTTCCCACTTCTTTGTATAAAATATAGTCGAGGATGTGAAAAACACGCAGTTTTTAAGTCAATGTCTGCAACTTAGAGCTACTGTCCTTCAGCTTAATTTTAATATGCCCATTACAAATGCTAGTCGCATTGAAATTGCAGTTGCTTAAAATCGAAAGGGTATCATAGCAATATGTGAGATAAAAACATCTTCTCTTTTCGTTTTTCCAGTTAATATTGCCACTTCTGTTACGTTTCGCATGAGTTCTTCACACCAATTCTTGTTGGTATTAATTTTGGTGGGTCAATATTTCGCAATAGTACTTCTGGTTATTAAGTATTAAGTAAATTGTGTGATAGCAATCCTTGTAGTTTCAAAGAATTCTAGAATTCAGTTGGATAAAACACAGCCTGCTCTATCTACAACTGCATCGAGAAATTCATAATACGGTCCTGGACTGCGTAAAGATACTTATCGAATTATCTAATTTTAGCCTTCATGATGTGGATCAACAATGTAATTTAATTTCGTGTTAAAATTTCCATGGCCTCGTGAAAGTCGATGTTGAATACAACAGACAATAATAAAGAACAATTGACTATAGAAGATTGCGTTTTGGTATTACACATGAATGTTTGACCATATTTATTTTTATTTTTTATATTTTTAATTAGTTTAACTTCCATTTGCACAATTTTAATGTAGCCTATGTTTTTATCCTGGTTATGAAGGTTAAATGTGCAAACTTTGGCACATATCGGTCAAAGCGTGTAGATTTGTATAGAGAACATACATACATACATACATACATACCCACATTCAATTTTATATATTAAGATAACTAAATATGTACCAAACTCATATGCACATAGAATTATTCCAATTCAGAAACAACTAAGTAAACTAAAAGAACTCCAAAAGGAAATAACATTTCAGTGGACACCTAGTCATTGTGGTATACCTGGAAACGAGAAAGTCGATAATATTTCAAAACAGGCAACATATTTGCAACCAAGACCTCTTCAAGTGATATCTCTATCCAGTGCTTTTGCTTAAGTAAAGTCTCATTTTACAAACCTATGGGTCAACAATTGGCTCTCTTCTGACAAAGGAAAAAATTTATAGTCTGTACAAAAGAAACCAAATGACCTGGAAATGTACAAAAACTTGCCCGGACATGTTCAAACATTTTTAACAAGAACCAGAACAGGTCACATTGTCACTCAATTGTACCTACACCGATTTCACATTTCTGATAATCCCACTTGTCTGTGGTGTAATAATCATGATGAAGATCTGGAACACATTCTTCTATACTGTCCATCCATAAACCACAAAAGAAGTAAATTAAAATCATCAGTACCAGTTGCAGAAGACACAGCCCTGCAGTATATATTGACTACACCCCAACTCTGGCTACTAGCAACAGGCATCTGTAATGAACACCGATCAAAATACCCCTCATTTCTCGTGAATAACAACAACTAAATAGACTACAGTGGACTATAGTGGACTTTATGTTGTCAGCAAACAGCTGGATACATTAAGAAGATTGATTATATTCCATGTTTTAATGTCTATTTCTATTGGACTTGATTTTAAAAATACTTGAATTATCACTTGCATACTTATGTCTTAATATTTTGTGTCTCACTGTACCCTCTACTCCCCTACAGAATCCCTTGTCTGTTATTGGAATGTGAGTAGATCTTAGATCGGTGCAGTCGAACTTTAAAGGCGTGCAACTGAAGTAGAGGACATCTAAACAATGTAAGACTGGAGGAGCTGGTGTAATTGCACGTTACCAGTCGTGCCTGGGCTATCAGCGCTCTCGAAATCCCGTACGAATGATCCATGTCAGTCGTGTCGGACTTGAGTGAGCGAGGGTCGCTGCCCGGACCACCTGTTGTGAGCCGGGAGCTGACAACAGTCGCGGCGGTCCACCTGCAGGGACGCGATGTCCAGACTCTACGCCGATAACGACTCCATCAAGACCAGACCGTGGTATTCTAGGAAATACGTCCAAGCGCTGGCTTTAAGCTGACAGACCCGCATTATACAGGGTCAGTTAAAAGTCCCGCACCACCTGAATAACTTTTGAAGTATACGGTTCAGTGACATGAAACTTGGTATGTGAGGATAACCATATGCTAAGAACTCAATAATGGTATTACCGAGTTTTTCATACTTCCGGTTTAACCGGTAGTGACTCCAACTCTCTTATTTTAAATGGAACACCCAATATATATGTTTATTTGTGAATAGTGCTCATTAAGAGCTTTTCAAAAAGTACCCACACTCGATACTTCTGTACAAATTCAGTGTTGCTAAGTCAAGGAAGCAGAAAAGTGTATCGAATATTAAAATAATAAAATACTCCTTCCTTAACAAAAACAAAACAAAGTTAGCTCACCTTCTAAATTATATGTTCAAATTGGTAGCCCTCAGCTGCTTTACAATGTGTCACTCGATCATAGAAACCATTTAAGGAATGATTTAACCAGGCTTTAGGAATATCTTGCACGACTTCCATTTTTATTTAGCAACAACACACTTGATACTTGATAAAATATAAGTAATTGAATGAATGAATAAATAAATATTTAAATTAATTCAGAAATGAATGAATGAATGAATAAATAAATAAATAGATAAGTAAATGAATGAATGAATAAATAAATTAATTAAGAGTCCACTGCAAGAATGATGGATGCCATTTGGAATACATTTTGCAGGAGAAACAATTGAAAGTTTGAAATGCTTAGCGCTCAAAACTTAACTGTGATTTTCCGATCATTACTGGACAATGACTATCAGTGTTAATGCCATATAACTCTCTATGTACATTCTATATGTCTTAAACTATGCATTGACAGTCTTGGTTCATTTTCGACAAGAAAGTGACATCCATCATTCTTGCAGTGGACTCTTCAAATAAATAAATAGATAAATAGGTAAATAAGTAAATAAATAAGTGAATAAGTGAATGAATGAATAAATGAATGAATGAATGAATGAATGAATGAATGAATGGATGAATATCCTTGCCACTTGCACTGGCGTGGTCTCGGGGTATCTCTGAAGCCGCTCTCTGGTATGAGTTCAAATCTAGCTAAGGCTGATTATTGGTTGAGTTTTTTTTTCCGAGGTTGTCCCTTTGTTTAAGACGAATGTCATAGTCCCATGTCGCACTCTGAGATTCATCTCTGCACTAATGTCACTAATTCCATCAGCACTTCATAACCACTTAATTCATACAGCATCTATAAATTGCCAAATGAATATGCTTATATAAAAATCATCTCTGTCGAAAATGGAATTTGCTTAGCCTTATTTGTAGCCAAAATATTAATTACTGCTTGAGTCAAAGTAGGTAATAAACACAGAAAACAATTTTTTGTTTGAAAGTTTTGTGCACAGTTTGAATTCTTTAAAATATTGCTGTGGAAATGAATCGAAAGTCAAATATGTTGCTGCAAGCTTTTTACAGAGTGCGCTCTTGTAGAAGCATTGTCGGGCTACCAGAGGAAGAGTGTCCAACAGGAAGCGGTGATATATCACCCATTTCTGACACGACTATTAATAATTCATTGGCTTGACTGGAACTAATAGCAGCAAAACACTGCACGGTTCTCCGCGGATTCATTTATCTCAAATGGTTTGTTCTTCTGAGACAACCTCCTGTGGGGTAGGTTGTTTTAGTTAGTCAAGGAAAAAAGTTGTCAACAAGGGTAGAGATTCTTACCCTGCAGCTTGTCGAATATCAGCAGCAGCCCTTTACATGGAGACCTCATAGTCTGACTGACCGTGCTGGAAGTGCTTGTTCTTCTCCTTTTCCTTGTCTTCCCTTCATATAAAAATGTTTTCCTTGTCTTGAGAACTGTTACCTTTATGACATAGAGCATGGAGTAACTTGGAAAATGACCTCCATAAAATGCAATCCCCTTTTCTCCCTCTGTTCTCGTAGTTCTGCTTGTTTTCTGTTGTTCTCTTCGTCTTACCTTGTTCTCCTAGTGTTCACTTTGTTCTTCTTGTTTCCCCTTTTCTCTGTTGTTTCTCGTCTTGTGTTTTTGTTTTCCTTCCTTCCCCTTGTTTTCCTTGTCTTCTCCTTTTCTCCTTGTCTTCCTCTTGTTTTCCCTATCTTCCCCTTGTTTTTCTTGTCTTCCCCTTGTTTTCCTTGTCTTCCCCTTGTTTTCCTTGTCTTCTCCTTTTCTCCTTGTCTTCCTCTTGTTTTCCCTATATTCCCCTTGTTTTTCTTGTCTTCCCCTTATTTTCCTTGTCTTCCCCTTATTTTCCTTGTCTTCCCCTTTTCTCCTTCTCTTCCACCCTTTTTCCTTGTATTCCCCTTTTCTCCTTCTCTTCCACCCTTTTTCCTTGTCTTCCACCCTTTTTCCTTGTATTCCCCTTTTCTCCTTCTCTTCCACCCTTTTTCCTTGTCTTCCCCTTATTTTCCTTGTCTTCCCCATTTCTCCTTCTCTTCCACCCTTTTTCCTTGTCTTTCCCTTATTTTCCTTGTCTTCCCCTTTTCTCCTTCTTCCACCCTTTTTCCTTGTATTCCCCTTTTCTCCTTCTCTTCCACCCTTTTTCCTTGTCTTCCCCTTATTTTCCTTGTCTTCTCCCTTTTTCCTTTTCTTCCACCCTTTTTCCTTGTCTTCCCCTTATTTAACTTCTCTTCCCCTTTTCTCCTTCTCTTCCACCCTTTTACCTTGTATTCCCCTTTTCTCCTTCTCTTGCACATTTTTTTCCTTGTCTTCCCCTTTTCTCCTTCTCTTCCACCCTTTTTCCTTGTCTTCCCCTTATTTTCCTTGTCTTCCCCTTTTCTCCTTCTCTTCCACCCTTTTTCCTTGCCTTCACCTTTTCTCCTTCTCTTCCACCCTTTTTCCTTGTCTTCCCCTTTTCTCCTTCTCTTCCATCCTTTTTCCTTGTCTTCCCCTTTTCTCCTTCTCTTCCACCCTTTTTCCTTGTCTTCCCCTTATTTTCCTTGTCTTCCCCTTTTCTCCTTCTCTTCCACCCTTTTTCCTTGTCTTCCCCTTATTTTCCTTGTCTTCCCTTTTCTCCTTCTCTTCCACCCTTTTTCCTTGTCTTCCCTTCCCCTATTTTATTTTTTCCTTGTCTTCCCCTTTTCTCCTTCTCTTCCACCCTTTTTCCTTGTCTTCCCCTTTTCTCCTTCTCTTCCACCCTTTTTTCCTTGTCTTCCCCTTTTCCCCTTCTCTTCCACCCTTTTCCTTGTATTCCCCTTTTCTCCTTCTCTTCCACCCTTTTTCCTTGTCTTCCCCTTTTCTCCTTCTCTTCCACCCTTTTTCCTTGTCTTCCCCTTTTCTCCTTCTCTTCCACCCTTTTTCCTTGTCTTCCCCTTTTCTCCTTCTCTTCTACCCTTTTTCCTTGTCTTCCCCTTTTCTCCTTCTCTTCCACCCTTTTTCCTTGTCTTCCCCTTTTCTCCTTCTCTTCTTCCACCCTTTTTCCTTGTCTTCCCCTTTTCTCCTTCTCTTCCACCCTTTTTCCTTGTATTCCCCTTTTCTCCTTCTCTTCCAACCTTTTTCCTTGTGTTCGCTCTGTTCTCCTTGTCTTTCTCTTGTTTTATTTTCCTTCCCCTTTGTCTCCTTGTCTTCCCCTTTTCTCCTTGTCTTCCACTTCTTCTCTTTGTTTTCCCCTTGTTGTTGTAGTCTTATCTTTATTTTCGCTGTCTTCCCATTTTTCTCCTTCTTATCCTCTTTTTCTCCTTGTCTTCCCCTTGTTCTCATTGTGTCTCACCCTTGTTCTCCTAGTGTTCGTCTTTTTTTTCTCGTCTTTACCTGCTTCTCTTTATGTCTCTCTTGTTCTTCTTATGTTCTCCTTGATTTTAATGGGAATCACATTAAGCATCTCCTATGATGTTGATGAATAAGTACTCATATCTCGGAGGGTATTAGTTTATAACCCATGTTGATTGAATTTTATTTTCTTGTTTTGATGAACAGTGCCGCATCTCAGGATACTGAATGCTTCTTTTAACACTCTGAACACCTTTTGAGTTTTAAACTTTCTTTGCAAAAATAGAGCCTCTTCATATTTGTGTAAGTTTTGCATTTATCTTTCAACTTTCATATAACTATTCATGCTCGAAGTATGTGTATTGCATTCCATTTAATAACTTTTGTAATATATTCTTATATCTTTCGTATGTATACATTTTTTTTTTCAACATCACAATCTTATAAAATCAGGAAACAAATTTTCGAAGCGCAATTCGAATATAATATTATTTCGTGCAATTTTTATTTAATGGATTCAAGTATTCAGATAAGTTGTTAGTTATTACGCATGTACCACGATTATTGTGTTTTAATGTCTACAGCTTTGATATAATAGTAAATTATGCAACGAGCCTATAATGGTAATAATTAGGACGTAAGCATGTTTGTTTATGAAACGAGCGCAAGCGAGTTTCATAATTTTCATACGAGCGTCTTAATTACCATTATAGGCAAGTTTCATACGACTTTTTATGCTCGACCATATTTTCTAACTTGAAATTATTCATAAGTATTCATGTTATGGTTAAGTAAGTGAGGAGCGGAACTGACCTAAATTGTGAGATGTGCGCAGACGCGAAAGTATTGATTTTTTCCGAGGAACGAATGTGTCATTGACCTTGATATAATCTAGAGAATAACATGAACATTAATTTTGATATAACCTGGAAATTGATTTAGAATTGAAAAACGAGATGACAAATTGAATTTATTTGAATATTATTTACAATTAACGCTAATTATTATAGTAACAGAACATAACCTTCTGCGACAGTATTGGATTTTCAGCCTCCGTGACGTTTCCTAGTTGTCTTTCGATTGCATATCCGAGAATAATCGAAAACCTGAACTTTAATGAATAGGTGTACTTTAATGACATGCATTAAAGGACTGCTACCAGGTGTATAATTACTACATTTCGGCATGGTCGAGCATAAAATTATTTTGTTGAAATCGAATACAAATTAGAACATCGCAATAATTCGAGACAAAAAGCTGAGATGAAACGCAAAGACAGACTAAATGCAAAGAAAATAAATCAGCACAACCTAAGTACTGAGGAAGCATGTATTACCCGAACATATGGTTGGTTGGTTTCTAATATGCAACTATCTGAGACTCTCCATTCGCTATCTCTTGTAGTCGTAAGGAAGGTCCAGATTGTTCCCCTTTAAGGCATTACAGTGGAGTAGACGATCCTTATCCATTGCAGAATCAGCTTCATTACACAATACACATTTTGTGGAAGGATAGTATTAAGTCTTAGAGATAAGAAGCAAGCAATCATGATCTGTATGCCGGAAAGAACATCAGATATACGTACGCGGTCTTCTTGGAATTACTATCTTATTACTGATGTTGATGTTTCAGAGATTGTCTGTAAGGAAAGATTTTCGTTTTATACAACATGTTTGAGCTTAATATTTGCAACATTTCGGAATCACATACAGGTTATATCTTTCAATTATGTAGTGTTAGAATTTGTGATGGAATTTGTGAGCAGTTCGAAAAATTGGGCATAGGAAATAAACAACACACTGTGAAATAAAGAATAATCCTTTAAAACAGAAATACAATATAATGAAGCCTGAAATCTCATAAAAACGATTGTTATTGTTTTTCTTCAATTTTCTATTTTCTACGTTAGTGTGTGTCATTTTATTGCAGCATTTTAATGGGGTTATTCTCATGAGAATAATGAGATGTGGAAGAGGAACAATTTGACTTTGGGAAGAGAAAAGCTACGATAGATGCAATTCGACTGTGGCGAACATTCGGCGTTCTATACCTAGATAAAAAATATAAAGAAGTGTGTAAAGTATTTGTGGATCTGGAAAAGGCTTTCGTTAGAGTGGATTGGAATAAACTTATGGGGATCCTGAAGAAAGTAGGTGTGAATTGGAAAGAGAGGAGGCTATCCTGTAACTTTTATATAACACAGAATCAAAATCAGGATAGGAGAAGAAATGTCAGAAGGAAGTCCAATAGGGAGACGAGTACGACAAGAATGTCCTTTATCACCTACCCTGTTCAACAACTACTTGGGGAATTTAGAGCTATAGAACACATTTCACTGACACTATAGAACATACTTCACTGATACTATAGAACACATTTCACTGACACTTTAGAACACATCTCAGTGACACAATAGAACACATTTCAGTGACACTATAGAACACATCTCAGTGACACTATAGAACACATTTCAGTGACACTGTAGAACACATTTCAGTGACACTATAGAACACATCTCAGTGGCACTATAGAACACATCTCAGTGACACTATAGAACACATCTCAGTGACACAATAGAACACATCTCAGTGGCACTATAGAACACATCTCAGTGACACTATAGAACACATCTCAGTGACACTATAGAACACATCTCAGTGACACTATAGAACACATCTCAGTGGCACTATATAACACATCTCAGTGGCACTATAGAACACATCTCAGTGACACTATAGAACACATCTCAGTGGCACTATAGAACACATCTCAGTGGTACAATAGAACACATCTCAGTGACACTATAGAACACATATCAGTGGCACTCTAGAAACATCTCAGTGGCACTATTTCACTGACACTACTAGAACACATCTCAGTGACACTATAGAACACATCTCAGTGACACAATAGAACACATCTCAGTGGCACTATAGAACACATCTCAGTGACACTATATAACACATCTCAGTGGCACTATATAACACATCTCAGTGGCACTATAGAACACATCTCAGTGACACAATAGAACACATCTCAGTGGAACACACAATAGAACACATCTCAGTGGCACTATAGAACACATCTCAGTGACACTATAGAACACATCTCAGTGACACTATAGAACACATCTCAGTGACACATTTCATTACACTATAAAACATCTCAGTGGCACTATAGAACACATCTCAGTGGCACTATAGAACACAACTCAGTGGCACAATAGAACACATCTCAGTGGCACTATAGAACACATCTCAGTGACACTATAGAACACATCTCAGTGACACAATAGAACACATCTCAGTGACACAATAGAACACATCTCAGTGGCACTATAGAACACATCTCAGTGACACTATAGAACACATCTCAGTGACACAATATAGAACACATCTCAGTGACACTATAGAACACATCTCAGTGACACAATAGAACACATCTCAGTGGCACTATAGAACACATCTCAGTGACACTATAGAACACACACTATAGAACACATCTCAGTGACACTATAGAACACATTTCAGTGACACAATAGAACACATCTCAGTGTGACACTATAGAACACATCTCAGTGACACAATAGAACACATCTCAGTGACACAATAGAACACATCTCAGTGGCACTATAGAACATCTCATGACACAATAGAACACTCAGTGACACAATAGAACACATCTCAGTGCACTATAGAACACACAGTGACACAATAGAACACATCTCAGTAGACACTATAGAACACATCTCAGTGACACAATAGAACACATCTCAGTGACACAATAGAACACATCTCAGTGGCACTATAGAACACATCTCAGTGACACTATAGACATCTCAGTGACACAATAGAACACATCTCAGTGACACTATAGAACACATCTCAGTGACACAATAGAACACATCTCAGTGACACTATAGAACACATCTCAGTGACACAATAGAACACATCTCAGTGACACAATAGAACACATCTCAGTGACACTATAGAACACATCTCAGTGACACAATCTCAGAACACATCTCACACTATAGAACACATCTCAGTGACACAATAGAACACATCTCAGTGACACAATAGAACACATCTCAGTGACACAATAGAACACATCTCAGTGACACTATAGAACACATCTCAGTGACACTATAGAACACATCTCAGTGATCTCAGTGAACTATAGAACACATCTCAGTGACACAATAGAACACATCTCAGTGACACAATAGAACACATCTCAGTGACACTATAGAACACATCTCAGTGACACAATAGAACACATCTCAGAACACACACAATAGAACACATCTCAGTGGCACTATAGAACACATCTCAGTGACACAATAGAACACATCTCAGAACACAATAGAACACATCTCAGTGACACAATAGAACACATCTCAGTGGACACTATAGAACACATCTCAGTGACACAATAGAACACATCTCAGTGGCACTATAGAACACATCTCAGTGGACACTATAGAACACATCTCAGTGACACAATAGAACACATCTCAGTGGCACAATAGAACACATCTCAGTGACACTATAGAACACATCTCAGTGGCACTATAGAACACATCTCAGTGACACAATAGAACACATCTCAGTGACACAATAGAACACATCTCAGTGCACTATAGAACACATCTCAGTGACACACAACAGAACACATCTAGAGTGCACTATAGAACACATCAGTGACACTCTCACAATAGAACACATTTCAGTGACACAATAGAACACATCTCAGTGACACAATAGAACACATCTCAGTGACACAATAGAACTATAGAACATCTCAGTGACACACTATAGAACACATCTCAGTGACACTATAGAACACATCTCAGTGACACAATAGAACACATCTCAGTGACACAATAGAACACATCTCAGTGACACTATAGAACACATCTCAGTGACACTATAGAACACATCTCAGTGACACTATAGAACACATCTCAGTGACACTATAGAACACATTTCAGTGACACACATCTCAGTGGCACTATAGAACACATCTCAGTGACACTATAGAACACACTCAGTATAGAACACATCTCAGTGACACAATAGAACACATCTCAGTGGCACTATAGAACACATCTCAGTGACACTATAGAACACATCTCAGTGACACAATAGAACACATCTCAGTGACACAATAGAACACATCTCAGTGACACTATGAACACTCTCAGTGAACACATCTCAGTGACACAATAGAACACATCTCAGTGGCACTATAGAACACATCTCAGTGACACTATAGAACACATCTCAGTGACACTATAGACACATCTCAGTGGCACACATCTCAGTGAACACATTTCACTTACACTATAGAACACATCACTGATACTATAGAAACATTTCATCTCAATGACACTCTAGAACACATCTCAGTGACACAATATAACACATCTCAGTGGCACTATAGAACACATGCCAGTGGCACTATAGAACACATCTCAGTGGTACTATAGAACACATCTCAGTGGCACTATAGAACACATCTCAGTGGCACTATAGAACACATCTCAGTGGCACTATAGAACACATCTCAATGGCACTCTAGAACACATCTCAGTGGCACTATAGAACACATCTTAGTGACACTCTAGAACACATCTCAGTGACACAATAGAACACATCTCAGTGGCACTATAGAACACATCTCAGTGACACTATATAACACATCTCAGTGGCACTATAGAACACATCTCAGTGGCACTATAGAACACATCTCAGTGACACTATAGAACACATCTCAGTGACACAATAGAACACATCTCAGTGACACAATAGAACACATCTCAGTGACACTATAGAACACATCTCAGTGGCACTATAGAACACATCTCAGTTACACATCTAGAACACATCTCAGTGACACAATAGAACACATCTCAGTGACACTATAGAACACATCTCAGTGACACAATAGAACACATTTCAGTGACACTATATAACACATCTCAGTGGCACTATAGAACACATCTCAGTGACACTATAGAACTCATTTCAGTGACACAATAGAACACATCTCAGTGACACTATAGAACACATCTCAGTGGCACAATAGAACACATTTCAGTGACACTATAGAACACATCTCAGTGGCACAATAGAACACATTTCAGTGACACTATATAACACATCTCAGTGGCACTATAGAACTCATTTCAGTGACACAATAGAACACATCTCAGTGACACTATAGAATACATCTGAGTGGCACAATAGAACACATTTCAGTGACACTATAGAACTCATTTCAGTGACACAATAGAACACATTTCAGTGACACTATAGAACACATCTCAGTGGCACAATAGAACACATTTCAGTGACACTATAGAACTCATTTCAGTGACACTATAGAACACATCTCAATGGCACAATAGAACACATTTCAGTGACACTATATAACATCTCAGTGACACTATAGAACACATTTCAGTGACACTATAGAATACATTTCACTGACACTTTAGAACACATCTCAGTGACACAATAGAACACATTTCACTAACATTATAGACCATATTTTACTAACACTATAAAACAATTTCACTGATACTAAAGGACACATTTCACTGGCACTAAACGTTTCAGTACGTAATTGAAACTATTCACTACCACTTCAAACCATAACTCCATTGACACAACACGCTTCACTGATACAACACTTCAAATGTAACAAATAATCACACCCTTATTATTTCGTAGAATCATACTTATAAACTGTATTAACCTAAAATTGCTAGTGTAAGACTCTCTTAGAAACTATTTTAAAGTAATTTGCAATTCAAACCAAAGGAATTACTCGTTAGGGTAAGTAAATACACGTCTCCTTAAGTAATGTAACGTAACGTGTCTTTTGCAATACATTTCCTTTAGGCAATTAGCATTCTCGCGAATGTCATCTGCTGTTGTTTACGGAACAGTAAGGAAATAACCTCACTCCACTTAAGTGGGGTACAATGACTTGTCTCGATTTCTGATGAGGAAATCAGCCACAATACGTAATGACGAAGGAAAGGAAATTGTATTAGCCCGGATTTCAACTAGGTGATGATGACATTCGTTGGTCTGAGTTGCCAGAAATGGAAGAATGTACATCCTTGTTGTGAGCTGAAGCGCTAAGATTCCGAAGGTCGGCCAGCCCATTTATCACTCCTACTTCTTATCCCTGGGGCACAACATGTACCGTTCACTAATTCGTTACAGGTGCACCAGTAAATAAAGCTTATTGAAACATTGAAAACGATAAACTAGAAAGATTTTATACTAGTCTACTTATATAAATGATAAATTCATAAATTCATATGGTATTTGGCAAGTTTATACCGCAGAACGTTAACTGATATTGTAAATAAATTATCAATCATTCACCAGAGAGATAAAAGCTCTATTCCAAGTAAATCTTGTAAGTGTACCGTTTTCGATGGTACTGTAACATTATTTTACGCGAACCGATCCCCTCCCTTCCCTCTTTTTTCTTACATTTCCTTTCCCTTGTCAGATTCAAGTGTTCTTCACAACCTCTCTCTCTGTCTTCCTCTCTCTTCTGATATTACACAGCTTTCTTCTGGTACTTTCTGCAATCATTTCTATCTTTCATTCGCAAATTTCTGGATACTCATCACTTGCTTTTGTTGTCCGCTGTTACAATGTCGGATGTTGGCTCAAACGTTCGCGGGTTTGAACCTTGCCGAGGACAAATGGATTTTAAAGAACGAATAAAACTTTAGCATGGCTTCCTTCCAGGGCGAGTAAAGCTTTGGCTTTTGTGCTGTAGGAATATTTCCAACACAACAAATAACTTTGTTCCTAATGTAAAACTCCAGGCTGAATTCGTCGGTCATTTATATTCCATATTGAGGTTCTACAGTGAATGAAAGCGTTATATACTACCACCACCACCATCACCACCACCACCACCACCACCATCACCACCACCACCACCACCACCAAGCATATAGTCTAAGGCCGTTCCTAGCGATGATATTAGTGGAACTAATAATTCACTTTATTCTTGTTAATAGTAACGTGAAAGATTCTTTTGCAATATTTAGTTGACTAAATAACTTCTTAATTTCTCTTCTGGTGTCTCTTTAATTTTCGTTTCTTAGTACTCCTCTTCTCTTCTCTTCTCTTCTCTTCTCTTCTCTTCTCTTCTCTTCTCTTCTCTTCTCTTCTCTTCTCTTCTCTTCTCTTCTCTTCTTCTCTTCTCTTCTCTTTCTTCTTCTCTTCTCTTCTCTTTAATTTCCGTTTCTTAATCTCTTCTCTTCTCTTCTCTTGTCTTGTCTTGTCTTGTCTCTTGTCTTGTCTTGTCTTGTCTCTTCTCTTCTCTTCTCTTCTCTTCTCTTCTCTTCTCTTCTCTTCTCTTCAATTTCCGTTTCTTAATACTTCTCTTCTCTTCTCTTCTCTTCTCTTCTCTTCTCTTCTCTTCTCTTCTCTTCTCTTCTCTTCTCTTCTCTTCTCTTCTCTTCTCTTCTCTTCTCTTCTCTTCTCTTCTCTTCTCTTCTCTTCTCTCGTTAGTTTCGTCTTCTCTGTCCTTCTGCCTCTTAATTTTTTATGCGGTCAATATAAAAACTCATATTTCTGTGAAAAGTTCCTTGCTCAGAGGTCAGAACTTCAGCCTGTCACGCAGGCGGTCCGAGTTCGACTACCGGTCAGGCCTGTGATTTTCATTCTTGTGGTGGACAAAGTTGCATTTGGGGTTTTCTCGAGGTTCTCCTGCTTCGCCATATTAGGCATCTGCAACATGCCGTCAACATCTTTCCATTTCGTCGTCATACCGAATGACAGCACTTAGGGTGCTGGTCTAGGGACGAGTGGGATTTCCTGTTCGAAACCTGGCCTGTTTCTGTTACCTTCAAGTCCTGCGACGATTTTAACGAAGAAACCGTTCTACTTTCCATTATGATCTTATCAATAATAAGTACGGCTCTATTTTAGTCACATAGTTCGACAGGGCCATTAAAATGAACTAGTTTTCTTTCTTATCTGTAAAATATAATAATTCCTCATACTCATCCTCTTTCACAATAGCCCTGCCAAGACTCTGGAATTCCCTACCTGTTAGCATCAGGGACTGTAGAAATAAAACTGAATTCAAACGCAAACTAACAGGTGCTTGGTCAGTAATTGATTCATTGTAAATAGTTTCCTTAATCTATCACAAAATATTTCAATATCCAGTAATTTCATCACTATGCAATTTTGTTATTCTAGGTTTAATTTGTAATTCAGTAAATATAAAATATTCTTTGTTTTTCTATGATAAATTATCTAGCTTTCATTAGTCAGGTAATCTTTTCGTACTTTAATTTTTATTGTAATTGTAATTGTAAATTTAATATTGTACTTTTATTTGTAATTGTAACTGTAAATCTAATACTAATTGTAAATGTATTCTTCATATTATAATTGGAATCTCCTGACGGCCTTATCTCTACCAGGTTAAATAAATAAATACTAAAAAAATAATACTAAAATAATAATAATAATAATAATAATAATAATAATAATAATAATAATAATAATAATAATAATAATAATAACAATAATAATAATAATAATAATAATAATAATAATAATATCTCAGCACTGAGGTGCAGCCCAATTTGTCGATATCAGCAGTTGTTCAGTCGACCGAAGTGCGGTCTGGTGAAGCTCGTTGTTGAACTCCCTGTAGCAGAGCTGTCATTTCGTAACATCTTCATTCATATCTGGTGTGGGCCGCCCCGGGCCGCTGCACCCCGTCATTACGACCCGTCCAGCGAGTCCCTCGCGTGAGCTGGGCGCTCCGCCCGCTGAGCGGATCCGCTTGCGTGAGGTCCTCCTTCGAGGACGAGCAATAACACCTGGCACAATAACGAGCACGTCTGACACAGCCAGCATCTTGCTTCTCGCCTTCTTTTATTGCATTTCCCTTTACGCTTTCTTTGTTGTCCTCGTCCTTGTCTTTCTAATCGCATCGTCGTCGCCTTCATTCTATTTCCTTCCTATGTGCTGTACTTTCTTCACCTTTCCCTTTATCTTTTTCCTTTCTTTTATTTTATTATTTATTCTGATCCCTTTCTCCTTATTTCTCTCATCATTATCGGTCTTCTTTTTCTTCTTTTAAGTATTCTGTTCCTGGTTTCTCCCCTCTTCATCTATTAGTCCTTTCATTTTTCTTTCTCTTCCTTCTGTTCTCTTTATAACCATAACTCTTCTTCTTCTTGTACTTCTCCTTTCCTCTTTTATACTTACCATCTCTCTTTTCCACCTTCCTTTCCTGCTACATTCATTGTCTACATCCCAGTTCTTTTTTTCAATTTTTTTTTTTCATTATTATATTTATTTTTCTTCTTCGTTTTTCATTTTCTCATTATTCTTAGTTTCATCTATATTTTATTTACTTCTGTCTTTTCATTATCCCTCCTCCGTATTCGCAGTCTTGTTTATTCTATTTCTTCTCATTTCTTATTTCTCTTTAATCTCATATTTCTATATCGATCGTCTAGTTCAAAAGTGCGACAACTCAAAAAAACAAGTTTTGAGATATCTTCAGTTGGAAGTTTCAAATAAATCACTTAGAAAGGAACAGAGTTCTGGTTCATAACCACGACAATTAGAAATGAGTCAGTATTCAGGACGAGTTTATCACAATCTTCCAGTTCATTATTAATACATTTCGAAATGTACTAATAATGAATTAGTAAAGTCCATAGTTATAATTACTTCTAAACCAGTTTATTTACTTTTTTTTTCTTTTTGGTTGTAAATATGACTTATCTCAATATTGAATCGGAAAGAACTCCGAAAGGGACTTTCAGTACTATAAATAACTAAAAAATGACAATTTTTGAGTTGTCGCACTTTTGAACTGGACGATCGATATCTTCTGCTTCATTTCTTTCTTTCTTTTCTTGTTT
Source organism: Periplaneta americana (assembly GCA_025594305.2). Lineage (NCBI taxonomy): Eukaryota > Metazoa > Arthropoda > Insecta > Blattodea > Blattidae > Periplaneta > Periplaneta americana. The sequence goes on along the minus strand of JAJSOF020000005.1, from coordinate 184,869,888 downwards.
CTCTTACATGCGTTTCTCCTCAGTTTCCGGTCACCATGTATTAATCAAAATCTTCTCTTCTTTTGACTTTCCGGTTTAGAAATCTTTGTCGGTTTCCTTCATGTCCTAACCATCTTGTTTGTGGTCTTCGTCCTATTAGTCTGTACGATAGAGGTGCCTTTGGATAACGAGAATTTTGCATTCTTTCAACACGTTGATTCCTCTATTTCTCTCTGTATTCTACTATTAGGCCTACTGTTATTATATTTTTAACTTTTAATTTTGCTCTAATATCTTCATTCCTCTGGTGGTCTAATCTTCTAAATCCTAAATTTTATCTGTAGTAATGTCACGAGAGGTCTGAGATCTGCCGATAAATCCACGAGCGAAGCGAGTGGATTTATGTGGGAAATGTCAGACCTCGAGTGGCATTTATTAGGACTATTTCGTGAATAAAATAAAAATGTAAATAATATATATCCCTAAAATTCGATCACAAAATGTTAATAATTGTATATTAACGAATACTTAACTTATTCAGACATGCTGAAGTTGAAATACTCGTAGAGGAATATCGATTATTGTAATAAAGAAATTCGACGTCATTATTCAGTAATGCCAATTGCGAAAAGCGAAATACAGGTTTAACAATGTTAATTACATGTACTGAACTTTTCTCTTATTATTATAATATAAATACATTTTCATTATCTGCTGAAATCATAATTTAATTTAATTGTAACAGTGGGGACAGCTATATACCAATGCTTATGTATTCACAGCGAGACATGTTGCTATACAGTGAAGCCATCTCTCTATAGACAGGCCTAATTAATACACGAATTTTATTACGCCATACGGAAGGCAGTTTTATGAAAAGACCTTATTATTAATATGCAAGGTCATTGGGTTTGATATGCGATGATGTTACATGAATTTAAACATCTGACTTTCTATTAAATGTTTCATTTCATTCACAAGATACAATTTTATAGGCTACTTATAGGTTATATTACCTGTGGGAGCAGGACCAATGTTAGCTGTGTCTTATTTCGACCGTTACAATCACGAAAGCTACACGAAAGCATTTTTTATAGCTCGACAAACGCATTCTCGCTGTAGTGTGTAACGGAACTGAAGCTGCATCTACACAGTTCAATATTCCAATCGCGTATGCAGGCAATCTGGGAAGAATATTGAAAGAATTAAGTTTAAAAGGTACGTTCAATTAAGATGCATGACGATTTTGTGTCTACATGATGCGCCGTTTAGAACGTCGTCTTCACTGCGTAAATATATTAATTAATATGAAATATCAATCTTGCACTCATTGCTTTAAAGTTGAAAGAAAAGTTTAACCGTGTAGTTGGATCTTAATGTATTCATGATCATCAATTTACGGGGAAACAGTTGGCGACAACGACTAAACAAAAGAACGATCATGCGATAAATTGATAGCGATAAATCTAGCTGCAAAAATTATCGCAAAGTGTGACTGTGATTGGTTGGAATTGAAAATTTCATTATACTTCATTGGTCGAAAATGGAATGACGTCATATAAACGAAATAGTCATTATAATTTAGTTATGAATACGAAAATTTTATATAAATAAACTTTTTCTACCCCTGAATGCATTGTTTCTACGTGTTAGGTCTTAATTTCTTGCATTCCCTCCTTTTCCTGGAAGCAGCTGCTAGCATGTAAGTTATAAATCGATCCTGTTGCAGTTATGCCACTTAGAGTTGCGAACACTCCCACACTTATTAACAGATTTAAGGACAGTATTCGTCACCCCGGGAGTCCATTCCCGCTAGGCTATAAACCGCAGACATAATGGAATCATACATGCACCCAGCATTCTTTGCGGTTAGTAACACCTTGTTAAAGCGCGGGCCGGAATTTCCTTGTCATCGTTCACGTTATTAAGTCCGCTTCTCATTATGCGTACACGCCCTTCCGTGAATCAACACTTGGGAACTGTAATGACTTCATCAGAGGCCTGACGCACCCTCTCGGTGTCAGTGCAGTTCGACATCATTCAGTTTGTACTTTAAAAGATTTTGATACTAAAAAAATTAGTAGAAATACCCATTCATTGTCGTGATACCGAAAAATTGGTTTACATGTCTGTGCACGGTGACTTGTTCTTAACTATTGTTCAGATTCTTTTTTCATATCCGGTATAAATTAAAATGTGTCTCACTGAAACGTACAGCAGAGTTCATATAGGTCAGTTTCTGTCAGATGCGTTTCCAATTCACTGTGGGCTAAAGCAAGGAGATGCACTACCACCTTTACTTTTTAACTTTGCTCTAGAGTATGCCATTAGGAAAGTCCAGGATAACAGAGAGGGTTTGGAATTGAACGGGTTACATCAGCTGCTTGTCTGTGGATGACGTGAATATGTTAGGAGAAAATCCACAAACGATTAGAGAAAACACGGGAATTTTACTGGAAGCAAATAAAGAGATAGGTTTGGAATAAATCCCGAAAAGACAAAGTATATGATTATGTCTCGTGACCAGAATATTGTACGAAATGGAAATATAAAAATTGGAGGCCGTATTCATGGACATTTTTAGAGCGGGCTTCCAGTGGATGATCAGCGTTTTCGTATTCATAAACCAGTGTTAGCGATAGGATATGATTTGAATTCTGTACTAGTAACCAGTGGATAGCCGGGGCTAGCTTAGTACGCTCGTAGCGCGTGCTGCGAAATGTCTACGAATACCACCGTGGAAATTTATATTTTGAAGAGGTGGAGAAGTTCAAATATCTGGGAGCAACAGTAACAAATATGAATGATACACGGGAGGAAATTAAACGCAGAATAAATATGGGAAATGCCTGTTATTATTCGGTTGAGAAACTTTTATCATCCAGTCTGCTGTTAAAAAATCTGAAAGTTGGAATTTATAAAACAGTTATATTACCGGTTGTTCTTTATGGTTTTGAAACTTGGACTCTCAATTTGAGAGAAGAAAAAGGTTAAGGGTGTTTGAGAATAAAGTGCTTAAGAAAATATTTGGGGCTAACAGGGATGAAGTTACAAGAGAATGGAGAAAGTTACACAACACAGAACTGCACGCATTGTCTTCTTCACCAGACATAATTAGGAACATTAAATCCAGACGTTTGAGATGGGCAGGGCATGTAGCACGTATGGGCGAATCCAGAAATGCATATAGAGTGTTAGTTGGGAGGCCGGAGGGGAAAAAGACCTTTGGGGAGGCCGAGACGTAGATGGGAAGATAATATTAAAATGGATTTGAGGGAGGTGGGATATGATGATAGAGAATGGATTAATCTTGCTCAGGATAGGGACCAATGTGAGGGCGGCAATGAACCTCCGGGTTCCTTAAAAGCCAGTAAGTAGTAGTAGTATAAATTAAATGAATCATTTAAATGACAAAAACATCTTACTGTAACTAAGAGGAAAGACACAAATAAATATAAATTAACAGGAGTACTATACAAACTGTCATACAACAGTTGCAAGGACTTCTACATTGGACAGACTGGAAAACCATTTCAAAACGTTGCAAGAAACATGTGACAGCCATAACCAAATTGCATTATAATTCAACCTACGCAGAACAGGTTACAAACTCCAATCACAACTACAGTAACATAGACACTGGCATGAAAATACTACACGTATAGCCAAGAAACCAGAAACTTGACACTCCAGAAGAGTGACCGGCATGTTCCGTGCTCTGTGACGTCATACGACGTAGCCGCTCTGCTCTTTGCTCGGCAATCTCTGCATACTGAGCACAGCGTGGAGAGAAGGTTCATCTGAACAGTGGTGGTGCGGGTCTATGCACTGACAGAGCACGATCCATTCTTCTGAGATAGTATGGGAACAGCACAATTACAATACATTTGTACGAAAACAAAACTGCACATCCGTGATAAATCAATGTAACAAAATATCTTGGTTTGTAATAAAATTTAAGGTACTTACGATAATATGAAACTCATAATACAGCCACTTGCAGAAGCGTTTGCATATATAAATGAAATTCCGAAACTGCTATAATCATACAAACATATAAATAAATACTTTAAGCAGTACTGCAACACTTTATCTACTCGGAAACTTGAAAACAATGTTTTTAACACACATTTTTCTACATAATATACAGATTAAACTATATAGGCCCTATCTTGGTGAGTAGTATGCAAAGTATATTTCAACTTTTGAAACACACCATCACTTCGTGTCACTACCGTGCCCAAGCTAAACGGTTTGTCGAGATTTTTTTCCTCTTTTCTCGCGTACTAATTTTGCAATATTTGGAGTCATAGCCTGGCCAACACACAAGCGAAGAATATGTTTCAAGTTCAGATCAGACAGGTTGTTTCTATGTTGTGGTTTGCAGATCTTCATACAGAAAAGAACTGTTCGCATACATACGTAGATCCGAATATGCTCAACATCCTAGCAGCAAATCTATGCAATCGAGGGAATCTTTCCTGGGGAAATCTTCTATAAAATGTAGATAGATCCTTTTGTTTTCAACAGTCCCGTTCTACTGCCGCACTGACGCCACTGCGCTGGTGTGTGCTAACATTAATACGACTCAACTGCTCGCTCTCCCAAGCTCTTGCGATCCGACTGGCTCTTACGTCACAACCGCAGCATCTGCCGGCCACTGCTCTAGAACAATATGAAATTTACAGACATACAAAAACACACCTCCAGCATATCATGAACACTCAACTCAATTTAAAAAAAAATACGCTTTTCGACACAATCATGAACACACCCTACCACAACAGGAAACCTCCGCTAGGCTTTGGACAATCAAGGATAACACTTCGAAACTAGTCAGTCAGGTGATTTCGTAAAAAGTTAACACAGAAAGAAGATGAAAAGTTAATCAGTAATTATTTGAAGGAACCAAGCACACTTTTTTGTTTGATTTTTTTTTTTTTGCTTATTTATTATGCCTTTTTGATCCGATTTTGTTTTATATTTATTTTATTCGTTTTATTATTCTTACTTGTTTAAGGGGAGGCAGAGGTGAATATTTCAAAATCAACAAAATTTATCCGATTTGTTTCAAATTGATCATGGATACTAAGTATGTTATCAGTAATGGACCTACCAAGTTTCAACTTTCTAAGTACAATAGTTCTGTAAATATTAATAATTTTATAAAAATTTATATCGTTTGATATAAAATGCTCCATGCGCCATATTGTATGAAATTTTCATTATTAATGTATTTATTTTTCTTAATTAATAACAGGTATATCTCCAATAAATGATTTTCTTAGCATCGCCACAGATACACTTGATTGTACTTGTCACTATCTCTTGTCACTAGAGAGTTCTTGAAATTTATATTTCCCCCGCCATTCATAAAATATTTTGATATGATACCTCTTGCACAAAAGGAGAGATCTATAACTGAAACTCGATTAATATATTTCAGTATTATTTGTAGTTATCCTGGTAATAATGAACAGTTTGACTCGTAGACATTTTGTTTTTCAGCATTAACTTCCCATGATTTTACGAGAAGATTAGAAGAGAACGGCAGTTACGTAGACTTTCAGCTCCCCCCTACTACCATTAATGCATAACACAATGTCAATACGGTGGTTGCTGTCGTCTGCGATACAACGAACTTTTCTGTTGATTTTCGAGTTCGTAATTTTTTCCGGTTATTATATGCTTATTTAAGTTGTGTTAACTCTCGCTAGTGGTTTTATATTTTATTTTATCCGTCTTAGTATTTATTTTATTATTGTAAATATTTTTGTTTTATCATTATTATTATTATTATTATTATTATTATTATTATTATTATTATTATTATTATTTTTGTTACTATTATTTATATCATCAGCATTATTATTTGAACCCTGTAAAATTTATGTAGACTACTGGACTGTACCCGAGCACGAGCATATGCTCATTTCGGATATCTATTCATATGTATTCAATTCAAATGTAAATTGTAAATAAATTTGAAAATTTTGAAATATTAAAAAAAAAAAATAATAAAATTTATATGTTCAGAGAAGGTATATAAGTGATGATAAGTATTAGTTTATTATGAGAATAGTATAGTAATACAGTTATCTTGGTTTTAATTTCATACTTTTAAGGGCACAAAATCAAAAACTAACATTGGAATATCAAGATAAAGATAATAAAAATGGGAAAAAAACCAAATTTTCATTTTTTCTTCAGTTTTCATAAAAAATTTCACCTCTGCCTCCCCTTAAGACAACTCATAGATATAATAAAGTGTGTTAAAATAAAAGGTGTATGTTTTTAAGAATATAAAATAATGGAGGAGCTTATTGAAACAATGGAATTAAGAAAGAAAGAAGCAAATAAATTTAAACTAGTGAACTACGAGAAAATAGAAAAAAGTGACAGCGAATTAATGGAATCCCTGCAATTGAGAAAAACGTTTACTCTGTTCGTGATTGTTATTGTGAGCATGGTTTGGATTGAAAAGATGTTTGAAATTTGACACAAAAGTTTCATATTTCTTTTATTTCTGTCTTTATACTTTCAGCATTCAAATTTAACAAAGACGATGTTTTTAGTTAATTACGTCATAATCGCTTTCTCATTCCATGTTGCCGGCGTGGCTCAGTCGGTTAAGGCGCTTGCCTGCCGGTCTGAAGTTGCACTCGGGTTCGATCCCCGCTTTGGCTGATTACCTGGTTTTTGTTTTTCCCGAGGTTTTCCCCAACCGTAAGGTGAATGCCAGGTAATCTATGGCGAATCCTCGGCCTCATCTCGCCAAATACCATCTCGTTATCACCAATCTCATCGACACTAAATAAACTCGTAGTTGATACAGCGTCATTAAATAACCAACTGAAAAAAAGTCTCAGACAACAATGCAATATGATAGTCGAAATAATTCACACATTAATATGACGCCAATACGTTCTTTCAAAACTGTAATACCAGAGTTAAGTACTGTAGAATAATTAGGCTATCTTAAATGAAGTATTTATGTCTTTTCAAGAGAATCCTTTCCAAGTCTATCTGAGATCGAAATCACAGATCTACAGCAATTATTTTAACACGGCCCCCTTCTATGAAGATATAAATCAACGAAATAATGAAACACCAACATATATTATTTATTTATTTATTAATACGTCATCGTTATTGTTCGAATTGCCTGTTTTATATAGGACATTATACAGGATGATTCACGAGGAGTTGCCGCCACTTCCGGAGAGCATAATATTATCTAAGACATTTTGAGCAAAAGTGTCATATACACGAGTCCTATACTCAATATTTTCAGAGTTAGACTAATTTGAAGTTGTTTGTAAAATAACTTTTTTCTTTATTTTTGAGGGTTAAAAATATGACAGAGAATGAACTATTCAGAAGTATCATTTCTTTAATTTGCTAGTATTCTGAAACAAAAAATATATTGTGATTTCCATAATGACTGTATGTAATTACCTGTATATAATCCCGGATGACTCTGGGTGTTTCTTTCTTTTTTTCACGAAATGCTGCGATGCACATAACCTCTTGAAATATAAACACAAATGAGGATGGATCCGCCAAAATAATAAGTATAGATTGCGCATTCCATTTGATCAGTGTTGCAATAGAATGAACAAATAAAGTTTTAAACTAAGGATTGCATTGCTTGTGGAATTGACAGGACTCCGACAAGGGGCAATGTTCTAATTTTTATGTATGACTTGAGGCTTTCCCGGCGTTTGATGTAGAATAACTCTTCTCGGGTTCTCAGCCTTGTCAGTTGGAGATTAGCTTCCAAGCTTTCGACGGCTAGCTCTGCCATCTTCTTCAGGGACGAAGATGGCAGAGCTAGCCATCGAAAGCTTGGAAGCTAATCTCCAACTCACCTGGCTGAGAACCCGAGAAGAGTTATTCTTCTAATTTTTAATTATAAATTTTCTCGAGTGGTATGTAGAGAAACATTTCTCGTTATAAAAAAAGAAAGAATTAAAGTTTAATTGAGGAATAACCAATCAAACAAAAGAAGGAAGAAACAGAGATCTAATGGGAAGGGATAAATAAATAATTATTAAAAATGATAGAAATCAAGTTGAATGAAATAGGATACAACGAGAGAGAAAAGCAATTAAATGAATGAAGAATGGAATTTACCACGACTTGAATGTAAAAATAGGCATTTTCATTTTTGAATATAGAACATGTCTTCCGCTCATTTAGGGGCTAACTTCTCATTCGTATTATGTTCACGTAAGTTAAGACACGTTGTTTTTGTACAGTCTGTGTTTTAAGGATCGGTGTTGCATAGTATGGTAATTCACTGGTAACTTCATTGTCCAGTCCCAACCTGGATATCTCCGTCTCTGTTCCACCCAATTTAAAATCTGAACCATCCAGTTATGACCCTGTTCGTCCAGCCATGTCTCTCCTTAACAACCTGCAATATACAGGGATCGTAAACTTCTATAAAGATTATAACACACAAAAAAGGAAACCTGTAAGTCGGTGCATTGATAGAATAGCAAAAGACATGACAAGTATCTGTTAACAAGCTTCTGAATTGAATTGCCATGTATCTCAGACTCTGTGCTCAGAGCTGTATATCATCCAGCAAATAGACAGTAAACCTTCTATAAAATAACTCTTCACAGTTGCTTGTTGACTTCTGAAATGGAAATGGTCGGTCATTAATGCAGTTTTACATGCAGTAGAGTGCAATATCACTCTTATATTTAAACATACAATAAATGTAAAAAGTCACCATACACCTATTAAAATAACATAAATGTGTCTTAAAGGAGCGTTATGTAACCTCAGTATGGTAATTTATAATAAATAGAATGTGTTGAGGGATAGGTACAAATATAATACATATCTATATATATAATTTGAACTGGTAATGGAAATTACGGGAAAACGGCTGAACGGATTTTAATAAGTGATCCCTCATTTTGAAGCTTGGAACTCAGTTTTTCAGAAAAATGGTAGTTTTCAGTGAAATGTCAATTTTTCAACATAATTTTCCTATTTTCCAAAATCCATCTGTCGTCAGTTTTGAGAACTAGCTAATTGCATTTCAGAATAAAACAAACCACACACTACAGTAAACAATATTACACGAAAGGCAAGAATGCTGACATATTTAGAGATCAAATTAAATTGGTTATTAGAAACTTAACTTACTAAAAATAATTCACAGGTTCGATTCTGTGGTGTGTAATTTTCTGGGTACAGCTGTGTATTGGATATTAAAAACTACAAAACTTGAGGTAGTTTGATAACATTATTACAATTAGAAATAAAATATTATTATAGTTAATGCCATGATGTGACTATTTTTCATTAATTATACATATTAATGCTATATTGATGATATGAAAGTGAAACGTTTTGGGGTTGTATAAGTAGATGTAGAGAATAACTTAAATTATATTTTGATTTCTATATTTTACTGAGTGGCGGCTATATAGTATATATAGTATATGTTACTGAAAACTATAAAACTTATGTAAGATAATAATATTATTAAAACTCAAATATTTTTATAATTATTAATCAAGTGGGGTTGTGTCTTTTTCATATATTTAATGCCGGTATGATGTAGATATTTTTATGCGTGGTTCTCTTCAGTATTGGCTCGAGAGAGAGTATCTTTCATTATTATGGAAGCAAATAACTTTCAGAATGTCTGGTATTCTTAATTGAAAATAAATCTGAAAAATGTTTATTTGAACGTCTAATGAACTTAGTTTACAGCATTTGCTGCACAAGCCACTAGTAATATATACTTTCATTGGCACTTATATTTCAAGAAATAATGACTCTCAACAATAATTTAATTTTAATCTTACACGGGGCATGAAAATTGACGAAGAGATACAGAGGTAATTGTATTCTGACATTTAAGTGGCCCTTCATACAAGATACTCAAAACATCTGAGTTCATAATTGCATTTTAGTAACGCATGAAATAAATTACTTTCTACTTATTAGAGCGGCGTATTTTGTTTAATCTCTTTGCCATTTTCAAAGAGAAAGGAAGAAGAAAACTGCAGTTGAAATGTACCTACTCGTATATATAATCCAAAGGAAATGGTGTGCTAATTAAGACAGTTGCAGACTAGAAATTGTGTTTTTATAAGAAGAAAACAAAAGCAATCAAACTGGTCTGTTGCTATGGGAATACCTGCTGGAAGCCAATTATTAAATGTATTAATGAATTATTTGTGTAACAGATTTATACTGCAGTCTGTTGTAATCTAATAAAAACGACCGGATGTGTAAAAACAATTCATATTCTTTCCAATTTAATTATATCCGCGGGATTTCTGAACGCTAATAAGATTCCGGAGATGTTTCTTCTACAGGCAGCTCTTAAAATAAATTCACCAGCAATAGTAGGGAGTGTAATGCTCACCTCTCAATTTTATTGCCTACATAAATTTCCTAGACATCACCATAACAAAAATTGACAACAAACACACCTACAAAATATACAGAAAACCAACCACCACCACCACCACACACATACACAACACACCTAATCACCCCATACAACACAAACATGCTGCATTCAGGACAATGGTACACAGATTACTCAACATACCCATGAGCCAACAACACTACAATGAAGAAGTGAACACAATCAAATACATAGCACAAGAAAACGGTTACAATCCAAACATAATAGACAACATCATAAAAAAAAAACAAAATAAAAACTTAACAAACACAAAAACACGCAAAACACAACACAAACACAAGAACACAAGAAATACATCACACTAACATATGAAAACAAAAGCACACATAAGATCGCATCTTCATTCAGAAAGCAAAAAGTACAACATAGCATATAGAACAGAAAACACACTACAAAGACATCTCAACACACAAACAGCACAAACAAATAAATACGACCACACAGGTGTATACAAACTCACATGTAATAGTTGCGACATGTTCTACATTGGACAGACAGGCAGATCATTCCAAACTCGCTACAAGGAACACATTAAAGCAATAACCAGAGGACACAATACATCTACATACGCCGATCACATAACCAATGCTAACCATACATACAATAACATAAATGGGGACATGGAAATCCTACACATACAACCCAAGAACCAAAACGTCAACACATTAGAACAATATGAAATATACAAACACACTAAAACACACCCCGATCAAATTCTCAACACACAGATCAATTTCAGTACACACACACTATTTGACCCCACTTTTCAACACCTTTCAACAATCAAACGCACCCACACAACAAGCAGAGAAGTACGAGATGACGCCAAGATCTAGCAGGCTCTGAGGATGGTGTGATGAAGCACCGAAACAGCTGTAAGCCGCATAGACGTACATAATTAACACGAGTAAGTCCACTAGTTAATCAATTACCTACTTAAAAAGTTTTCGATATTTTTAAAAACTGTCCTCGAATGCTTCTGTGTACTAACTTTTTATTTATTTATTTTGTTATTTATTTATTGTTAAAGTATATTTGTTTATTGATATGGACCGTGTTGACCCAGCGCTTAAAACTTTCTGGTTCATTGTGATGATTCCCATATAGGCGCATTCTGATCTACATTTTTCCACTGGACTAAGGTACGATGTGTACCCAAAATGCATGGAGAAAGCCCCATATGACCTGTATCAGCCCTTTCTGAACGTCTTCTACCGGTGTTCGGAAAAATGCCGATGAATGTTATAGCCTAGTGAAATGGAGGAATTTTGATGAAAAAATGCCAAAACCTCTGTAGGGGTAACAGGAGGTATATGAAAGAAATCAGGATTTCTAGTATCATGAGAATGAACATTATTCGTTAGAACTTGATATATGAAGATTATCTTTAACAAAATTTCAAGATTGATAAAGATACTGAGACGAGTTTACTTCCTTGGTTTGAATTGTAAATTATTTAAAACTGGCGTGTAAGAGGGCCTTAGACTAGAAATGTTTAGTTTAAATGTAGTTCTGTTTATAAGTATGCATAAGGGTGTAATTATTTGACTTATTTGAACTGTTGTATCAGTGAAGTGAGGTGAGTCAGTGAAGTTATGGTTTTACAGTGCAGTGAACAGTTCCGATCAGTGATAATTTATAGCGTCAATGAAATGTATTCTATAGTGTCAGTGAAATGTGTTACAGAGTGTCAGTGAAATTTATGCTAAAGTGTCAGTGAAATGCGTCATAGTGCATCAGGGACTGAGATGAGAGTAAAGTGAAAGACTATTGAAACTTATGTAGGACCTATAGATAATTATGTAGGTTGTATTGTAAAATTAGGTATTTTATTTTATGTTTTATTATTATTGTGTTAAATTGTATTGTGTATTATTATTGTATTGTGTGTAAAATTGTATATGTGTTGTAAAATTGTATTGTGTATTGTAAATTTTATTGTGTATTGGTTATCATTTTATTGTGTATTGTTAATATTGTATATACCACTGCCACCGGGTGCTTGCCCACTTGCAGTGTAAATAAATACATACATTATTTTTCAAATAATAAATAATGGTTTTCTGTATCTTTCTTGATGAGTTATTATTCCAATAGCTTTTTCTTCTAGTATAAAGACCTTGTCAATGTGAGTATTATTTACCCTTATAATAAATCATAAGAAATAATGAGGAGATTCATTATGTGTCTGAAGATGATTCTCATAGAAGAGTCGATATAATTGCCATCAATAGAAGAACCCAGATAGCGATGGTCTTAGACCCTACGATTTGCTTTGAACGAGACACGAATCAAGCACTGCAGATAAATGATGACAAGCGAGCTAAATATGTACCTTGTCTTCCATACCTCAGTGGAAAATATGGCATTTCGCTTTACAACTGGGATGTTACAGGCTTACTATTTGGAGCGAGGGGTTGTTTACCAAAATTTACATGTAATATCCTTAAATCCTTTCAAATTCCCTTTTATAAGGTTCAGAAGATTGTAATGGAAATTCTGAAGGCCTCTCTTCAAATTCTACACTATCATCTATATGTTAACACTTAAATTTTTATTTTAATGTACAAATCGAATCATTATTTTGCTCGTTTCATTTCCCTTTATGTTTTATGTTTGTTAATTCCGAATCCCAGTGGTCAACCTCACTTGAGGACGGATGATTTGAAATAAATCTCTAAAAAATATATATGTGGGCATATGAGAAATAAACAACTCTATTAATATAGCTTTTTTGAATATTCACTTTCAGATTTCATGGAATAAGTATGATTCTTGATATTTTTTTAGAAACTGGACTAGTGTGAACTTTCACATAAGTTTGTGATGAGAAAGGCTTGGAAAAAATTGTCATTGTCCATGGTTTTACTAAATGGAGAAGAAAATAAATATTATTAATCCTCTCAAAAGTATTATTTGTGGATGCAAAAATAGTCCTATGAATAATACATTATCTTGACAAGATAATGTACTTTTTGAATATAAGGGATATAGTTTTGGTTTCATTTAATAAAATTTAATTCGACTAAACCAATTCTTAGCTTCAGTAAGTGCTGAATTAGTAAAATTCATCTGTTCACTAAGACCACTATGACTCGTGTGTCAAAAGATGTAGCTTCACCAGCAAAAATCACAGTTAAGGCAGGGAAATTAGGTATCAAATCATAAATTATAAGTAAAAACGTAATAGAACCCAGTACAGATCTCTGAGGAACACCAAGTTTAGAAATGCTCGGAGAAATATCTTACAGGATATACAACAAACGTGATATTCATTATCACATATCGAATAATTAATATATATGATGTGCCTGATTATGTAATTAAATTTCACGTATGTTATCATGCCATGCTCAATTACTCAATTCATTAGATTAATATATCTTGTGCATAAATCACAGAATCGAATGGAATGTTAATAATGTACGGAGTAAATTGTCCACATCGTGATTAACGCACTGTTAATGGAGTGAGCGATTAATTTAGTTCTGGTTATATCACTATGCTGTGAATGTATTAATTTGGTGGTGTAATTGGAAGGTAAATTGCTACCACTGTCTAGCTGCAGACATGTGCTGGGAAACATAGGTCCTCAAAGTGGGCCAAAGACTAGCTCAAGTAGTGGAAGTGAAATATGCTTGTATTTTTAAACACTGTTGCTGCTTTATTAAGGGATATGAAGGGTAAAATTAATGTTTTCTACAATTTTGTTTAGATAGAGAGATAATATTATATTGTAGGGGAGAGTGGAGTAATTGCACACACTAACTTCCTATGTTATAAATTCCAAGATAATTTTAATTTAATATTGAAACTTTCGGAGACAATAAAATAATTACGTTCTAATAATATTTACAAGTTACAATATATATTTGCTATGTACATCTTGATTACACAACTTTTAACACTGTATCACTTCGGAATATGTATTATAAGACTTTCTTGTGTTAAATTCTAACGTACCTTGTTTAAATGTTTCGACCTATTTATGGGTCATCCTCAGGACTGGTCGTTGTTGGTCTTGACGCCTCTTGTTCTGCTTCCTGTGAGGGTGCGTTCGTGTGGTATAGTGTAGAGTCAAAGAGTGTGTGTGTTCTGAAATTGAGTTGTGTGTTGAGAATATCGTTGGGGTGTGTTTTCGTGTGTCTGTATATTTAATATTGTTCTAGTGTGTTTAGTTTCTGGCTTTTTGGTTGGATGTGTAGTATTTCCATGTCTGTGTTGATGTCTCTGTGGGTGTGGTTAGCATTTGTGATGTGTTCTGCATATATGGAGGTGTTTTGTAACTTTTTTATGGCTGTGATGTATTCTTTATAACGTGTTTGAAACGATCTGCCTGTCTGTCCTATGTAGAAGTTGTTGCAGGTGTTACATTTGAGTTTGTATACGCCTGTGTGGTTGTATTTGTTTGTTTGTGTCGTTTGTGTGTTGAGTTGTTTTTTTAGAGTGTTATTTTTTCTGTATGCGATGTTGTAGTTTAATTTCTTGATTGAGGTTGCAATTTTGTGTGTGTTTTTGTTTTCGTATGTTAGTGTTAGCCAGAAACTAAACACACTAGAACAATATGAAATTTACAGACACACAAAAACATACTCTATTGACGATATGAGAAAAAGCTGTAATTCGTATATTACCCTATCAAGTGGGGAATTGGGACGCAGGCAGTTGGGGTAGTAGTACCCAGATACAAATGGAATTCGAATATGTATTAATAGCTATAGAATCTATATTGAACAACAGTATGCAAAAATGAGAGAGACCTAACACTAAACTTTGTTTCATGTGATTGGCAAAAGTTACAAATGAAATTTGAAGGAGTTTGAGTAGCATTGTAATCTGAACACATGGTACAACGATATCAGAGTTCATTGTCTATACCGAATTCATCACAAAATACGTACTTACTGTTAGAATTATTTTTTTGTGATTGAATGTTGGAACAAAATTACATTTTTCTTGTGAAATTATCACAATTGTTAAAAATGACGTCATTCTTGTAAACTCTTTAAGATTGTACATTAGGAGGCAAAAATGAACTGTAAAAAATCAAGTTGCTAGAAGTCTTGTGATCTGTAACAATTGTTGTGTAAGAATAAAGTAATGTTTAGTTAAAAATTGGAAAAAAAAAGTCAACACAAAGCAATAAGGAATTAACAATATATTTTAGCTTCAGAACACTAGCCAAGTAAAGAAAGTATACTTCTGACTAGTTCATTCTCTATATGTAACATTCTTTGATTCTTAAAACTAACGAAACGTATATTTTTAACAACTTCAAATTAGCGTAACTCTGAAAATATTGAGAATATGACCCGTGTTTATATGACAGTTTTTGCGCAGAATGTCTCCAGAAATAAGCTCCGTAAGTGGCGGTAACTCTTCGTGAATCACCCTTTACATTGTTATAATCTTTATTATTGTACAGGGACATCATTTTATTTTTACTAATATTTTTAATATTAACCTTTGGATTAATGTTTGAGAACCGGAAATACAGTTTGCTACTCCCTTCCACGACTGGAGTGCAATGATACTGGCGTAAAATACAAACAAATCATTTTACTAGGTATAGGGTGTAAGAAAAGTAGTTCACCCATTTACGTAAATTAGGAAATATCGCAATTTTGAGTTTGATCATTTTCATTAGGTTTTTGTTTAATCAAAATACAGTACAGTATTAACAATAAGTGTTTTTACTCACGAACTGAGCTGTCCATGTGGACGTATTCATTATGCATTGTATATTATACTGTCTACAGCACATTAGCATACAATATAGAGAATGAAGTTAAATTAAAAATAATCATAATATGGATATTTAAACACATTTTTGAAAATGGTGGCCGTTCATTTCGATACAGGCTTCAGTTCTTTTGTGCATATTATCGCACTATAGACTATTGCATCTAATTCCAATTGCCAGTTTCGTCCTTCGTACTAGTAACTCATGTTGAAATAATTCTGTACCTACTCTATAAATGAGTACCTTAAGTACTGTAAATTCAATCTTCATTTCTGCCCGACCCGCACAGATAAAATTGCTCAAACATGCTATCTACTGTCCGTCCAAGTGGTTATGCCGCAGGTTCGTAGAAAGGGAGGAAATCACGTGACAGTTAATTACTTAACGAGCCCCTTTTATTTATTTTAAATAGTTGTATAATATTACGTAAGTAATAGTTGTATAATATTACTAGTCTTTACAGAGGGGCGAGCAGAAACAGGTGGGGGAAATCGGGATGCGACGTAGGCAAACGGACAGTACCTGTGCGAAAATATGATTCAATATTGAAAGCTCTTTCGTCACTGGAAAACGCGAACATATTTCTGGAACGTACTATACTCAGTAACTCAGTACTGCTTACTATCTGCGGCCTTTGTTTTGTGAGGAGGATAGTTGGAACTTCATTAGTAGAAGGGGTGGGACTGAAGTACATTAAAAAACTCAGGTATAATAAAAATTGAATTAAAAATAAAATGATGTCCCTGTATAAATATATCACAATTATCGAGCGTGTGGCTTAAATTTCAATAATAGCCTTTCACTACTTATTTGATAATATTATAGCTTATGTGTATGATTTCAATAATCCACACGTTTGAGATGGGCAGGACATGTAGCATGTATGGGCATATAGAGTGTTAGTTGAGAGACCGGAGGAAAAAAGACCTTTGGGGAGACCGAGACGTAGATAGGAGGATAATATTAAAATGGATTTGAGGGAGATGGGATATGATAGTAGAGACTGGATTAATGTTGCTCAGTATAGAAATCGATGGCGGGCTTATGTGAGGGCGGCAATGAACCTGCGGGTTCCTTAAAAGCCATAAGTATTATTATTATTATTATTATTATTATTATTATTATTATTATTATTATTATTATTATTATTATTATTATTATTATAAACCATTCACAAAGGAATGACACGGAGGCGACACGAACTGTGTAGCAGTCATTCCCTCTCAGTGAGTGACATTCTTCAAAATTCGCACGTGCCTGCACGGCGGGCTGCGGGCCTGGAACAAGGGCGTCGCGGCGGTCTGACAAGCTAGATGCTGCCATCCCGGCCAGGCGTGTTATTCCCCTAATGGGGTTCCTCTGTCCTCTCCGTGTTGAATGATCGACGACTGCACCATCACTATTAGCAGCCATCTTCATTAAAGAGGGACGCCATGTAATTGGAAACCCCCGAATTTCTGTGCCTCACGTTTTCTATAGGCAAGCAAATGTCTAATTACTCCCTAACAAGGCAGCAGCTTTCTCCTTTGACAGCTGTTATTGTGTAAAATGTATAATTTTTTTTATTTTTTGTTAGACACGAATATTGCAGGAGATTCTGCTGGACATGAAGGTCTTCTGCGGTCGTTACACGCTGATTAACTACAGACGTGGAGTTCTGACGACAACCAACTGGACAATGATTACAGCTTACGTTGACATAGAAATTAAACATAATAGCATTTACCCGCAGTTAACATACAGGGTGATTCACGAGGAGAGGTAAAAATTAGGATACGATATCTTAGGCCATTTTGAGTGAAAATAGTACATTGTGCAACGAGCCTATAATGGTTGTAATTAAGACGCGAGTATGTTTGTTTATGAAACGAGCGCAAGCGACACGCTCTGTAGTAGTGAACATGATATCCTCTTTGTCTTACTCTACGTGAACAATCGTCATTAATGATTACATTGTATAATAAATAAAATTTCCCCATATTCACACACTGAAGATTTATAAAGTTGATCAGTGGATATAACACTTCCTGGTAAATTGAATCTCATATTCATTATATATCAACACAACATTAAGATAACAATACAATTAAACTAAGCCTACTATAGTCTATCCGTAGCTTACTATAATATTCACTAACCTAATTATAACAATCATCAGCCGCAGCGTTCGTGCCACATTAATGGAAAGACTAAAACATAGATGTAAGCCTTAACAATGATTGTGGTTAGAGGGTTATGTGGAATCCGTTGCAAGAATATTAATCAAATATTATATAAAATATTATGAAGGGGAGAGGATGGTATTTTAAACTTTTTTCCTATTTGATGTAAAATATTATTTTTTTGTATGTAGAGAGCTCATAGCTGTGGCAACTCAACCAAATAAAAATATAAAAAAAATTATTTGGGGGCCCAAATTTGAAAAAAATAATCCCAATGCAGGATTGTACTAAAACCGATATATCTAAACCGTTTTTAAAGATAGATTCAAACAGTTTTCTTGAAATGTATTTGCAAAAGCATGTTCTACAAACTGTCTGTAACAGAATTTTGATATTAGTCCCTACGTGTGTAAAATAAACAATTACAATTTATTAACAATTTTCTGATTTCCTTTCTTGCAAACAAACGGACGTATTTTTAAAATGAAATCAATTAACAAAATTCTGTTACAGAGAAAAGTTTCCTAATAGTCTAAAGAACGTGTGTTTTAATTTCATGCATGTATCTTTAATAGTTCAGAAATTATATCCATTTTTGTCTGGCAGAGTAGCAAAAAAATGAAGTTACTGCAAACCGATAAAAGTGGGCGTGTGATTTAAAAATCCATAGCGCAGGAAGTTTAAAAATGGCGTCTCAACATCCGATAAGGGCACAAATACCCACAAAATGTTATGCAATGCATTCCACACATATCAAAGGGTATTAAAAAAAATTGAAAATTTAATTTACCGGAAACAACAATAAAAGTGGGCAAGTAATTTAAAAATCCATAACGCAGGAAGTTTAAAAATGGCGACTCAATATCCGATAAGGGCACAAATATCCACAAAATGTTATGATATGCATTGCACACATATCAAAGGGTATTTAAAAAAAAGTTGAAAATTTAATTTACCGGAAACAACAATAAAAGTGGGCAAGTGATTTAAAAATCCATAACGCAGGAAGTTTAAAAATGGCGACTCAACATCCGATAAGGGCACAAATATCCACAAAATGTTATGCAATGCATTCCACACATATCTAAGGGTATTAAAAAAATTGAAAATTTAATTTACCGGAAACAACAATAAAAGTGGGCAAGTAATTTAAAAATCCATAACGCAGGAAGTTTAAAAATGGCGACTCAACATCCGATAAGGGCACAAATATCCACAAAATGTTATGCTATGCATTCCACACATATCACAGAGTATTTTAAAGATTTTTTTTGAAAAGTTACCCATTTTTCACAACAAAAAAATACCATCCTCTCCCCTTAATGGTTTTGTTTCTAGATGTAAAAATATAAACTGGCAAATATTTCTGGAATTATGATCATAATATTGATAGGTATCATGTAATTCTTTATGTAAGTAAAGATAAAGATGCTTTGAGAAAACATGTGGCATGGAGGAAGAACTCGGTGTTTAATTATTTCTGCAACAGTAGGCCTACAAGCCCCTAACTTTATATCTGGAAAGGTTCAAATATTGATTTAGGTTAAAACCGTCCTGAGAGATGATAACTTTCAAAGCAGAAGAAAACTAAAAAAAAGTTAATTAAATTTCTTCCTTAATTGAAGACCATTACTATCTTTCTGTCACTTTTACGGTGTAATTCAGAGCGAAATTTATATTAATCGTAAATAAATTCTGATGGATATTCGTGATGTTAGTTGAAGACAAGTGAAGGTTTATTCTCGCGTTACAACTGCCTTATTTTTACTTGACACATGTCGTCAAACTGAACAATGGGACATCATTAGACATAGCTCTTCCGAGTTCCCCACGCCCCTACTGGTGTTTTTAACGACTGAAACATAAAAAACAGAATAACACAGAAAGGTCATATAATTTAGTTTAATACTCGGGACCCCATATTATTCAAATACTACTCTAACGTCTCTCCCGAGATGCGAAGGATAACTACACAAACGTTTGTCTTATCGAGAAGCTTTTTTTATTATTTTCTATCCCATTAAGAAGAAATAGGATCTCTTCTAACTAAGCATGATGAAAGACATTTAAACAGCAATTATGCTTTATTGGTGTTATTTACAGACTATGCTTTGACCTTTTTTATTATTAGGGAATGTGGGGACATTGCTGAAGGTAGTAAACATGAAGTGGATCGGACATTAACTGATTAATGGCGTAATACGAACCGACCCAGGAGCATTAATTGATCATGGGCTGTTCACCAAGAAGTACTAGTGTTGTCGAATATTCAAGGTTCTGTACAATACGTGCCTCTAGACTTTGGTACACGCATTTCTCCCCTTCTGTCTGCAGAGCATGTGTCTATTTCGTCTTTCTGTGTTCTGTACAGTAGATCCTAGGCTGGCACTCGGCTTTGGTTAGGATCCTTTGGTCTAGGTTTCAATATCCAGTACTTCATACATGGACACAATTTTCGGTTACGTGAGGCACTCGATTTGAAATAGTTTGTTTACTAGGAGAGGAGACTGCAGAGTAGGATGGGAAATATAAACTGCTGTGACCTGCGTCACCTTATCGTAATCGCTAAGGCGGTCAGTGGCGAATTATTAGGAAAGCGCTTGGTTAACGTGAGAGACTCGAAAACTTTTATTCAATTTGGCAAATTAATTCGGCAGCTTCAATCATAAAATCATAAACCTCTCTACTATTTCTCCATCATTGAATTGATTTAAATCACAGGCGAGAAATTGCGTAACTAGCCAATAATATTCCATCACGTTGTCTACGTTTATTTTCTTGAATATTCTGGCGTTTATCAAGATTACTTAATAGATTTGCACGTTCTCGACCTAAAATAATTTCAGAAAATCATATTTTGTTTTCTACGCACAATTTACATTTTTTTTATAAATTTCTTTTGGAAATAATAAGTACAAATAACATTTAATTCCTCGTACCTTTTAATGCAGCGTGTTTAAAGTATAATGTCGTATTTAGTATACTATGCAAATGTTAAGATCATAATTTTTCTTTGAAATAGTAAGCAAATAACATTTAATTTGTCTTACCTTCTAATTCAGCATGTTCTTTATGATATAAGGAGTAATGTCGTTGTATATTAAATTTATTAATGCCTAATAGGATTTTCGAGCATAACATAAATCGTATGTTCTCCCCTTCTAAACAGCAAAAAACTCTTTCTCCCATTTCTCATGAAATAATCGTTTTCTAATGCGTACACACTGCTTTGATAATGCCATTATGCCACCACTGATATTGCTTATGAAACTGATATAACCTGCCCACGCCTAGGAGCTGCGTGAGGGAGGAACGGGGACTGTGAAGATGATGTCATTCAGGGCGATAAGCTCTGTGAAGGTCAGTGAGGCACTAATTCTCAAGTGAGGCACCTTCATTCATAATAACTGGTTATATGTTCTTTGTATTGTGTCTGTATTGTCTTAAGTAAAACAACCTGTCTTAAAAATTGTAATTTAAAACGACTTAAGTAATAACACAATACGGGTGAAATAATATGGACATTAAAGTAGGAATGCATTTATTTTACTCTTTTTAGATTGTTCCGAGTTTATTACATTTTTCAATAGCGAAATTTGATCTATTAATTCACAAGGATGTATAAATTTGCGAGTTAATGGTAAAATTCAATGTATTGGAAATATTTGTGAAATATCTCTCACAAAACTGTAATGTAATTAGAGATATCTGCATATAAATATCACAAGACTTTCAGAAATAACATACAAGTGAACTACGGTACAACATCAGCTTTTCCTGGCGCTGACACAAAAGTTGCTGAGGCATAAGAGAGTAGAATGCTGCTGGTATTCCAAGAATGATGATGATGCTTCAGTTTTATCGAAAGATTCTTTGGAATTTCAAGTCTGCGACATCTTTTGAAACTTTCATCTCTCTCAGAAGCAGCATGGAAAAACAGAACGGAAAGTTCGACATAATAGAGGTTCAGGGAACAATATCGGGTGTGGAACGTAGCTCGAAGACAGCAGGAAGGCAAAATAAATAAAGAGTGAAAGTATCTATTACAGAAAATAATAGCAAGCAACACAGATGTGTGGGAGGATATGAACATTATGGGATGTTTACTAAGGAAGTATTGGATACGTCATTTGGAAACTTCATGAAGTCTAGTCATTTCATTTCCCTATTTCACTACTCCCAAGTGAATTCAATGCGAATCATCATCATCATTATCATCGTCATCATTATCATCGTCATCATCATCGTCGTCATCATTATCATCGTCGTCATCATCATCATTATCATCGTCATCATCATTATTATCATTACCATCGTCATCATCATCATCGTCATTATCGTTATCATCATCGTCATCATTATCATCATTATCATTATCATCGTCATCATAATCATCATTATCATTATCATTATCATATCACCGTCATCATTATCATTATCGTCATCACCATCATTATCCTTCTCATCATCATTATCGTCGTCATCATCATCATCGTCGTCGTCACCATCATCATTATCATTATCATCATTATCGTCATCATCATTATCATTATCGTCATCATCATCATTATCATTATCATCATCATCATCATTTCATGGCGTAGGAGAACCTCCTTCTGTTACATTCATGGTGCGTCTGAAGGAACGAAGAACAATACATTCACTGTCTCTTCTGTTTAGAATCATGCATACTTCTACTCCGAATTATCTGTTATCGCGCTTTCAATTTCTTACAACTCTTCGAAACCGACATCAAGCACTTCTTTCTATCCCTCAACACAGAACGTCTTTATACTCATCCTCCTACACTGTAGAAATACCTCGCCTCTGGAATTCGTTACCTAATGCCATCAGAGACTGTTGGACATTATCACAACTCAAAATTAAATTGGAAAATTGTCTTATTTCATGGTTTTTAGATGTTGCTACAAGTGTTGTTTTTGTTTTTTTTTTACTCTAGATTAAAATTGTAAGTTTTTTGTTTATGTCCTTTAATTAATTAGGACATAATTAATTACAATGCTTAATCACTCCTTTAAAATTTGTGAGACTGTGGCTTTACTTTATTTATATTGTGATTTTTTTATTTCCATTATTATAGTTGTATTTCTGGTGGTGTGGAATAGAAGGCCTGATGGCCTTAACTATATCAGAATAAATAGATAAATAAATAAATAAATGAAAATGAATAAATAAATAAATGAATAAACAAATTGAATAAATTCATCAATAAAGAAGTAAAAATAAATAAATAAGTAAATAAATGAATACATGAATAAATAAATGAGTAAATAAGTAAATAAATAAACTAATAAATAATTGAATAAGTGAATAAATTAATAAATCAATTAATCAATAAAGGAACAAAAATAAATAAGTACATAAATATATGAGTAAATAAATAAATAAGTGAATAATTGAATACATTCATCAATAAATAAAAATAAATAAATAAAATAAATGAGTAAATAAATACAAGAAAATTGAAAGTGAATAATAATCAATAAAGGAATGAATAAATTAAATAAGTGCAATAATTGAATAAGAATAAATCAATGAATAAATTAAATAAAGGAAAAAAATAAATAAGTAAATAAATAAATGAGTAAATAAATAAAAAATAAATAAGTGAATAATTGAATAAATGAATAAATAAAATGAATAAATAAAGAAGTAAATAAATAAATAAATGAATATTTGAATAAGTAAATAAATAAATAAATGAGTAAATAAATGAGTAATTAAAAAATAAATTCTAAATAAATACATAAGTTTTATTTATGAAAGCTCTTTGTCAATCTTTTCTTTGGTCGAAATCTTCCTGGGATATTGATTTCTTGGAAATACGAGATATTACAACATGGACTGTTGTTGTTATTATAGTTTTCATTTATTCCTTACGAACTGTATACACCTAAGGAAAGGACATTTATTACACCGAACTTGTCATGTAGCGTATACTAAAACCTGGCTAGGCCTTTACGAAGAGATGCTAACTATTCTGAATTCGAGTCTGGTGTGATTTCGGTGACACACTGTGAGTGTTACAAATGTAGCTTGGTTCAATTTCACTGCCTCTGCTTGTATTTATGCTTCTTCTCTTCCTTGTTTGCTATGTTTTGTTGAGCACACTAATGCAAATTAGATAGCTGTCTCATTGTTTTGTTCTGCAGAACTGTATCTCGTCCACTGCAAGGGTGGTTTTATCTGTTTGAGTTATCCGTTTTCCCAATATATGCTTCATAGGTCGTCTAATAAGCAAGGCCTTTTCCAAAACTTTCTTTTAGTTGTAGTTATGTTTTAACATGCGATATATTTAATCTTCAAATTATCGATTATTATAATCTATAGTTTTGAGTCATAAAACTGCCAGTGGCAATCTTTCACCTTACCTCATTACCAATTCCTATTTTTCCTATTCCTACAATACTCTTGGATCTCCACTTTGAATTTTTTGGGTTATTTTACGACGCTTTATCAACAGCTTAGGTTATTTAGCCTCCGAATGAGATGAAGGTGATAATGCCGGTGAAATGAGTCCGGGGTCCAACACCGAAAGTTACCCAGCACACTTTGAATTATTCAACATTTTTAAATACCATTTATTAAGACAGTAGGACATGCATCGAAATGGACCGAGTACCGTAACTGTTCATTTTACAAGGGGCAATCAATAATTTTCCGGACTGCCCTGAATGTAGGCAACACACTGGACGTAGGAAACGGAAAAGTTATGTAGAACCAGGGAAACTCCTGGAATCTATACTAAATGCATCACTTGAAAGACATAATGTCTTGCTATTAATGGCTCCTCTAGACGTATTGACATCACAGCGTATTCCCAGACTACCAAGCAAGGATATATAATTGATCCTACCATAAGGATTGAAACGGGGAGTAGCCAGCCGGAGGATGTCAATCAAGAAAAGATCAACATTTATCTGCCAACAGTTGATTATTTCAAAGCAAAATACCAGCTTGAAAACATTGAGGTGATTGGTCTTCTTATTGGAGCTCGTGGTGTGATTCCCAAGTTCTTTGAAAGCTTCAGGAAGACTTTTGAACTACCACAGACACTTACTGCTGACATCATAACTTCAGTTTTGAAACGCTCTTGCCAAATTCTGAGTCATCATATTCACTCTGTTTATTTTTTTTTTCTTCACTTTATAATTCATATATGTTTATTTTAATTTTCTTTCTACAAAATTTATGTAAGCATTTAATATTGTGAAATTCATGTAGAAGAGTATACTGAGTCCTTCTAGGCTTCCTCCAATGGGAGGTAGTTATTATAAAATATATTTCAATATAAGACGTAGGTATATGGAGAAATACCAAGAAAAATCGCAATAGGTCCTTGACATGTTTGCACAAAATCACGTGTAAAAGCTCAGTTCTGAAAGACAATCTGACGCTGTTTGATAGACTGACTCAACAGGCATGGAAGCAATGATCTTCAGTGATAAGGGCATGTATGTTTAACGGTACAATAAATACAAGTGCAGTTCGGAAATATATTGATTTCACCTTGTATGTAATTCTTACATTTTATGCCAGATTATTTCAGTGGTGTATGACATCGTGAATTATCCCGCTGTAACGCTCACTTTTGATTAACTAATTTCGAGTATTTTGAATCAAAACTACTGCGTAAATGGGCGAATTGTTCGTAAAGGGTCCATACATGTAGAGACTTTCGTGAAGTAAGTCGATACAAAACCTAAATCCACAGGGCAATGCCCTCTTGTACGGCTGAAAAATATTAAGACTTTCTGCCTTGAGGTAAGTCTCCATATTTCAGCGGCTGCTTGAATTTTCCTGGTTATAGCGCGTGCAAATCAAGGTGGAGAAAAAGTAAACATAGAAACAAACAATACTGTGAGCGTTTGGTCAAGATTTAGGGGAGAGTCGGGTAGTATCGGACATCGGGTAATATCGGACAGTGAGTTTCTTTCATCTACCACACGATGATAGTACCTGATTGACATGGTTACGTTTCTGTGATGTCGCATAGAGAAACGTAACCATGCTATTCAGGTACTACCATATGAAAGAAACTAACTGTCCGATATTACCCGATGTCCGATACTACCCGACTCTCCCCTAGTCCTCGTTTCGTTTTAAGCAGTTCTCTGTAGCGAAATGTCGGCAGTATGTGAAAATACCTATTCCCACGCATTTCTGAACGTAGAATCATGAAGGAATAGTATTTCTCGAATAATCGTATTTTTTCAGCGGGAATAGGGTGGAGTAGCATAAATCGCAAGGCTTCCTAAATCGCACCACTGCTAGTTTAAAACAAATTACTGTAGTAGTGTGGCATCTAGTGGTATTGTTACAATCTACCATATGAACTTGTACCATGTCACTTGATTTCTGCCACTTCTTTGTGTCAGCAGCGTGGTGATAGTATATCTAATATAATCGCTCAGGTGGATGTATATTTAGCTAACATTTTGTAACTGAATAACGGATTTGTATGCAAAGGAATCCATAATCTTAAGATGTTATTTGTTTAAAGCGGTATTAAAGAACATTTAACTTATTGTAGGATTTTCGAACATGTTGTGATTGTAGGCTAGAATTAAGGAAATAATAACTTATGACCAGGCTTCGAGACTTCGGACCCGATAGAGCAGTTCAGTGGGAAATCAGCATAACGGCGTACTGAGTATAGTGGTAAAGCGTACAGTGGGTGGGGGTACTGTAGAATGAATGCCAACAAATACGCAAAGGAAAACGCACTGGATTTGAAGGTTCTAACGAATAATTTGGTTTTCATACAAACTGTTTCTGAAACTATTACACGGTTAGAAAAGTCAGAGCAACAGATGCTGGAAGCCCTCAAATTAATTTAGAAAATGATGCAGAGAATTAATGAGACATCAAGTACACCGGTTACTGAACGTGTGAAACAGAAGTGGAAATCAATTGTATGTAAAAATAACGGATATGGAACATTGTGTAACATAAACAGCAAATTAGTGGACATAGAGTCACCAGAGAGTAAAGGACTGTCTCTGCTTCTTTAAACTGCATAGAAACTGCAATGATGATAGGTTTTTTCGTTTTCCTCCTATCACGTCATGCGAAGTAGAGCGCAGCTTTCTACAGTACAAACTTTGGCAGATAACCGAAAAAGATTTACGTTTGAGACACTGAGAATGTACCTTGTAGTACATTGCAATTCGGTACTGTAACTGCACTTCCTAAAGACGACCAATAGGACAAATAAAAAAAAAAATAAAATTGCTACATGCTTATTTCCTCCATTAACACTATGTATAATTAAATACAAATGCTTATAAAAGACAGGAGAATAAATGCTTTTCACATTCTTTTGACATTGTCATTGTGTAATGTATATTTACTTTCAGAATGTACATATGTGTGCTTTCCCCATACTACCGTACTCTATTCTAAATAGCAACGTTGTTACCTCAACACTTCTCCATCTACCTGCAGCGAGTCAACAACCTATAGTGCATGCACAGTAAACTTATTGTATCGGGTCCGAAGTCTCGAAGCCTGCTTATGACGTAGTTTCTCAATTCGCACCACTTTGTAGGTGCCTAATTCGCACCGGTGCGATATGAGCAACTGTAGCAATTCTAACCGTACAAAAGAAGGCCCCAAAAATTTTAATTGAACTAGGAATGCATCAGGCGGGTGCAGTATCAAGTGGTGAGAAGGGCATTAATACAACAAGTGTGTGTTGTACACGCGCACCAGATATTTTGTGCCACCTGTGATAATTTTAAACGTCAAGCAGTGCATCCTTCATTATCTGCTGGTGCTCCTCCAGGATCGTTATTTGTTTGCTCTGAGTCAGATTACATCAACGGTGAACTATTTGTCGAATAGCTCAAACATTTTATTTACCACTCAAACCTGCCATAGAAAAAAGTGCTGCTTCTGTTTGTCCACCTATACGACCTATTCCAAAAATTTAGAAGCTAGATTATCTCGGGAAAATGGTATGCTCTTGTTTCAGCTTCCTCGTCATCATACTCATAGGCCCATCCTTTAGATGTTTCTATCATCATACCATTTCAGACAGCTAAATCATGAAGCAGTTCTTAGGTGGCTTCGAGATAATCGTGGAGAAAAGGTGACGCAGTTTACAGTCTGAACTGCCTGGTGAAGCACATGGCAAATGTGTAACAATAAAAAACGCATTCAGAAAGTTTAAATGTTACGTAATTTATCCTCTATTTTTTTAAATTTCATTTGAAGATGCGTTACTCTCTTTCATTAATTTCAGTAAACTTGTAATTTGCATTTATTACATTATTCATTCAAATACTCTTCAATATGTTCAATATTAAAAGCTTTCCTTCATCCTGTTCCCTGCAGATAAAGAGGTGCGATTTAAGAAATCGCAGGTGCTATTTAGGAAACTAGTTGCCTAAATGGCACCTCTGACATGTGTTTCGAAAATGTCATTTTAATTAAAAAATATTAAATCCAATTCAAGGATTTTTTTTAATCAAAGATAAATGTTCTGGGAATGTATTTCTGTAAAGGAATGCAGAAAATAAAAATTGTATTTTTCAATAAAAATTATAAATGCTAAAGTGGTGCGATATAGACAACCTTACCCTAATTATTAATTTCAACTACCTCTTAGGACTTCTTTGTGAGCTAGAAGTCTAGGAGGTAAGTCTGAGAGTGTATGGACAATCTTTCAATTCAGACACACTTGCCTGAGGAAAATCTGTACAGATGAGTCTGCTATAATTCTTTGTGAGTTTGGAGCCCGTAAGAGATTTGACTACAGAATGCATTTTTTTCGGAGACAGATAAAGAAGTTTGGAGTTTATCACCGCGCTTTTAATATTAATGCGAAGTTCCTTGTTGTTCAGAGTGTTTTCTTTGCGGTCGGGGCTGAAGATTAACTAGTTAGTAATTCTGAAAGACGCGTTGATGTGTTCAAACTGGAAAATTGATTGTGACAGTCGGGGTGGTTGCTTGTTGTTAATTCTGAGATTAACCACTGCAAGAAGACGGCACTACTCTCGTCGGTTGTCTTCAACTAGATAATTGGCGGCTCTAGATAAATCCAGAGAGCTTGACAACATCAGATCTTTCCCTTCCCCTTCTCGACATAACAATCACCGTGTGAACTTCAGCGTGCCGATTCTGAGGACGGGACTTAGACACGGAGTATAATTACTGGGGATTCCAGACAAAGGACGCAGAATTGATCACATTTCTACGCTCACTGCATCTGCTATAATAAGCTAACCTTTGCTATTAACTTTCGTGGCACGGCACACCTTGTCACGTACAAGTTTAAGAAAATAATTGGAACGCTGAAAGAGAATTGACTAATAAATGCATTCCATTTTCGGTTTGATGGCAGTTTGAGAATCATGTCGGGTTACATATTAAGAAAATAGAATTTCTATGTTGGGTATTGTTCAAGGTTATATATCATTGTAGACCTGGCATTACTGTTCATTTAGGAATTATGTTATAAAAGAAAATTTATAAGGTAAGATAATAAAAAGAAGGCAGAAGAAATGCGGTAAAGAGAGAGAGAGAGAGAAAAAGAGCGAGCGGTAGGCAAATAAAGAGCTGCGAAGAAGATACAAGAAAGGCAAGAAGCACAGGAAAATGAGTCGGAGAATATAGAGAAGTAATAAGAAGAAATAAGCGATCATAAAGGTAACGGTGAGAAGGAAAATAAGTGAGGAAGGAAAGAAGATGAGAAGACTGAATGCGAAGAATGAAAGAGGAAATGTGTAAAAGAAATGGAGGATTCGAAGAAAATAGATGAAATGACGTGAAGAAACAGGAACAAAAACGTAGACGAAGGTAAGAAAGAAAGAATAAGAAACTAAGCAAAGTAGGCCTAATGACATTACAAGGAAAGTAAAAAAATTTAAAAAGAAGAGCTGCCGGAGGAGTACAAGGAGAATCAGATGAAAGAATAAAAGGAGAAATAGACGAAACCAGAATGTGTAATATAAAGTGATATGAGGGCCGTGTTAAATAGTTGCTGTAGATCTTTGATTTCGGTATTACATTGACTTGAAAATGATTGATGTGAAAAGTTATTTAAAGCTTATCGAAATATTAAACTTAATTTTAATTTAATAAAAAAATTGTTATTCGTAGACAAATGGGGGTTATTGATAAATGCCGAGACTATAAAGACAGAAATATTTAATTTAACTTAGTATAATTCTAAAGTACTTAGGCTAATTTCCAAATGAATCCACATCTCTTTAAATAATAAGAAGAAATGCGCACAAGTGTGCAAGAGTTGATTTGTTGTTATTCTTCGCTGTATTCGCTAATTGACTTGATTCTGTTATCTACTTCTCTTTAATGACATTATTATTATTATTATTATTATTATTATTATTATTATTATTATTATTATTCACTCTTAGCGTTTTGCTCAAGGGCAGGTTTCCACTCCAAACCCAGCTTTCTCCAATCTTTCCCATTTTCTGCCTTCCTCTTACTCTCCGCATATGAGCCTTATGTCTTAATGTTCTTTACTATCTGTAAATCCCGAAAAGACAGAGTATATGGTTATGTCTCGTGACCAGAATATTGTAGGAAATAGGAATATAAAAATTGGAAATTTATCTTTTGAAGAGGTGGAAAAATTCAAATACCTGGGAGCAACAGTAACAAATATAAATGATACTCGGGAGGAAATTAAACACAGAATACATTTGGGAAATGCCTTTTATTATTCGGTTGAGAAGCTTTTATCATCCAGTCTGCTGTCAAAAAATCTGAAAGTTATAATTTATAAAACAGTTATATTATCGGTTGCCCTTTATGGTTGTGAAACTTGGACTCTCACTTTGAGAGAGGAACATAGGTTAAGGGTGTTTGAGAATAAGGTGCTTAGGAAAATATTTGGGGCTAAGAGGGATGAAGTTACAGGAGAATGGAGAAAGTTACACAACACAGAACTACACGCATTGTATTCTTCACCTGATATAATTAGGAATATTAAATCCAGACGTTTGAGATGGGCAGGGCATGTAGCACGTATGGGCGAATCCAGAAATGCATATAGTGTGTTAGTTGGGAGGCCGGAGGGAAAAAGACCTTTGGGGAGGCCGAGACGTAGATAGGAAGATAATATTAAAATGGATTTGAGGGAGGTGGGATATGATGATAGAGAATGGATTAATCTTGCTCAGGATAGGGACCACTGGCGGGCTTATGTGAGGGCGGCAATGAACCTCCGGGTTCCTTAAAAGCCAGTAAGTAAGTAAGTAAGTTGTTTACTATCTGATATCATCTTCTGACCCAAACTTATTAGTCTATTTTTATTATTTATTCAACTGTCCGAAGATAGGTTTGAAGTTCAAAAGTGACACCAATAAGGCATCACATGAGCGAACTAAACCAGAAGGTAATGGGATAGAGTGGCCTGTACATTTCTCTCTCCATTGCATACATTGCTTACTATAGTAAAATTATTATTATTATTATTATTATTATTATTATTATTATTATTATTATTGTTATTATTATTATTGCAAAACCAGCGTTCTCCAATTATTATTTTATTCCATAAATCATAAATAAATGTTGTCTATCATATGATATCTTCTTCATCCCGAACTTATTATTATTATTTAGTCATCTGTCCGAAGATGGGTTTGAACCCCAAAAGTGACACCAATAAGGAATCACATGTATTTATTATTATTATTATTATTATTATTATTATTATTATTATTATCTGTAGCCTGAAATTCTATTACTTCAACTGATTCGGTTAAATTGAAAAATATTCAAAGAAAATTTATTTCCTTATGTGCTTTTCGATTTATACCCAATTCCTCTGACTTCAATTATGAGATTACCTGTAAATATTTTAACTGTTTTAGCCTTTATTCTAGACGTCAAAATCTTGATTATCAATTTTTTGGCAAAGTGATCCAAAGTGATCAAGGGTGATATTGATTGTGAGTGTATCATAATCAATATCAGCCTTCGTATTCCTACAAAGTGTTTAAGATTTCAAAAAAAAATGTTTATAACAGAAATTCAAAATCACTTTCTCCAGTCTGTAGATGCATAAAATATGCCAATTTGCATGGGCACAATTTAGATCCTTTTAAGGTATAGTTTCGTTTTGATTTTTAGTATTTACTGTTCTTGTTCTCAATTTTATTTATGTGTGTTTTTGTTTTATTTAAGATATTATTTATTTGTTTTTGCACCTTTGTATCTTCAGTTTGTGTATTGTGCTGAACTATAATTGGCCTCTGGTTGTTGTTCAGCACACAAATATTAATAATAAATAAATAAATAAATAATAATAACAATTATTATTATTATTATTATTATTATTATTATTATTATTATTACAATTCCAAACAACTTTTTGGTGTTATATTGATGTGTGAATTGATTCAACTATCAATAATTGTGTTTTTGTCTGTAGTCTAGGCCTCCTGGAATGAGGAAGCGATTATGAAGTCTTTAACGAGAAGGCTGCGCCTTGTTAAATTTAAATGCGGAGAGTATGAAGACAGAAGACAAAAGAAATATCAATTTTTTTTTTTTTTGAAATCCAAAAATACCACAAATCCTTAAGGGAACCAGGTAGTGATTAGGGTCAAAAATCCGATTTTTTATTTTGTGTTTTAAAATAAATTACAAAACTGGTCTTTAAAACAATATAGATATTGTGGAGGGTATTTCTGCAGATAAACCTTTCAAATGACCTCTTTAAATTTGGCGGTGCATGTAATTCATACACTCTTTTTTTTATACAGTTTTCCAGAAGTTGACATTTTCAAACTTAAGTGCATTTTTCTCTGAAATTACTGAATCAATTTACATGAAATTTTTACAGTGTTTTCTGCAGCCTGTCTTCTACATTGTAGACCTACGGTTTTAAGAATGTCACACACATAACACGAAAAAAAATGTATATGCATTGAAAAAATTGTAAAAAATTTTAAACAAAAATCAATATTTTTTTCTGTTTCACTAGGGGTGAAATATTTAACTAAATTTTGCTTTGGAATTTACAATACACAATACTGGATAACTTAAAAAAATACAAGGTATATGAGTGAAGATAGTAGCAAGTAATGTGCACCTGAAGAATGAGGCACACCTAGCAAAGTTGGAAAACAGGTTATCAGTTAGGGCCTTTCTTTTGCACTTGGATACGAAGCTAATTAGTTGTCTTTTATACCACTGAATTCAGAATGATTGATTGCATAAACCTGGAAATTTTTATTCCTTTCTGAGCACTAGAAGCCTAGAAATATTCAACTAAACTTTTGTATTGAAATTTTTTAATCGCACAGTATCACTACCCAGTTCCCTTAAAACACAACCATGCTCACAATAATAATAATCACGAATAGCATAAACCTTTTCACTCAATTTACAGAGTTTCATGAATCGCCTGTCATTTTTTTATATATTTTACTTAATGTCATTTCTCTTACTGATGAAATGCACGCACAGTGAAGGATAATTGAAAGCAGAGAGCATGCCTGCTTATCAGAAAGTGGAAGCGCGGAGTTTCGAGTCACGGACCAGCTGGTTATTTATCGCGCTGCAGCTGTCGCTACTTCTTGCGCCCATGAGCCATTGCGATTTATTCTTACATTTGGCATTTTTTATTGGATCCGCCTTCACGTCCCATCGACAACACATTTCGCCTTCGCCTCGCCTTGCGCGCATTTTCTCTCTCGCAAATCATCCTGCCGTCGTCGTTCTGTTTTTCCCCTTCTATGTAGAGTTAATTAAGAGGAATGTCGACTGAGGTGCCATCTGTTGGTCTGTACAGATGACTAATCCCATGCGTTTGTAGGACGGTACACATCAGTCCACCGCAACGGCTGTTTGCTTCCAAGTAGTTCTGAGCCGAGTTTCCACTTAGAAGAATGATACTTTTATTATAGTATTATGATCGTTCTTATAAACGGCCACTTCAGTTCGGTTGATTTTTATATTCACTGATAGGACAATTCCTTTTCTACTTTGATATTACGTGAAGTAGATAAAATATCGTGATAATGGAAAAATAGACACAGAGATTTTAGCTTAAATACAGAGTGAACAGTAATTAATGTCATTAATTTTAGGGGTTATTCTTTGAGATATTTCAAACAATAAAGTTTGATACAATTTTTATCCCGGAAATAAATAAAAAACGAACAAAATTGTATTTTTGTTTGAAATATCTCAAAGAATAACCCCCGAAATTAATATTCATATCCATATCCTTTATTTGCCTAAAAGTAAAACAGTACTAGAGCCCTCTTCAATGTAATAACTACACTACTTATGGTTCACTTTGTATATCTTTTCTTCAGCATCACCGAAAAATAGTTTTTTCGACTGTGTGACCGTCCGTCTGCGGACAGATATTTATTCTAAATTATTGGATAGGTTTTTTTTTTCCTATTTCACATTTTTCCGGAAATGACGCACGCAAAATACAACATGAGTTGGGTCGACCTTTATATGCAAAATTCATATTGAATGCTGACTAATCTATGTAATAATAAATCTGTAACCAAAATTTTTCTGGTAATTTTCGCTTTTTCAAAAATAACTGGTATCAACATGTGTAATTTACCATGCTGAGACCAAAAACAGCTTTTTTGAAACTTTTGTTTGTATGTATATGGCCGAGACGTAGATGGGAAGAAAATATTAAAATGGATTTGAGGGAGGTGGGATATGATGATAGAGACTGGATTAATCTTGCTTAGGATAGGGACCAATGGGGGGCTTATGTGAGGGCGGCAATGAACATCCGGGTCCCTTAAAAGCTAGTAAGTAACTAAAGTATGTATGTATGTATGTATGTATGTATGTATGTATGTATGTATGTATGTATGTATGTATGTATGTATGTATGTATGTATGTATGTATGTATGTATGTATGTATGTATGTATGTATATTACCTTTTCGCGCGATAACGGTTGAACCGATTTATATGAATATTTGAATATAAATTAAGTTTGTTCTTACTAAGATTTTAGACTAGGTTATATGGCATTAAAATACTTTAAAAGGGGGGTTATAAGGGGGCCTCATATAAATAAATCGAAATATCTCGCTTATTATTGATTTTTCTGAAAAATATTACATAACAAAAGTTTCTGCACAAATGATTTCCGATAAGTTTTATTCTATACAAAATTTTGATAGGACTGATATTTAACGAGATACACGAGTTTTAAAATGACAGTGCGTTTTATCATCGCCAACTTTGTCTAATAGGTTATAATGAAATGAAAACAAATGACTTGTCCATAAGGTGCCTTGCACAACAACAAACGGAAGCTATTCATTTAACACTATTTTATAGGGATATAATTGTATCATTGGAATATATAAATGTTTATCAACATTAACGTACAGAGAATGTTTCTGTGTTTGTAAGAAGTAATCTCAGAAGCTACTTAACCGATTTGTATAATTATTATTTCACCATTTCAAAGTGTAGTTTCTCTAGATGGACATAATGCTATATGCTATTACTAACTCCTGAGTGAATCGAGGACAGGTAAGATTAAAATAGATTCTTACGCACAAAAACTTGATATCCTGCCGCAATATTATATTGATTGTTAAACTTTATTTGGTTAAAAACTTTAATTTTTATATAATTTTTGAATATATTTGTCGTTAAGATGGACCAAAAATACAACACACATGGAGTAAAAATTAATATTTTACCGTTGAGCCCGCTGGAGCTAATTTGTTTTACGAAGTAAGACGAAATAGCCTTCCTGCGCTCATAAATTTACCCATATTCGTTTCCTGTGTTTCTTAAAATAATATTTGAAGGGTACACGGGAAAAACGAACAATGTCACATTTCCACTAAGGGTGAGATAGTGATCTATTTGAGTATATTACTACAAAATTTATTGATGTTTCTACTTGAAATGAAGGAAATGATGAGTGTATCTGTGGTTTTAATTCTCCTTCACCACTTTTGGTAAAAATAACACTAACGCTTGTAGTAATATAGTATTAGTAGTATTTATTTATTTAACCTGGTAGAGATGAGGCCGTCAGGCCTTCTCTGCCCCTCTACCAGGGGATTACAACTATAACATGAACAATAAGATTACAATTAATATTAAATTTACAATTACAATTACAATAAAAATTAAAGTACGACAAGAATACCTGATTAATGAAAGCTAGACATTTTATCATAGAAATTAAGAACAAAGAATATTTTTGAATTTACTAAATTACAAATTAAACCTACAATAACAAAATTCTATAGTGATGAAATTACCGGATATTGAAATATTTTGTGGTAGATTAAGAGAACTATTTACAAGAAACCATGTCTGAACGAATCTCAATTACTGACCAAGTGCCTAGTAAGTTTGCATTTGAATTCAATTTTATTTCGACAGTCCCTGATGCCAGCAGGTAACGAATTCCAGAGTCTTGGCAGGGCTATTGTGAAAGAGGATGAGTATGAGGAGGTTCGATGGGATGGTATTGTTAGTATTGTTTCATGGCGAGAGCGTGTGTTCAGATTGTGGTGGGAAGAAAGGTAAGTGAAGCGAGACGACAGGTACGAAGGAATAGAAGAGTTCAAGATTTCGAAGAGAAAGAGAAGTGAATGTAAATTTCTTTTCTTATCTAGTTTAAGCCAACCTATTGCTTCCAGGGATGGGGTAATGTGATCATATTTACGAACATTGCTTACAAAACGTACACACAAATTATGAGCACGTTGAAGTTTGTCGCTGGAAAGGTCAGTCAGTAAAATGTCAGCATAGTCAAAATAGGGAAATACAAGTGCCTGCACAAGGGACTTTTTAAGCAAGAGGAAGATGAACATTTATCCTTTTTAGCACATGAATAATAGAATATACTTTTCTGCAGGTTTCTGTGATTTGCATGTCCCAGTTGAGATTATTATCCATGTGAATGCCAAGATTTTTTACCGAAGAACTGAAAGGGATATGCACTGTACTTACTTTAACGGGGAAATGTCGAGGTGCTTTACAGCGTCGGTTTGCCGTTTGTGTCCTAATATGATTGCTTGTGTTTTTCCAGGATTGATATTAAGATGGAATTTCTTTGTCCATGTCACAATCGAGTCAATGTCTTCGTTCAATTTATCTATAGCGTCATTTATTCGATCTAAGCGGGAAGAGATGTAGCATTGAAGGTCGTCAGCATACAAGTGATAGTTACAATGCCTTACATGAGATGTAATATCATTGACATAAATTGTGAACAACAATGGTCCGAGTACCGAACCCTGTGGTATACCTGATGTTATGTTAAGCCAGGAAGAGCTTCGATTCCCGGATACAACACATTGTTGTCTTTCCCGTAAGTAGGATTCGAACCAACTCACAGCAGTCTCTGACAAATGCAGATTTCTCAATTTATGGGTGAGCATGTCAAAATTTACAGAGTTGAAAGCTTTGCTAAGGTCAAGAAGTGTTAGTATACAGGAATTAGATAATGACATCACCCTTAAGAGCATTGTGACATTGTTCGTTTTTCCCGTGTACCCTTCATTTATGTACCACATTCATTTTCATCTCAGAGAATTGACGAACAACGAGAGTTTATTGATTTAGTGTGCAGTAATAGTTCGTTAGCTTAGCATTCCATTATTTTATAATTGAAATATTAACTATGCTCAATTGAATTGTATTAAAATAGATAAAATGAATAGACTATGCAATAAATGCAATGCAAAAAATGGGGTAATGAGCCAAACGGATTATGTTGCGCTGCTGTAAAAGTTGTTCCTCCTGAGATTCAAGAGCCCCACAACCAATCAAAACCTTACACATACCGTAGTACATCCGCTATCCACACGACTTTTGAATAATATAAGACACTACAACATTTTATTCCAAGTGGCATCGTTTGGTGCAAGAGAAATACATAAAGTCAATTCTACGCCATCATTTAAAGTTCAATCATAGGCTTATCATTTAATTGGAAATCTTCTTCCAGCCTTCAGTTCTTACAAGTATATTTCATTTCTGTCCAATTATCTATTCGGTCTAATATAGTATCAATCTTAAAAGTAGAATTGACTGAACATCTCCAGGAAGTATTGGAAGATGATAAGAGTTAAATACATATTTTAAATACAACTTTCAAAATGATTAAGTAGCAAACGACTTACAACATACAAAAAGCTATTATCTATACTCTAACCACGACGTAATTTCCAGATCACTTATCTGTAGCGCGTTAAGTATACCTCTTCATAGAACATCCCGTTCTTCATAATCTTTTACAGTATCCACCTCGCGACAATGAAATTCCCTGTCACAAAGTATTAGGGGCTGCAAGACAATAAACACCTTTAAAAACAGCTTGAAAGATAACCTTCTTAGCATTTAACTCCAATCATACTGACTTAAACTATCACTGTCTACATTTTACTCCTTCCTTTAGACATCATCCTGATAGTGCTGTATTTTCAAAATTGTCTCATAACAATCTCTTTCTATTATCTAATATTATTTGAAATATATTAACATTCTATGTATTTTAGCTTAATTCTGCTACACAGTTTAGTTCAGTGTTTAATTAATAGTTCATAGTATTTTGTTGTTTAATTCGTAAATAACTCTTGTATACATGTAACTCTCATCTAAATCAAATTGTTGAATTCTTTGTAAGTTCATATATATATGTATATATTTTACTTTTTGCTGGTTGAGTGGAAGAGAAGGCCTTACGGCCTTAACTCTGCCAGCTAAAATAAATCATCATTATTATTATTATTATTATTATTATTATTATTATTATTATTATTATTATTACTTACTTACTTACTTACTGGCTTTTAAGGAACCCGGAGGTTCATTGCCGCCCTCACATAAGCCCGCCATTGGTCCCTATCCTGAGCAAGGTTAATCCATTCTCTATCATCATATCCCACCTCCCTTAAATCCATTTGTATATTATCTTCCCATTTACGTCTCGGCCTTCCCAAAGGTCTTTTTCCCTCCGGCCTCCCAACTAACACTCTATATGCATTTCTGGATTCGCCCATACGTGCTACATGCCCTGCCAATCTCAAACGTCTGGATTTAATGTTCCTAATTATGTCAGGTGAAGAATGCAATGCGTGCAGTTCTGTGTTGTGTAACTTCCTCCATTCTCCTGTAACTTCATCCCTCTTAGCTCCAAATATTTTCCTAAGCACCATATTCTCAAACACCCTTAACCTATGTTCCTCTCTCGAAGTGAGAGTCGAAGTTTCACAACCATAAAGAACAACCGGTAATATAATTGTTTTAGAAATTCTAACTTTCAGATTTTTCAACAGCTGACTGGATGATAAAAGCTTCTCAACCGAATAATAACAGGTATTTCCCATATTTATTCTGTGTTTAATTTCCTCCCGAGTATCATTTATATTTGTTACTGTTGCTCCAAGATATTTGAACTTCTCCACCTCTTCGAAAGATTAAGTTCCAATTTTTATATTGCCATTTCGCAGAATATTCCCGTCACGAGACATAATCATATACTTTGTCTTTTCAGGATTTACTTCCAAACCCATTTCTTTACTTGCTTCCAGTAAAATTCCCGTGTTTTCCCTAGTCGTTTGTGGATTTTCTCCTAACATATTCACGTCATCTGTATAGACAAGCAGCTGATGTAACCCGTTCAACTCCAAACCCTCTCTGTTATCCTGAACTTTCCTAATGGCATATTCTAGAGCGTAGTTAAAAAGTAAAGGTGATAGTGCATCTCCTTGCTTTAGCCCACAGTGAATTGGAAAAGCATCAGATAGAAACTGACCTATACGAACTCTGCTGTACGTTTCACTGAGACACATTTTAATTAATCGAACTAGTTTCTTGGGAATACCAAATTCAATAAGAATATCATATAAAACTTCTCTCTTAACCGAGTCATATGCCTTTTTGAAATCTATGAATAACTAATGCACTGTACCCTTATACTCCCATTTTTTCTCCATTATCTGTCGAATACAAAATATCTGGTCAATAGTTGATCTATTACGCCTAAAACCACACTGATGATCCCCAATAATTTCATCTATATATGGAGTTAATCTTCTCAGAAGAATATTGGACAAAATTTTGTACGACGTCAACAAAAGTGATATTCCTCGAAAGTTACTACACTTTATTATTATTATTATTATTATTATTATTATTATTATTATTATTATTATTATTATTATTATTATTCACTAAGTAATTACAAAACTGTATTTAGATTTAAGTCAATATTTATTTCTAAGAAGTGCAGCGAAGCACACGGGTATGGCTAGTTTAATATATTATTGGGACATTGTTTTCTTCGATGATTTTTGTTGCAATAAAATCACTTAATACATACTAATTGGTGCATGTGATTGTAGATTTCAATATATATATACATTGAATGGAAATATTGGCGTTTTGCATATTATGGAAAAATTCTGATGTGTGTTTTGTTTTGTAGTATAAAAAATGGCATATTCATCAATTATCCAAAGCTTAATGAAAAATAAATGAAGCACTCCCTGTAGAAACGCGGTATTCTGCATAGTTCATTTGTTTTATCACCACGTCAGTCAGTCTATCTGAAACAATAACAAAAATGGAAGCAGTGCAGTGTGCTTGGTTCAAAATGTAATTGATGCTTTGATCCCTGAAACACAGGAAATTGCAAACAAATTTCACTGAACAACTTCAATCAGTGCTTGCAAAAAGTTCTGAATACCATTCTGTTTTTGTCATAACAAAATTGTTGCGTACTGAAACAGCAAAATTAGAAGTGAAGTTGACATAAGAATAAATATTATGCAGTTTATCCCACGCGCGTTTCAAGTCACTTTTTCTCAATGTACAAAAATCTGTTTTCTGATACGCGTAAAATCGTCACCATGGAAACATGAAGATGACAGTCAACGTTTCCCGCAATTCTCAGCTTTAATGTGGGTAAAAGATAGAAGCCTTATACTTAAATAATATAAATCAAACTCATGTCATTTGATTAATTAAGTGCTTTGTTGCAATGTACATTGTTTTACGAAACTTTCAACAAATTTTGTATGCATTCAGATTTAAAAAAACTGGGATATATTTTTTTCTCGATTTAAAAGTAAAATAATTTACGATCTGTTATTTTCGAAATTTATATTGTATAGTGGGCCTATAGTGCATTTTGTTTTATATTTTATGGAACATATTTACATAATAATTTACTGTAATAACGTTAGCATTCGGCTGTAGCTCTGTTATTGTTACTGTAAACATTTGAAATTCTGTCTTTTTTGTTTCACCACTGATCCAGGAACGTGTGCCCATATTCGATGATAAAAACGTACTGTACGTCAAATTGTTGAATAGAAAAGGCGAAGAACGGACAGAAGAAGATGATTATTTTGTGAAATATGAGTAAAGTGATGGTCATTATTTTCATCTGATCATGGTAATGTGCTGGTAAAGACGTATTGTGAGTGAAATTGTGAAGGGGAAAACTCAAAGAATGGGGGGAAGAAAATGATTGTAATAGCCAATTGATAATGTGTGTATCTATTCACTTCATTTATGTAATTCGGGTTCCGCATATTACACAGAGTGTTTCCGGACTGGTGTTACAAACTTTCAGGGATGATGGCGAAGGGCACATGTGTCAATTTGAGGTAAGGAACCCTGGTCCGGAAATGAATGAGTCGAAAGTTATAAGCAAAAATAGTTGTGTGGAAATGGAATTGTAATTTGGCACCATGTGCCCTCCTTCCCTTAACCTTTGGAACATTCGTGGAAAGATGGTATGGGCCGGATGTCTCCTACGTGGGTACTTGTACCGATACAATCTGTGAGCTTGTCTACTGTTCCCATTGGCTCATCCGTATTCGAAAATCAGGTCTGCTTATTTCGCTCTCGTGTACTCCTCCATTTCACTAGGACTGATCGACTGGACACTGCAACTTGTACACAAACACTGCTGTCTACAGATGTGCATATCAGGACCTGTCCCCACCTCTCAGACAGCGCACTGAATGGAATGCTGTAAGTAGACAACGTAAACAAAGTCAGATGAATACAGTATGTGTAAGATGTACAGATAAATACACATAAATAAGGTGTACAGAGGAATAAAATTATTTCATTTCCACACAACTATTTTTGCTTGTAACTTTCGACTCGGTCATTTCCGGACCAGGGTTCCTGATCTCAAATTGATACATGTGCCCTTCGTCATCATCCCTCAAAATTTGTATCACTAGCCCGGAAACACCCTGTAGAGAGATGGCAGGAATTTGGCTCTTTTCAAAGTTACAGACTACTTAGACGAGCCACGCTATGCATAAATGATAAATATATTGTGAAATAATACAAAATTGATTATGCTTGTAATAATAATAATAATAATAATAATAATAATAATTAATTTATTTATTTATTTTATATATTTATTTAGAATATTAACGTGCAAAAACAACAGCACAAGGCCAATTACAGTTTTGCACGATACAAAACAGAACAAAACAACAAATGATGATGAGAATGAATGATAGAAAATGGCAATGAGATGAAATACAAACAATATAATGGTCTACATTAATCATTGATAAAATAATAATTATAACATTATAAATTAGTACAATGAGATAATTGAAATAATGGAATAGTCTACATTAATCAATTGACCAAATGCAACAAATAAAATGGACAAAAATAATAATAATAATAATAATAATAATAATAATAATAATAATAATAATAATTTATTGGACATTAAATAGTAGAAATTACAATAGGTTTCGTTAAAAGGAAACATTACAAATTAAAAGACAAGATCATTTACCCCACATTAAAGAAGCCGTCAGCATTGTAATATCCTTATCAGTTAACACTTTAAAAGAACTTTTCTAAAATGAGAAAGAACAACGAAGTTGGCATTCACAGGCAAGGCATTAAAAATTTTATTCCCATATTTCCCATCTTTTCAGTGCTTTGGAAGTGCGACAATATTTAAAACTCAAAACATCACATGACCTAGTGCTATAATCATTCTATCTCTGATTGAGATTTTGCCTGTTATGTACATCTACTACCAGGCAGTACATCTCACTTGACGATATGTGTCAGAGGAAGAACAATTGTTTGTATGCATCTGAAGTCTGATTAGTGTAATATGTTACTAGTCAGCGATGTATGCAATGGAAGGGAAAAGGAGAAGGCCACCCTACTCCATTATCTCTGACTTAGTTGCCTAATGAGTGACTCCTTATTGGTGTGATGTATCAGGTTCAGACCTGTCTTCGGACAGTTGACTAAACAACAACATAATCATGAATGTTTGATCTACTACAATATTTATTCACATTTTGTCTTATAAAAATCAGGCAAGCAAAGATATAAATTCCAGGAAAGGTTAGTATTTTATAATTAATAAATAAGCTTTAGAATGTTCAAAATCAGAGTGGGGCGAAGAAAATATGATCATGACCATGTTAATGTTTTACGGAAAAGGATCTACAGAAATGACCAAATAAAGGGTGCGTCAGAAAGAACGGATGGATTTCAAACTATCGATACGCAACGAGGAGAGAGATATAGTGAGGGGGACCACGACTGTTGGGTCAGCCATAGAATGCAGTTTCAGTTGAGAATATGGTGTTGGTCTGGTGTACAACGTGCTTTCATCGTAGAGACATTTTTGAAAAATGAAGAGTCTGTGATCGCCACTCAGGACTCATTTCGACATCGGATGTCACGCTAGGATTCCAACTCGGAATACAATTTTGCGGTGGGTGGCTTCATTTCGTATCACAGGTTCAACATTAAAGAAGAAATCACCTGGACGAAATTCTATTGCACTGAGATTGTCCGAGGCTACGGTAAGATCTCGCGCCCTGCGACTTCTTTCTTTGGGACCATTTGAAGGAGTAAGTTTGTAAACACCGATCACATACACTGGACGAACTGAAGACAGCGATTCGTGAAGAAATCGTGGCAATTGCACCAGCTATGACTGTGAAAGTGATGGCGAACATCAGAAAACGCCTCGATGCCTGTATTGAAAGCCAAGGACATCATATGGATAATGTTGT
Organism: Periplaneta americana; assembly: GCA_025594305.2. NCBI lineage: Eukaryota > Metazoa > Arthropoda > Insecta > Blattodea > Blattidae > Periplaneta > Periplaneta americana. The sequence continues at coordinate 184,825,482 of JAJSOF020000005.1, read as the reverse complement.
TTTACATAAATAAACTGCATGTATTGGTGAATATGTTGATAACAATAAATTGTTGATTTGATGAATCTTTACAATTTTCTTGCCATGTGAAATCCATCCGTTCTTTCTGACGCACCCTGTATTAACATTTTTTATTTTTAGCCTAAAATACTACATAGTATTGACTCATTTGAGCGAAATTTCAAGTTCGTTAGGAAGAAAATAATTGCTTTCACGCCATTTTAAATAGCCGCTGCGCTCCAGTTCCTTTACTCTCTGCCACATCTCTTTTATTCTCTCTGTTGCAATGTGTTGTAACTTCAATTTCTGAGTGTAGTTTCCTCATCTATTTCTGTAAGCTTCTTCCATCTAGTGACAATCCTAACAACTATTTCAAACAGTTCAACTGAAGAATAATACCGATGTTGAAATCATAAATATGTGTGCTCAAACTTTTCCGTTGAATATCCGGAGTTCACATTTTTCAACATTTAATATGTAATATCTCAGACAATAATAGAGATAATTGAATAAAATTTTCAGGGCATATTCTCACATTATACATTAATAATTCTGTAAGAGGAAATTGTGAAATTTTAAATTAAAGAATAAGTTAAAAATAGACGTGCAATTTTTCTTTATATTCATAAAAATTCAAAAGAAAAATAAAAATATAAGAATTTTGATTTAAATAACTGATTAAATGGCGATCTTACTCGTGTTAATTGTGTAAGCATATGCGGCTTACAGCTGTTTCGGTGCTTCTTCACGCCATCCTCAGAGCCTACTAGATCTCGGCGTCATCTCGAACTTCGCTGCCTGTAGTGTGGGTGCGTTCGATTGTTGAAAAGTGTTGAAATGTGGTGTCAAATAGTGTGTGTGTTCTGAAATTGATCTGTGTGTTGAGTATTTGATCAGGGTGTGTTTTAGTATGTCTGTATATTTAATGTTGTTCTAGTGTATTGAGTTTTTCGTTTTTGGGTTTTATGTGTAGGATTTCCATGTCTGTATTTATGTTATTGTATGTGTGGTTAGCATTAGTTATGTGTTCGGCATATGTAGATGTATTATGTCCTCTGGTTATTGCTTTAAGGTGTCCTTTGTATCGAGTTTGGAATGATCTGCCTGTCTGTCCAATGTAGAAACTGTCACAACTATTACATGTGAGTTTGTATACGCCTGTGTGGTTGTATTTATTTGTTTGTGTTGTTTGTGTGTTGAGATATCTTTGTAGTGTGTTTTCTGTTCTCTATGTTATGTTGTATATCTGTTTTCTGAATGAGGATGCTATCTTGTGTGTGTTTTTGTTTTCGTATGTTAGTGTGATGTATTTCTTGTGTTTTTGTGTTTGTGTTGTGTTTGTTGAGGTTTTGTTCTATCTTCCTTATGATATTGTCTATTATGTTTGGGTTGTAACCATTTTCTTGTGCTATTTATGTACGTATAATCAATTATTTATATTCAAGTGTTAAAAGTAGTGTACGAAAGATTCAACATGAATTTATATTTATAAAAATCATCAAACGAAATTTAATTAGCAGTCTTTTAGCTTTCATTTACTACTAGGTTTGTGATTCTCTGATAATTTTCTTTATAATACTACAATTTTTTAATTTTTTATGTCTGTGACTGTACCGTAAAGAGCGAAAGTAAAAATGTAATATTTAAAAGCTTCATATATTGATATGCAATTACGTTAGCGAAATAAAGGCTCTACTTAAAATAATACGAGAAAAGAGATTTTCCCTTAACAGCAATATTTGGCACTTTATGCCGGGAAGCCAAGCTGAAATTTTATATCTGCACACTGAAGATCCGGTCGTCCACATTGAATTCCCGTTACGCAGCAATTTACGTCGAGTTAATCAAGCTGAATACATTAAAGCCATTGTTAGTAGCAAGAGCTAAATTTACTCAAAGCACTGAGCGCTTGCCGTTCGGCGTGGCGGTGTGAACCCACCCTCGGAATGACCACAAATAAGCCAGTTGTTGGAACTAGACCGGCCCGCAACCCGTTCTCTCGAATTGTTTGTAAATGGAATGCACTAATGAGCGAGAATGGTTTGAAAAAGATCCACTCCCCGACAGTAAAGAGATTTCTTTTTATTCTCTATCAAAAACATCTCATTATTTGGCGGAAGGGCCCTTTGTTGCTTTCCCGCTATGACATTGATTCAAACGGAAGAAACAACAGATCCGGGATATTTTTCTAATGAAGAACTTCCCGCTGCTTTCATGACAAATTTCTCTCCTGCCCGTGTTCTAATTATTTTGTAACGGGCTATTGCGCTTTGTCGAAAGCTAAAGAGCTGCGGTACATAAATAAATTGGTCTAACACAAATTACACGTGGAAGAAGCCGAATATTTTACTAAAGGATTCGTGAAAGAAAAAGTTCGTTTAGTTTTAATTGTTTAGAGACAAGAACAAGCCGATGACGGACATAATCTAAAGCCTTATTTTTCATTGTGTTCTGTCTAAGAATTCGGGCGTTAGTGCCAACTCCATGGACTTCCAAGAGAATTTACAGCAATGACATGGAGTAGAAGTTGTTAGAAGATGGCGAAATCCAGTAGTCATAATAGTTTCAAGCAGAGTGCTGCATTGGAGTTAAATCGCTCGCTTGAACCCGGTCGAGTGTCGCACCCTCGAGTGAGATACGATCGGTCGTGATACGCTCGTAATAAATAGAAGCACATTACAAGGTCATCTCACCGACATGTCTTATCTTGTATGGAAGGCGACAGATAAGATACACATATGTTTTGCTCACACGGTAAAAATAAGGCTTTATTTTCTGCGTTTATGACAAACTTTTAATGGAACAGTCAATGGAACGTACCAAAACAGGAACATGTATGTGTATGTATTTATTCACCCTGCAATGGGTATATACCCGGTGGCAGTGGTAACTAATTACACTCAATAATGACAATAATAAACTTATTAATTAAAAATACAATTAATGATAATACTAATAATTAATACTACTAATACTAATAATAATAATAATAATAATAATAATAATAATAATAATAATAAGAACAACAACAGGGAATATACTAAATTAAATGAAACGATCACTTAAAATAACATTTGAAATATTCTAATTTGTATCTTAAAACTAAGATCGAACTAAAACCCACGAGTATATGTTCATATCTGCACAAGTACCTTTCAACACTACACTCATTTCGCTGTCAACTCACTCACTGCACTGGAACTACGACACATTTCACTGATTCTATCCTGATTTCACTAACACTTCAAAAACATTTCACTGTTCAAATACTTTGCACTGCCACTATAAACTATAAAGCTTCACTGACAGGAACACGTTTCACTTACACAGCACACTTCACTTACACGACATACTTCTTCACTGATACAACACATTTCACTGACACAACATAATTCTTCACTGATACAACACTTCAATAACAACATATCATTTACACCCTTTAAGTACTGTGTATAATTACCGTCTATTAGTAAGGTCCTTAAGCCTATTTTTAAATACATTTTTGGTTGTTGGTATAAATAAAATAGTATGAAAAATTTCGATATACAGTTATTATTGCTAATTAATAATTATTCAATATTTGATTGACCACATATATAATATGATAGGTCCATACATAGTGTTCCGCCTATATACTATATACTAAGTTTTAGTCACGAAACATAATCAGTAAGCGATTGCAAATTTACTGTCAACATAATTATTACTACTACTCCTACACCCCCCTGTTCCTTTCATTCTCGCAATCTTCTTTCCTTCCTCCTCATAAAAATCATTAATTTTTCCCCCACTTTGTCACCTCCAGATTTCTTTATTTTTGATTTGTTTTTCTTCCGTTTTTACTTATTCCGAATATCCGCTAAGCTGTAGTCATGATTACAAATATATCGGATTAGCCATTCCCATGTTATGAAATGGCAACATATAAAAGAGATAGTATCGTCACTGTCGAAAATGAATTTTTTGCCAGCGACCGCTAGAAGGAAGTATACAGTTACAAGTTATTACTCCATGCTATTCCATCAGGGTTATAACGTAACTTATATTGCAGTCGCTAGATAGCAGCATAGTGAAATTGATAAAAGTTGTTGTCTTTAATGTTCATTAGTCCGGTCAATCTATTATACGTGATCAGAGCTTGTACTTACACTATGTATGAAATATGCATAAAGTCCATTATAGACCGCATGTTGAGTTGTGAAACCCTGTCATGGAGAGAAGTGCTTTGGTCTGTATTCATGTTGTCGGGTTCAATAGTATAGGATACGGGTGTTGGTCAGTCTCAGAACCTAGCTTCAATACTGCATATTGCATGTAGGATTAGAGGCCTTTTGTATGAGCATAGCCAAAAGTAAATTCGGAGTTTTGAGATTTACTGCGAATAATTTAGACGACAGGATAAGAACTGCAAAGGAAGCTTTTAATAAAAAAAAAGGAGCATCTTCTGCGGACCTCTGGAAACAACTAAGGAAGAGACTTGTGAAGTGTTTTGTGTGGAGTGTAGCATTGTATAGACAGAAACATGGACACTGTGTCGAAGTGAAGAGAAGCGAGTAGAAGAATTTGAAATGTGGTTATGGAGAAGAATGAAGTGTGTGAAATGGACAGACAGAATAAGAAATGAAGCTGTGTTGGAAAGAGTGGGTGAAGAAAGAATGATGCTGAAACTGATCAAGAAAACAAAAGGGAATTGGTTGGGTCACTGGCTGAGAACAACTAATATACTGTAGGATGCACTGGAAGGAATGGTGAACGGGAGAAGAGTTGGGGGAGAAGAAGATATCAGATGATAGACGACATTAAGATACATGGATCATATGCGGAGACTAATAGGGAGGCGGAAGGTATAGTAGGAAAGGTTGGAGAAAGCTGGGTTTGCAGTGAAAGACCTATCTTTGTGTAGGAGACTATGAATAAATGAAATAATAATAATAATAATAATAATAATAATAATAATAATAATAATACTTACTTACTGGCTTTTAAGGAACCCGGAGGTTCATTGCCGCCCTCACATAAGCCCGCCATTGGTCCCTATCCTGAGCAAGATTAATCCATTCTCTATCATCATATCCCACCTCCCTCAAATCCATTTTAATATTATCTTCCCATCTACGTCTCGGCCTCCCCAAAGGTCTTTTTCCTCCGGCCTCCCAACTAACACTCTATATGCATTTCTAGATTCGCTCATATGTGCTACATGCCCTGCCCATCTCAAACGTCTGGATTTAATGTTCCTAATTATGTCAGGTGAAGAATACAATGTGTGCAGTTCTGTGTTGTGTAACTTTCTCCATTCTCCTGTAATTTCATCCATTTAGCCCCGAATATTATCCTAAGCACCTTATTCTCAAACACCCTTAACCTATGTTCCTCTCTCAAAGTGAGAGTCCAAGTTTCATAACCATGCAGAAAACCTGTAATATAACTGTTTTATAAATTCTAACTTTCAGATTTTTTGACAACAGACTGGATGATAAAGCTTCTCAACCGAATAATAACAGGCATTTCCCATATTTATTCTGTGTTTAATTTCCTCCGAGTATCATTTATATTTGTTACTGTTGCTCCCAGGTATTTGAAGTTTTCCACCTGTTCAAGAGATAAATTTAATAATAATGATAATAATAATAATAATAATAATAATAATAATAATAATAGTAATAATAATAAGAATACTTTATCCTCGTAATGAGTTGCGTAGGGTCTGAATGGTCTCCAACGCATCCTGTTCTTGGCAATATTTAATTAAGGTAAACGAAAAGCGTTGTATGATGGTGAATGAAAGACTTCTAATTGCCAATGCTAATTTTATTTTTTGTAGGCAAAGATTTACATTACATTCTCTAATACTGGATTTTAAATATTATTTTTGTGTTGGTTGAAAGACTTCTAATTGTCTATGCTAATTTTATTTTTTGTAGGCACAGATTTATATTACATTTATTTATTTATTTATTTATTTATTTATTTATTTATTTATTTATTTATTTATTTATGTATGTATTTAACGTGGTAGAGATAAGGCCATCAGGCCTTCTCTTCCCCTCTACCAGGGGATTACAACTACAATATTAAGAATACAATTACAATTATAATTACAATTAATATTAAATTTACAAATACAATAAAAATCAAAGTACTACAAGATTAAGTGATTAATAAAAGCTAGACATTCTGTAATACTACTAGATTTTAAATATTTTTGTGGTGATTGAAAGACTTCTAATTGTCTATCCTAGTTTTATTTTTTGTAGGCACAGATTTATATTACATTCTGTAATACTAGATTATAAATATTTTTGTTTTGGAATATCTCTTTAAAGTTTCCGAAAGTTAATTTCGTAGTTGATATGCAAATTTCTTCATTAGCGGGGTTCTGCAGTAGAAACAATGCTGTCCTTTGTGCGCCGTTGCATGACGATGATGGATAGGCCTGCTGTACCGATATCTGTCCATAACCATCAATTCTTGTCGTGACTAAAGCTGTCACGTGACTAGGTCTGTGCTGTGGTATTCAATGGCACCGGACCTCCTCCTTACTTTTAAGGGAAAGTCCTGCCCCTCACAAATCCATGACTATCCATGACGCGTAATTGATAACCGCCGGAATTTCAGCGCTGGTGATTTTACTTGGTTAGATTCGTCATCACCTTCCTGCTCCGTACATGACTGTGTTGAGAGCTAATACAGTTCTTTCTGCATCTGGTGGCATAAATGCATCTTTATATTTTATCGAGTGTGTTCTTGAAGAATGAGGCGTTAGTATACAATATATATATATATATATATATATATATATATATATATATATATATATATATATATATATATATATATAATTTGAACTGGTAATAGAAATTACAGGAAAACGGCTGAACGGTTTTTAATAAATGACCCCTCATTTTGAAGCTTGGAACTCAAAGTTTTTCGGAAAAATAGTAGTTTTCAGTGAAATGTCAATTTTTAAACATCATTGTCCAAAATCCATCTGTCGTCAGTTTTGAGAACTAGCTAATAGCATTCACGGCCGACTTGATATTCCCTTCGCTTTTTTGTAAAGGAGAAGCGAAGGGAGCATCAAGTCGGCCGTGTTGCATTTTAGAAAAAACACACTACAGTAAACAATATTACACGAAGGCCATGATCTGCAAGAATGCTGACATATTTAGAGCTCAAATTCAATTGGTTATTAAAAACTTGACTTACTAAAAATAATTTACAGGTTCGATTCTGTGGTGTGTAATTTTCTGGGTACAGCTGTGTATTGGATATTAAAAACTACAAAACTTGAGGTGGTTTGATGACATTATTACCATTAGAAATGAAATATTATTGTAGTTAATTCCATGATGTGACTATTTTTCATTAATTATAGATATTAATGCTATATTGATGATATGAAAGTGAAACGTTTTGGGATTATGTAAGTAGATGTAGAGAATAACTTAAAAATTAGATTTTGATTTCTATATTTTACTGAGTGGCGGGTATATAGTATATATAGTATATGTTACTGAAAGCTATAAAACTTACGTATAAAAATAATATTATTAAAAATCAAATATTTTTATAGTTATTAATCAAGGGTTGGGTCTTTTTCATATATTTAATGGCAATGTGGTGTACATATTTATATGCGTGGTTCTCTTCAGTATTAGCTCGGGAGAGTATCTTTCACTATTATGGAGGCAAATAACTTTCAGAATGTCTGGTATCCTTCATTGAAAATAAATCTGAAAAATTTTTATTTGAACGTCTAACGAACTTAGTTCGCAGCATTTGCTGCACAAGCCACTATTCTATATATATATATATATATATATACGATAAAAGACTTAACTCGATTAGTAACTACAATTATTCAAAGAGCATATATATATATATATATATATAAAATTTGAACTGGTAATGGAAAACGACTGAACGGATTTTAATAAATGACCCCTCATTCTGAAGCTTGAAACCCAAAGTTTTTCAGAAAAATAGTAGTTTTCAGTGAAATGTCAATTTTTCAACATAATTTTCCTACTTTCTAAAATCCATCTATTGTCACTAATTGCATTTCAGAATAAAACAAAACACACACTACAGTAAACAATATTACACAAAGGCCATGATCTACAAGAATGCTGACATATTTAGAGCTCAAATTAAATTGGTTATTACAAACTTCAAGACTTACTAAAAATAATTTACAGGTTTGATTCTGTTGTGTGTAATTTTCTGAGTATAGCTGTGTATTGGATATTAAAAACTACAAAACTTGGGGTGATTTGATAACATTATTACCATCTATACTAATAATAAATCTGTAGCCAAAATTTTTCTGGTAATTTTCGATTTTCTAAAAATAATTGGTGTTAACATGTATAATTAACCATCCTGAAACCGAAAATCGCTTTTTTTGAAATTTTTATTTGTTTGTATGTCTGTCTGTCTGTCTGTCTGTATGTTTGTTACCTTTTCACGCGATAATGGCTGAACGGATTTCAATGAAAATTGGAATATAAATTAAGTTCGTTGTAACTTAGATTCTAGGCTATATGGCATTCAAAATACATTATTTAAAAGGGGGGTTATAAGGGGCCCTTAATTAAATAAATCGAAATATCTCGCTTATTATTGATTGTTGTGAAAAATGTTACATAACAAACGTTTTTTTTTTTAATGATTTCTGATAAGTTTTATTCTTTAAAAAAGTTTGATAGGACTAATATTTAATGAGATAAATGAGTTTTAAAATTAAAATAACTGCCATCTAAGGCGGTGTATTGAAATAAAAAACAAATGACTTCGTCTATAAGGGGCCTTGGACACAACAATCGAAAGCTATGAAACATAGCCTACAAACAATGTTTCTGTGTTTGTATGAAGTAATATAGGAAGCTAAATATTCCGATTTGTATAATTAATTATTATTTCATCATTGGAAAGTGTAGTTTCTCTGGATGGACATAATGCCATAATGTTATTACAGTAACTTGTGAGTGAATTGAGGACAGGTAATATTAAAATAGCTTCTTATGCACAGAAAACTTGATAGGTTATTCTGTATATTCATTTCCTGTATTTCTTAAAATAATGTTTATAAACATATTCATTTTTATCTCAGAGAATTAACGAACAACGAGAGTGTATTGATTTAGTATGCAGTAATAGTACGTTAGCTTAGCAATCCATTATTGTATAATTCAAATTTTAACTATGCTCAATTGAATCGTATTAAAATACATAAAATATATATGCAATAAATGCAATGCAAAAAAATTGGATAATGAGCCAAGCAGATTATGTTGCGCTGTTGTAAAAGCTGTTCCTCCTGAGATTCAAGAGCTCCCACAACAAATTAAAAACTTTCTAATTCGAGTACATCCGTTATCAACACACTTTTTACATAATAATAAATCTGTAGCCAAAATTTTTCTGTTAATTTTCGCTTTTCCAAAAATAATTGGTAATAACAATTAATAACATGTTAAAGGAATTGTCATTGCACCAAATGAGTGGTCTCTGGATCAAAATGATCGCATTTTAATATTTTAAATACAATTTAAATTAAGTAACATATTAAACGATTTATCCTTCTATCAAACACGAATGATCCCTGGATCAAATGTCCTATTTTAATTATGTAATTACTTTATATTTATTTCTAACGGGTGCAGCGGAGCGCACGGGTACAGCTAGTTAGAAATAAAATATTATCTATCTTGAATATTATTATAGTTAATGCCATGATGTGACTATTTTTCATTAATTATACATATTAATGCTATATTGATATGAAAGTGAAACGTTTTGGGGTTATATAAGTACATGTAGAGAATATCTTAAATCAGTTATTGATTTGTATAATTTACTGAGTGGTGGCTATATAGTATATATAGGCCTAGTGTATATTACTGAAAACTATAAAATTTACCTAAGATAATAATAGTTATTAAAAATCAAATATTTTTATAATCTGTTATTAATCAAGTGGAGTTGGGTTTTTTTCATATATTTAATGGCAGTGTGGTGTAGATATTTATATGCGTGATTCTCTTCAGTATTAGCTCAAGAGAGAGCGCAAAAATTAGAGTTCCTAAGGAAAGACCAAAAGGCATTACTTACTGATAAAATAAGATGCCTACAAAATTTTGTAGTCTCCCGATCATTTGAGCAAGATGTCGTAGCAGGATAAAATGATTTTACCCTCTACATTTCAAGGTAGTTTACGAAACATGCAGCAGCTATACCAAGATGCTATGTCTATTGTTCGAAAGCATAGCAAACCTGACTTTTTTTTATTTTCACCTACAATCCGCAATGACCTGAACTGAAATAGCTATTGCTTTACTCTCACATGAAAAACCGACTGATCGTCCTGACATTGTTATTCGCATTTTCGCGTTCGATCTAAAAAACTGAAGGTGTATAGGTTCAAGAAAAAATGTTTGGCGTAAAAAAAACATTCAGAGGGACTATTATTATGGAAGCAAATAACTTTCAGAATGTCTGGTATTCTTCATTGAAAATAAATCTGAAAGATGTTTCTTTGAACGTCTAATGAACTTAGTTAGTAGCATTTGCTGCACACGCCACTAGTTATTTTTTAAACAAAAGTAACCTCGTTCAATGTAGCTAGACCTTGGAATCCATAGATCATACTGTCATTAATTGCCATGGCAACCTAATCATGTTTATGACATTAATTTGCCTCTTGGTATAAGCCTAGTTGCAAAGTAAAAAAATTATACATTATTTCGCTAAAGTGAGAGATTCTGAAGAAATACTTACTTAAAATATTGAAGAAGGAGATTGAACTGTTATTTTGTTATTTTATTAGAAAAATCGAGAGTTAAATATGAATTGGCGTATGAGCTCTTCCTCAAATTGTGCGTCGGTAAGATAATAGGAAATTATTAACATCTGAACATCACGTGCAACAAGATAGCCTACTAAACAAATGTAAAGCAGTGGCAAAAAAAAAAAAACGGACCGACCCGTATAGCTGATTTCAGAGCCTTGCTCACTCCAGAGTACTATAGACTGGTAACTAAGATTTTCGTGGTTCGAATCCTGCCGGGGAAGGAAACATTTTTTTTTTTTTTTTGGTTCCTTATTCAAATTTATTCCCAATATTTTTCGATTTCGATTTCTAATAAAAATATCTGGAACTGATACCAAAAACTCTGTTCAATTCAATTCAATTCAATTCAATTTATTTGGCCATTAGACATACAGTTTTAGGCTTCGTCAGAATACATTGAAAAACATATAAATACATTTTAAAAACACTAATAAAAGAAACAGTAAAATTTAAATAATACAATGAAAACATGAAATAATTTGAAACTTTTAAATTAAAGAAAACTAACTAAATTGCAATTAAACTTATTTATTAAAATACAATTTCATACAAATTTGTGTTGAACAACTCAGCAACAGAATAAAAAGGATTATTTAATAACCAATTGTAAAATCTAGTTTTGAAGCTATTGATTGGTAATTTATAATATTGACTGGGGAGCTTATTATATAATTTCATCCCCATAATTGAAAAGTTTGTGTTGCTCTTGTGTAATCTACAATATGGAATATTAATTTGTTCACTATTTCTAATTTCATGATCATGTATATTGGCCACTAATGAGTAATTGTCGATATTTTGTCGAGTGTAAAGTACTATATAAATTTATGATTGTTAAAATCCGTGATTGTCTGAAAAGTAGCCGACAATGTTCCAGATAGTTTGATTTACATAAAATTCTAATGGCTTTCTTTTGTAAAATCAAGACCTTCCAATTTGGTTCCATTTCCCCAGAAAATTAGGGCATATGGATTATCGACTGAAAGAAAGAAAAGTAGGCACATCTTAAATAATTTGAGAAACGCAAGTCGTTAATTTCTTTAATAAATGTAAAACTCTTGATAGCTTTGTGCATATGTATTCGATGTGCTTATCCCATGTTAAACTGGAGTCTATAAAAAGTCCTAGAAATTTTGTGTAGTTGAGTCTGTTGTCCTTATTTATTAGATAATTTAGGCTGAAAGTTATGTTGATAGTTTTTTCTTGATTAAGCAAGAAACCATTAGATTCAAACCATAAAGCTATCTGTGATAGAGTGTCGTTGTTGAGAGCATGTAATTGATTTAGAGCAGAGGAAAGTAGTGTCATCTGCATACATAATTGTTATTGCTTTAATGAATTCTGGAAGGTCATTTATTGCTATTAAAAATAATAGAGGACATGGTTGAAATAATTCGTATTTGTTGTACCAGAGCCTGGGGTGTTGAATAGAACTACGAGAATAGAAAATTTAGATATAAACTTTTTAAGAAAACTTCCTGGTGATGGTGGTGATGATGAAGATGATGATGTTACTATGTCAGTATCCTGTTGAGAATGCTGGAACTGAAGGCTGTACAAACGCAGACCCCTTGCGACTCTCAAAGAGTGCCGAAAATAAGAGGAAAGGAAGTCTATCATATTAAGCTATAAACAGAGAACTTGTTCCATAGACGCGGAGGAAATTTCATTTAGACATATAATGAAGTTCCAAAGTAAAGCCTTTTATATATAGGATACACTTTTTCTCTGCTAGTAAAATACTGGCTTGGAAGACAATATTGCATTATGGCTCCCACATACCATTTGCAATTTTTCGTGCTTCTCTCTGTCTGTACTGACAAATGTAGTCGTCCCTGTGTCAGCGCGAATTGGAATGTGTGGGAGAGAAAGACAGAAAACAGTTGAAACTCAAGAGCAGCTGTCTCCAAGAAACAAACAATCAATTCCTCGTTTTGTCGCCTTCTTCTGTTTCTTTAATCAACATGAGAAACAAAAACTTTCCTCGCACCTAACTCTGAATATTGCTTTCTTTTGTTTGTTTTATCTAGAGCGCCGGAGAATGTATATGTATATGTAACTTCACGCGTTTGTGGGGGTGAACTTGAAGGAAAGGGAAGGCGAAAAGAAAAACAAAAGAAATCATATTTTACCGAAGAAACCTTTTGCTAAAGTTTCTCTTGTCATCATTCAGTTTTTATTAGGTTATTGACCGAGGTGGAGAGGAGGACGGATTCATTTCGTTTAAGTTACGATTTGGAAGATTCAGTGTCAAAGAAACACGGACTACTGTGTAAATTCAAGGCCCGGTGAAATACGTGAAGAAATTCTATAAATACATCGCAGAATATCAGAGTTGAAAAGAAAGTCTTAGTTATAATCTTATCAATCGCGAAGAAAAGAAATCCAATATATCTCTGTATGATCACATCTGAGTATTCTGGTATTTTGCATTACATACATGACGCACAAAAGAAAACTTTAGAATTGCACTAAGTCTTCCTGAATCTGTAACCTTACTGAAAATAAAACATAGGCCTATCGTCGTTTTTCCTGCAAAAACTCGTATGTGCAAAATATAGTATCTTTCAGTAGGAAGAAAAAACACCTGCATTCATCCTATGGCAGCCTAGGGGAATGTGAATCCTTACATTTTCGAAACAAAGAAATTTAATATACAGTAATTACATGTAGGAGATTTTTATTATTTGCTGTATCACTATTTAAGTTATTTAATAGACCACAAATCTGAAAATCGATAAATTATTGCAGGAACAACGTCATTTATATCCCTAGAGGAAAATATTTTTCAAGCGGTTTATTATTATTACTATTATTATTATTATTATTATTATTATTATTATTATTATTATTATTATTATTTACTTACTGGTTTTAAGGAACCCGGAGGTTCATTGCCGTCCTCACATAAGCCCGCCATCGGTTCCTATCCTGAGCAAGATTAATCCAGTCTCTACCATCATATCCCACCTCCCTCAAATCCATTTTAATATTATCTTCCCGTCTACGTCTCGGCCTCCCCAAAGGTCTTTTTCCCGCCGGCCTCCCAACTAACACTCTATATGCATTTCTAGATTCGTCCATACGTGCTACATGCCCATCTCAAACGTCTGAATTTAATGTTCCTAATTATGTGAGGTGAAGAATACAATGCGTGCAGTTCTGTGTTGTGTAACTTTCTCCATTCTCCTGTAACTTCATCCCTCTTAGTCCCAAATATTTTCCTAAGCACCTTATTATCAAACACCCTTAACCTATGTTCCTGTCTCAAAGTGAGAGTCCAAGTTTCATAACCATAAAGAACAACCGTAATATAACTGTTTTATAAATTCTAACTTTCAGATTTTTTGATAGCAGACTGGATGATAAAAGCTTCTCAACCGAATAATAACAGGCTTTTCCCATATTTATTCTGCGTTTAATTTCCTCCCGAGTATCATTTATATTTTGTTACTGTTGCTCCCAGGTATTTGAATTTTTCCACCTCTTCAAAAGATAAATTTACAATTTTTATATTTCGATTTCGTACAATATTCTCGTCATGAGACATAATCATATACTTTGTCTTTTCGGGATTTACTTCCAAACTGATCGCTTTACTTGCTTCCAGTAAAATCCCCGTGTTCTCCCTAATCGTTTGTGGATTTTCTCCTAACATATTCACGTCATCCTCATAGACATGCAGCTGATGTAACCCGTTCAATTCCAAACCCTCTCTGTTATCCTGGACGTTCCTAGTGGCATACTTTAGAGCAAAGTTATTATTATTATTATTATTATTATTATTATTATTATTATTATTAATTTTTGTTATTACATTAGTATATTTGTTGATAAATAATCCAAACTTATTTTTCATTTAATTATGCGAGTTATAAAAACTTAGTTATGAAAGATGGTTTTAATTTGTAATTTTACTACTTAATGGATATTTACCTTTAAACGCCATAACTAGACTTGTCTACAGAAATGATCATATTATAGTCTTTCGCAACTCTGTTTAATGAATGTATTGACTTTTTAGATTATTGTTATTATTATTATTATTATTATTATTATTATTATTATTATTATTATTACTGGCTTTTAAGGAACCCGGAGGTTCATTGCCGCCCTCACATAAGCCCGCCATTGGTCCCTATCCTGAGCAAGATTAATCGAGTCTCTACCATCATATCCCACCTCCCTCAAATACATTTTAATATTATCTTCCCATCTACGTCTCGGCCTCCCCAAAGGTCTTTTTCCCGCCCGCCTCCCAACTAACACTCTATATGCATTTCTGGATTAGCCCATACGTGCTACATGCCCTGCCCATCTCAAACGTCTGAATTTTAATGTTCCTATTATTATTATTATTATTATTATTATTATTATTATTATTATTATTATTATTATTATTATTATTATTACTATTATTATTATTATTAATATTACTACAGTCAGCTCTGGATATAGTGAACATTCGGCTATAGTGAACCTAAATCGTTGGTCCCGACCCCGGATACATTAAAAGTAGGCGTACATTAATATTCCCGTTTGTAGTGAACCCTCACTTCGGTTATAGTGAACCTAAAAATAGAATTTCCCCAAGAAAATGTAATTTTAAAATGGCCAAACTGGTAATTTAAGAAACCCTTTCCCTACAAACTTCCAAAAATATGTTCAGAGCAAAATCTCAAACCTTCTACTCCTTAAGTGCATTGAAAGACAAAGGATTTGTTCAGCTTCCTGGACAGCTTGAAACATGTTGAAGAGAATAGTGTACGGAGTGAGGGATAAATAAAGGATTAGTTATAACTCCTTCAAAAAAGAAGCTATTAGACGAGTAGAAAGATAAAGTGTTTTCTTTTTTAAAAGGGAGTAGAGTGGTCACCAAAGAGTAAATACAAGAAGGATTACAGTATAATGGTTCTCAACCCTTCCTGCATCTTTGTAAAAGTGAACCCTGGGAAATTCCAAGGCCGAGTACACAGTAGCATACCTCTAGTGGGAAGAGGTGCGAAATCACTCAGTGCCTACTACCTACATCAGTGATGTCAAAGCAAGCGCATTTTTCTGACCTTGACGTCGTGCGCGGGCATTAAGCGCTAGGTATGCTAGGAGGAATAAGCAGCCTGTTGGATTAAGAAAACAGTGGTGCACAAACTTCAAACGGAACGTGAAATTTTATGTCGTTATTTTTATATGGCTTCTTTCTGTTTGTTATTTTCTATATTGTCTGTAAAACAAAAGTACTAACACCTATTTCTTAGCTTAATATTGCAGTTGTGTTTTAAACGTTAATAACATAATAAAGAGTAAAGAAGGAATATTCACATAAATTCCATAATAACTACGACTATACTGTGCTAAGTGAATTAAACATAAAGAAAGTGTTATCCCAAAGAAAGACACTGAATATCACATGATAAGTTGAAATTGATATTGATGGTATCTTTAGCCTTATAAAAGTAATCAAAACAATATTATAGTACGAAGCAAAGTAGTCTAGGTATATGTTTTAACTGTAACTAATATTACTTAATAAAACTCTTATCGCATTATGCTTTCAGGTGATATTGGTGCGCAACTTCCTGTTATCAGAATGTTAAATTATCTCAAAATCTGCTGAAGCTATAGAGCTGACGTTTTACGAACACATAGGCACATATCTTTTGTTTGTGATGTAACAGTATTTGCTTGGTTAATTCATTTGCTTACAAAAATTTTCCATGCGAATATTTTCAAACATTTTAATACACTATCTTCAGTAATACGTATTTACGATATATTAGATTTACGAAAACATTGTTTTAGTACCTGTAAGACTACTAAACAAACATATCTGAAAATTTCACTTTTCTGTAGAAAAAAGTTGAGAAAATATTCCCTTTGAATAAAAAATCAAACTTGTGAAAAATGAACATTAAAATTAAAAATTACATTCTTATAATGCACTTATACTTCTCAGACAAATCTAAAAATTAACATGGATACAGTTTTAATAAGTTCTCTTCCCTTATCTATTGAATCAGTGCTGGCCATCCCTGAACATAGCTCGACCAAGCGGCATATACTACCTCTTTCGTCTGTCTCTTTCCTTTTCGCTGTAAAGCGCTCAGGCTCTCTTGGGCTCTAAAGCGCGCGCTTGCTCCTATGGGCATCAGTTGACATCACTGACCTACATGGTCAGATTAGATTCAAGTTTCGAACTGTGAACATTCAGAATGTCGAAGCGTAAAGTGTTTAAGTTGGAAGATAAAGCGAACATTATTACTGATATTGAACGTGGTATGTCCCAAGTGGACATTAATACTGTATGTATAGCAACGTAAATAGTATAAAAACACACACTTCGGTTTTGGTGAAGCTCAGATATAGTGAAGGAAATATGCTGGTCCGCAAAGGTTCACTATATCTGAAGTTGACTGTATTATTTTGTTCGCAGGCCCCCAATAACAGCTCTGCGGACTCTCAGGGAGCCGCGACCCACAGGTTGAAAATCACTGTCTAATATTTGCCATTCTTTCCATCTGCACAGTCCAATTTTTTTTTTATGTATTGCCTTATTCTGTATGAATGTATTATTTTGATTTATTATTAGTAACATAAAAACTGGACACCCATAAACTTTTAACTAATGACCGATATCCCTTCTGGTTAGAAAAACTTCGGTAGTATTCGAACTGGCGGAAAGACTCAATTTGTAGTTATTGCAAAGCTGCAGAAACTCGAAGTGTATCAAGTGTCGGAAATTCCGGAACTAGCGCATCGCGCCTTTGAAGTCTGCACGAGAGAGGTCGCGAAACCAGGCCACTTCATTAAGCAAGGTCGATAATAAAACTTGAAGTGGCATTTCATTAGCTGCAAATTTATGTCACCTGTTGGCTCACAAAGCAGTGAAATTACGGGCGAAGTGCAAAACTTCTGATTGAAACTGAACAGGGATTCGAGAGTTGTAAAGGGAAGGGATTGTTGCAAACGATGATGCAAGTGGAAGCTTCTTCTGTTTTAGTTGTTTAATTAGCATTTTAAAACGGGTGTCATTTATTGACATTACAATATATGCAAGATAGAGCAGAATTTATTGCACGAAAGAATGAATAATTATAAAAAATGTCTGCATACTAGAAATGTTATTTATTTGAAAATATTTGATGCTAATGGATTATTGTTTCTTAAAAATGACATTCGGTAAATGCCCTTTCTTTCGCTTCACGGTTCTGTTGTCGACTCTGAAAGATACCCATCACACGTGTCAGAATGTCCCACGAAATGGTCACAATTTCAATATGTATCGCAGCCTCCAATTCTCCAATTGTTTTCCGGCGAGTAGAGAAGATCCTCTCTTTGAGGCAGCTCCAAACGAAGAAATCTGAAGTTGATAGGTCGGGGGATCTGGAGGGCCACTGGACGTCGTCAAAGTGCGAAATGAGGCGGAGTAGAAATAGCTGACGTAATCTTCTCATGTTGATTCTGGCGATGTGGACGGTGGTTCTGCAGGGGAAGAATACACCATTGTTTTCATATAACCCCACAGAAAGAAATGTAATGGGGAGATGTTCGAGTATCCTGGAGGCCAATTTATAGGTCTTCCCCTACCGATCCACCGATTATGAACCATATGATATGGCCGGCGGTCGAGAACTAAAGACCTGTGTTTAATTCCGCGAATAGGAGTAAAACCGTAACTATTTTGTACACTAAGCGCTAGGATTCCGTAAGAGGAAGAATATTGTGATTTATTTTAAGATTTTCGCGCATATGTATTTCCTCCAGTATCCCGAGTAGTGAAAAAGTGCTTTGAGTATACAGTGTGTATGTCAGTGTGTGTGTGCGGCGATCTCTCCTAATTATTGAAGTGATTTTGTTCATACTCAACATCTAATGGTGTCCCTCAAGGCTCAATACTTGGTCATTCTTTTTATTACTTTAACCCTCCTGCTACCAAGGTTTATTATAACTTACTATTACCAAGTGAGGTAATATATTTACCACCATCAAAATCAAATACCAATCTTTGTTAAGCATTTGGAATATTTAACAATTTATGTATTATTAACTGTAGATCCTCAGAAATGTAAAAATGTAAAATAATCGTCCTATTTTTTTTAAATACTGGGTGTTTCAAAAGTTCCGTTTCATATTGCTGAAAATATACTCGTATGCACTGTAATGTGGGGCTATTTGACCACCGCGGGACTACTTGGACACAACGTGGCATATTCAGACATTACATTTTAATATCAACATTTTCAGTTACTTTTTTATTGTATTTTATTTTCCATTGTTACAGGTAGTTAATGGTTAAAAGTGGTGCGAACTTATGAAAAGACCCCAGGTTCGAAACCATACATCAATTAAAAAAAAAAAAAAAGAGGATATGGAAAAATAGATAGAGGCAGTTAGGGGAGGGATGTCGAAGAAGGGGACAGCAGAAAAATTTAAAGTATGATCGGCGTTAATAGAGAAGTTATTTGGAAAGAATCTGAAACCTGTTGGACATTCAACTGTTCTGAATAAGACTCAAGAGGAAGTTATTGCAGAAATCCTGGGAGTGATGGCTATTTTTATTTTTACTTATTTGTACTTTCAATTAGATGATTGTTTAGGTCAGTTGTAAATTTTTTGAATAAAGAATTTGTGAGAATAAATAAAAGTTCAATAAATCTTTGTTTTCATTTAAAATATTATATTATAGCAATAGAAATAGAATGTTTTATTTTCTCTGGCAGAGTTAAGACTATAAGGCCTTCTCTTACACTCAACCCAGCCTTAATCAATACAATAGTGACATACTTATTATAAGCACATATTGACAAAGATAATACACTAAGACTTCCGCCACATATTATGAGGTAACATGAGTACCTAATAAGCATACCAAACGTTTTATGCCTAAGACCAGTAACCGGGGCTCTTTGAACACCTAATATAAGTTTTTTTTTTTTTTTAAGTTTGTGAAAGATATTTTCCAATTTCTATGCCAGCTCTGTCATCTTGTAGGCCAAGTAGGTGCAGTGTATATTTTGCAACCGTTCTAATATAAAAGTCCCATCGAGAAATGTGCTAAATAGATATCCAAGTAGCCCCACTTTACGGTACATATCAGCCAGAACCTCGATCAAAGGTAAACTTATCCGTAAATCTGTTTCAAGTATATATTGCGGAGTTTATTTAAGTTTCACTCGCATTAGAGAAAGCAGAGATAGATACTACAGATTTCGATCTGCTGTCGAGTAAGACCCGTGAATATCACGGAAGCCATTATTTAGCTAACAGAACGCGCCTTCAGACCCAGGTCCAGCATACGTTGTCATTAGAAATCATTGGAGCTAGGCCGCTTAACTTTCTCTCTCGACAGACTTAATTAATGACGTAATTATATCCAACCTCATTATCGGAGTCTTCCTGCGTCGTCACTTGTCTTTTATAAAAAAACGCCTCGCAGGAACTTCAAATTGTCCTTTCTTTGTGTGAAACATCGTCCAAGATTTCTTCACGACAATGTTAAATGTTCTTTGCAATGTTTAAAATTACACTCGATTGACCTAGGAGAACCTGATTATACTGACTATTACACTTTTACTACGTCACACTACTTTTGACCAATAAAACGGTACGAAAGGACGTCTTTCAACCAATCATGGCTGCTTATCGCAAAATTTTATCGCGTCCCTAGCATTTGTTTAATTTTATCGCGTCCCTAGCATTTGTTTATTTTCATCACTAACCTACATTTGTTTCTTTGTTTGCCAACATTTCAAACTGCACTGGTCTGGACGTCAAAAAACAGAAAATTACAAACCACTCCAGTCGATGCACAGCACTTTCAAATATGACTCGCATTGGCATTCAAGAACAAGAATTAATAAAGATCACTGGTCATATATGAAGAGCACCATTCGGAAATCCTGAATAAGCTGACGGATACACCATGTACATCAACGAGTTCACTTCTTTTACGCACACGTCCAATATAACATCAACTCAACCACCAACCACCAAAACATTCAAATTTGAAAGTAGTACTTTCAATAATTGTTTCTTTTAAAATTATCCATGTTTATTTTTTATTTCATCATCGTTAATTAAAACGTTTCTTGTTTATTTCATCGTCCCTAATTAAAAATTTTCTAACACTTGTTTATATTATTTAGGTTATGTTTGTTATAGCTTCTGCTATATGATATTATGGATAGTCACTTATCAGAGATTGTTTAATACTAAGATTTATTGAAAATCATCTGTCAAGTGACGTTGATTACTGGGATCCGGATGATTGAAGTGGAATGCAACTGTTTTAATAAAAATGAAACTGAATCAACAAAGCCTTCTTGACTAGTAACAGTCCACAGAGTTCAATGATGATTCCATAGTTGGCACAAATGATATCGGTAACAAGAAAACATAATCATAAAACACTACTGCCATCTAGCGTAATGTTGAGATGGTACAATAATACATTTGAAGGCAGTTATATTTTCGTAAGCCAATTAATATTTTATTGTACACTTTGTTACTTCTAACTTTATATAGCCTACTTTCTTCTAATCGTGTAATAGTCAATTAAATCCCACTCGAGTTTTGATTTTCTCTAGATAAATCAAAACCTCTAGTGAGATTACGGTTGATAGTATATAGCATGATGCTTTAAAATTAATAACCAATTAATAAAGTTATAGGCCTAATAATTTTAGTAACTCTTTTTCCACCAACTCTTATTTGTAAGTACAGGTTTACTTATTATCGAAGCAGAGATGATGGTAAAAAAATGAACGTAGGGTAAACAAATGAACGTAAGAGAAAAAGAGGACTATAGTATACAGAATTTTTTTTCTCAAAACTAGATCTAATGGACTGAAACCCTTTCTATATTTATTGTTTGTATGCATCTGAAGTCTGATTAGTGTAATAAGTTATTAGTCAGAGATGTGTGCAATAGAGGTTGAAAGGAACTGGCCACTCTACCACATTATTATTATTATTATTATTATTATTATTATTATTATTATTATTATTATTATTATTATTATTATTAAGTGTTGTATTGCATGTTCCCCCGTATTGACTACATTCTCCTGTAACTTCATCCCTCTTACCCAAATATTTTCCTAAGCACCTTATTCTCGAACACCCTTAACCTCTGTTCCTCTCTCAAAGTGAGAGTGCAAGTTTTTACAAACATACAGAACAACCGGCAATGTAACTGTTTTATAGGTTCTAACTTTAAGTTCTTTTGAAAGCTGATTATGTGAGAAAAGGTTCTCAACCGAATAATAGCAGGCATTTTCCATATTTATTCTTCAATTTAATTTCCTCTCGATTCTCATTTATATTTGTTACTGTCTGTCTGACATATTTGAATCTGTCCAGCTTTTCAAAGGCTAAATTTTCAATTTTTATAATTCCCCTTGGAGGTTCATTGCCGTCCTCACATAAGCCCGCCATTGGTCCCAATCCTGAGCAAGATTAATCCACTCTTTATCATCATATCCCATCTCCCTCAATTCCATTTTAATATTATCCTCCCATCTACGTCTCGGCCCCCTAAGGTCTTTTTCCCTCCGGCCTCCCAACTAACACTCTATATGTATTTCTGGATTCGCCCATACGTGCTACATGCCCTGCCCATCTCAAACGTTTGGATTTAATGGTCCTAATTATATCAGGTGAAGAATACAATGCTTGCAGTTCTGTGTTGTGTAACTTTCTCCATTCTCCTGTAACTTCATCCCTCTTAGCCCCAAATATTTTCCTAAGCACCTTATTCTCAAACAACCTTAACCTATGTTCCTCTCTCAAAGTGAGAGTCCAAGTTTCACAACCTTACAGAACAACCGGTAATATAACTGTTTTATAAATTCTAACTTTCAGATTTTTTGACAGCAGACAGCTTCTCAACCGAATAATAACAGGCATTTCCCATATTTATTCTGTGTTTAATTTCCTCCCGAGTGTCATTTATATTTGTTACTGTTGCTCTAAGACATTTGAACTTCTCCACCTCTTCAAAAGATAAATTTACAATTTTTATATTTCCATTTCGTACAATATTCTCGCCACGAGACATAATCATATACTTTGTCTTTTCGGGATTTACTTCCAAACCTATCTCTTTACTTGTTTCCAGTAAAATTCCCGTGTTTTCCCTAATCGTGTGTGTATTTTCTCCTAACATATTCACGTCATCCGCTTAGACAAGCAGCTGATGTAACCCGTTCAATTCCAAACCCTCTCTGTTATCCTGGACTTTCCTAATGGCATACTCTAGAGCGAAGTTAAAAAGTAAAGATAATAGCTTGTCTTGTGTGTACAGGAATAAAATAGGAAAAAGGACTACGTCTACGCCCCAGTTATTTTTTATACATCTGTTGTGATTACAATATTTGACGAGTAAGTTCATGGCAACTGAGTAGTGAAGACGGAGGGAGTAGTTCAATCCTGTAGATTTCCCGTTTGTTCCTGACGTTAAATCAACGTGGGTGATGGTCTCTATTCAACGTACGTAATCTGTCTCAGTAGACAGGAACTGATGCAACAAGATACACCACTTGTCATGTTTGTTCTGGTTAGGAAATGTTCTATTTTAAGTCATCTGGCAACACAAACTTCAGAAAAAAAATTATCACTTGACTGAAGAGACGATTACCGTTTTAAACGAGTCCAACAGATGGAGTTGTCACAACAAATCATCCCAACGGAGCAGAGCCGTATCGGGTTGCCAGGCTGTGTCTTCAGAAAGGTAATAGGACCCTCACAAGTCCTCTGCCCGGGGAGAAGAGCGTTTATTTAAACACATCGGCCCATTAGGGAGGGCGCGGGGTTGCTGACAGTGATGTATCGTATTTACACGAAACTGTGGGGGATGGGAGGGCGACCTCTTATCGAAATTTCAACTCTGGCATCCAGTGACTTTTCTGCTTCCTAATCTGCCCCTCTCCCACACATCATTGCGCCCGTTTTGCCTTGCTTCAAAGCGTTTTAGCTTCTGATGTAGATCATCGCTAAGGAAACTTTAGTACGGCCATTCCGTGAGTGAAGACACAAACCAGCTTTACGTTAAGAAGGGAGGGAAATTAATATTGTTTTACTTTTCCAGCAAACTTGGATATTTTGTTGTACTAGTGTCAGATATTCATTTGTTCACTATTGTTATGGCAATATTAGAACGAAAACAAAGAAGAGTCAAAATAGTCCCCGTTAAGGCCTATTCATAATCCGCCTTCTTTGGTTCTTCTGAATGGAGTTACTCGTGCTCTATTCAAGAAGCTGTAAAATATCTGGGAATATTATTAGATACCATAGAAGTGGGTAAAGTCAATCAGTGGGTGTAAAATCGATCATTTGCTATTTTTATTGAAAATTATATATTTTTACCAGTTACTTGTTAAAATTTTGTTATGCTGACTTCATTGCCTGACATTGCAAATGTAAGCGAGAGGGACAACAAAAAGCCTGCGAATGCCAACAATGGGAACACTGTGTAATTACCGTTGAAGTGAAAATTGTTATTTTCAACTTTTTCTCTTAAATGGAAACAAAGTCTTACAAGCTCTAAATTATAGTCAGCAGTGAAAGGAGACAGGAAGTATACGTAAGTAGGGTAGACCGGGGGAAATCGGGTCACGGGGAAAATCGGGTTGTTTTAAATTACGCGCTTATAACTTGTCGACCAAACAGAAAGAAATCGCTCCACTGGCAAGGATGTGCTGACATCTACCAGAAGAAATGACTACTTCATGCTGCGAGCCCAGGACGAGCTGCAGTTGAGGTTTGGATGTGTTCTTTGTTGGTGCTGTTGCTGACTGCTCGCTAAACAATCGTCTGATGTAAGTATTACATATTCAACTTTAAGCATTTAATGCATTTATTATGGTATTACTTAAAGTCCAATGACTTTCTATCTTAATATACACATCAATAAGTAGGATTATTAAATAAACTTGCATCTTTTATGTAATAACAACATGCATTGATTGCATTTATTGAACATGCAATTTGGGGTAATTCGGGTCTCTTCTAGAGGGGTAAAGCGGATCATTATTTCTTTTCATTGATGGGTAAATTTCTTCACACTGTTTGTGTATATATAGTAGCGTATCACTTTTCCATGAGTGCTGTAGAACAATGTTAATCAAATGGTGGGTCGCGACTCAGTGGTGGCCCGCAATATGAATGGAAGTGAGGCACAAGTAGGCTATTGTAATAGTTTATCACACAGATACGTTTTTAACCTAACAGTTTACGGATATAATAATTGATGGGTCATACTCGAATATTATTTAATGACATTTAATGCCAAGTAGAGCATAGTGTCCCAAATTGCAGTGCTGCTAACACGAGAAAATCGTTGACACTATGACAGTTTTAAAATATGTACAAATGACCTACTCCTTTTATTTAGTAGGCCTATAGGCTAATTTACTCTTATTTATTTATTTATTCATTCATTCATTCATTCATTTCTTGTTATTTATTTAGTTATTTATCTATTTATTCATTTCTTGTTATTTATTTATTTATTTATTCATTCAACAAATTAGTCGAGTAGCATGAAAGAAAGATAGATATATTATAAATGCGTCAGTGATATACTGTAATATTACAAAACGTCAAACTTACTAATTTATATTGCTATTTTCAGATGCCACGTACTTATGTTAAGAAAACCACACATGGTTCTTGGTCAAAAGTTGCTATGGAGGAAGCTGTTACATCTATAAAGGAGGGAAGGTATTCCATAAGAAAAGCAGCAAACGTTTTTGGCGTGCCCTTCTCAACACTTCAGCGAAGAACATCTGCTTCTGAAGATTCCCCAGTGTTGACGGTAGGGCGTAGACCTGTGTTATCCCTTGATGTTGAACGAGCACTAGCGACAAGATTGATATATTTATCCAAGAGAGGCTTTGGTTTGACTCCAAAAACTGTCCGTAAATATGCATACCAATACGTATCTACACGTGAAATCCAACACAATTTCAACATTCAAAATGAAATGGCAGGTGAAGATTGGTTTCAGGGATTTTGAGACGTAACCCTGAACTTTCACTTAGGAAACGAAGGTCTTTCCCGAGCTAGAATTAATGGGATGACACGTGATAATGTGGACCAGTTTTATGAGCAATTAAAGAAATTGACAATCGAGTGCAATCTTGAAGGAAGACCCGAGTGCCTCTACAATCAAGATGAAACTGGTCTACCTATGAACAATAAGCCGCCTAATGTGGTTGCTCAGAAAGGCTCTCGTGACGTTGTTTCATTGACGAATGTGGAACGTGGGAAAATGTGACAGTTATGGCGTGTGTTTCAGCCACAGGTGCATATATCCCGCCCTTTGTAATATTTAAAGGGAAGAGGATGAGAGCTGAATTCAGCGACAACATGCCAGCAGGAACAGAGGTATGCATGACAGAATCTGGATGGGTGAATGAAGAAGCTTTTGGAAAATGGTTGAAGCATTTTAATAAGCATAGAACGCCAGGCAAAGTAATTCTCATCTTGGATGGACATCATTCTCACACTTCGTTTGCAACAGCTGATTTGTGCGAAAAATATGGCATTGAAGTCTTGCTTTTACCGCCACACACAACACATGCACTACAGCCCCTTGATGTCTGCATTTTCAAGCCACTGAAGAGCTATTACAATTCACACGGAACGTCATGGCAGCACTCTAATCCAAATAGAGCAATATCAAAATTGAGTTTCGGCAGTATTTTCAAAAAAGCCTGGGACTCTGCAGCAACAGTGGGAAATGGAGTAAAGGGCTTTGAAGTAACTGGCATTTACCCACTTAACAGAACAGCTATTGCAAGCCACAAATTCGTATCAGAATTTGGACCCAACCAAGACAACTCATCAGTAGGCCTAAACGATGTGTCACCAGAACCAAAATCACCTGAGCAACCCCCAATTCATCGCAACTCAGTAGGCCTACCGCAACACCTGAAGCATCCACTAGTCATGAAGACGTCAGAAGTTTGTTACCATCTCCAGCAAAGATAACACCAATGAAACGTAAGAAACCATCAGACCTACTTCCTTGGTATTAACTTCACCAGAGAATATTTCTCATCTGAAAGCCAAGGCGGCCGAAACTAAGAAGAGAATCGCCAGAGTTCAAAAGAAGGGGGATATAAAAAAGAAGAAACAGAGTGTTAACATTATCTGCGATTCAAGTGAAGAAGATGAAGAGACAGAAGAGCAAAAAGACGAAGATGAAACAGAATCGGTCTGCAACTTCTGCAAAATGTCATACAACGATGACAGAAGTAGTCATGCAGGTGATTGGATTCAGTGCCAGAAATGTAAACTGTGGTACCACGAACGCTGTGTTAATGCTTTTGGACGTAAACAGTTCGTATGTGGAATATGTATGTGGAAAAAGTGAAATTTCTTTCTGACTCGATTTACCCCAGCATTGATCCAGTTTACCCCGTATCATTGGGGAAAATCGGATCAGAACAGACTTATGTTTAACATTTATTATAATAAGTTAGGAGATCATCATGCAGTCTGTTAAGCACCTCTTAGATGCTTCAATATATGTATTTTGTATTGGTTATATAGTTTGTTTAATAAAATTTCATTTTTACCAAAATAAATCAATTCATTTGAAAATTGACCCGATTTCCCCGGTCTACCCTACTTTTCGTTGAGATTGTATCCTGAAATAATAGTTTTGCAGTTCGTAAATGTTAGTATTGAAACTTATTATTTTAAGAAAACTTGTACCTTTGTAGGGTTAAGTAAATCATGACATTGACTACTGGAAACTGATAGGACCAGCAGGAAGAATAAATTGTTCACCGAAATACATCCAACTAACACTTATAAACAGAAAAGTGTCATAGTATAGCTTATATTGATGGGATAGTGGGGAAAGAGGAAGACGAAATTATGGTGAATTTATTGTGTAAGAGAAGCACTGCCAAAGGAACATATTTTGTACACTCCTCTGTACCTGACTATGGGAACAACGTAGTTTCTAAAATGACATGAGGAGGGGAAGATTTCAAATAACATCTGATATAAACCTAAGCAATGTTGCATTGCATTTTAGATTATAATTGAAGGGCGGTATTTCAATGTGAATTTTGAATTCTTAAATCTTTGTTTGTTGGTATGTGAAATATTAAAATGTGTTTTTATATTTTATAAGTTGGCAATCATAGTCACGATTGTACAGTGCAGACCTATAGGCCTAATTGTATCGAATAGTATGATCACAGTAACAAAAGATACACTATATAATGCTATATGCATATATTGAAGATTATTATTGTTTTTACACCCCTTATAACAAATAAAATATATGTATTACATTTAATTTTTTTAAATCATAAACAGTGATGGACTTTACTCTGCAATATTTTAAAATCGATCTTAAACTAAAAATTCAATGGTGATCGACTTTACCCTATTTAAGCAGGTAACTTCGATCACAAGCCAAATAAAAAAAAACAGTTTTTTTTTATAGATTGTAATTCAATTCTTGTAACGTGTCTTCATAAGTGAAGGATATGACGACAAAATGCTATTTTCTGAGGAACTTCGCTACATTGCATAACCTCAATATCATTAAAAAATTGCAAAATTTTGATCGACTTTAGCCTCTTCTACGGTACGAAACTGACATGGAATGCCCACAGAACTCGTATTGTTATGCTAGCCTCTTCCAGAATTCGAAAGTTATGCCCTTTGATTAAGGGTAGACTCCACTGAAAATCATGAAAATTTTCCAGAAAAATTTATTGGCTACTTCGCTTCTTTAAAATGTATATTTTAATACTCCAAATGGATTTATTTTAATTCCGATTACAAATATGTTTACACAGACATCAACACAGACATGGAAATACTACACATCCAACCAAAACGCCAGAAACTAAACACACTAGAACAATATGAAATATACAGACACACAAAAGCACATCCTAATGAAACTCTCAACACACAACTCAATTTCAGAACACACACTCTTTGACTCTACATTATACCACACAAACACACTCTCACAGGAAACAAAACAAGAGACGTCAAGACCAACAACGACCAGTTCTGAGGATGACCCATAATAAGTCGAAACATGTAAACCACGTACGATAGAATTTAACACAAGAAAGTCATATATAATACATATTCCGAAATATGTTTAATTGTTTTTTAATTAAGGCTTAAGGGGCGTGGCATTTAAAGAGCTGTCGAAATAATTTTTTCAACAAAGATTTTTTTACAAATTTCTGATTACAAATCTAGTAATTTTTTTTTATAAAGTTGGCTCCCTTAAGTTACTACATTGTAGCAGAGGAGAATTTTAGTAGGAATGTCTTACCTAAATAGGCCTATTCATTTTATTTTCGAATCCAATTTTCCATAAGGTAGGTTAGGTTAGGTAACGGTGTCTAGGGAGGGTTAGGGACGACTCTTTACATGTCGGCCATGCCGAGGCTTATTGTGCACTCCGAATTTATGGGATGAATGAGGATGAGGTGTACCAGCCCACCGGTGGCATGTGACTATACCCGCTCACCCACTGAAGGGCCCTCTACTCTCTCCGCCCTAAGTTCATACCGCCAAGGTGACGTACAGCGTATTCCGAATCTCACCGGACCGGTGGACAACAATGACGTCACGCTGCAGCGAAATAGGAAAAAAACTGCTGGAAGGTTCGATGGCTATCATGGTGGCTGTACAAGTTGCATAAACAATTTATTTCTTCGAACCGGTAGTAATAACTGGTCCGTTGACATGTTCGCTCATAAGCCATTAACATATTGTTTTTACTTTGTGCTCATTACAAACAATACACACCGCCATGACACAACAGTGCACGATGTCATTCGTCTGCTAATCCGCGCCCTATACACTGATGGGGTCCACATCTGTGGAGTAACGGTTAGCGCGTCTAGCCGCGAAACCAGGTGGCCCGGGTTCGATTCCCGGTTGGAACAAGTTACCTAGTTGAGGTTTTTTCCGGGGTTTTCCCTCAACCCAATATGAGCAAATGCTGGGTGACTTTTGGTGTTGGACCCCGGATTCATTTCACTGGCATTATCACCTTCATTTCATTCAGACGCTAAATAACCTAAGCTGTTGATAAAGCGTCGTAAAATAACCTACTAAAATAAAAGTAAAAATAAATAAAAAAATTCACTGATGGAGACTGCCACCACCTCTGCAAGCTAATGGAACCGGTGCGACACCGGTATAGCATCAGTGACGTCATCGTTGAAATTCGGAACATCGTGATGCCATCAAATTTCTCAGCGCTGAGATTCGGAATACGCTCCAAGCAACACAGAATCCATTCCAACGTCCTTCCAAGGTATCGAAGCGCCCTTGAAAGTGCTCTTAAGGAATGAATCCTGGCAGAGATATTACTGAAGACTGGGAACCCAGGAACGGTTGCGGACAGGACGCCCCCTCCAGTAAGCGAACGAAGACCTGCGTCTTGACCTGAATATGTCTTTGAAATGAGATGAAGAGGATGAAAGATATGAAATCTAAATTCTTTTTCTATATGTGAGAAGGGAAATGGACCGTGGCGATGAAAATTCCAAGCCAGCATTTGCCTAAGTAACTGTGGAAAGCCAAGGAAAAACAGTCAAGTTGGTGGGTCAGGGAAATCCGTAAGTTCATTTTTCTTTATTGAACTCCAACTTTTTGGTGTGAAATATTAATCAGTATTATCCTCAACAATATGGTATTAGAACAGGTGCGACATTTTAACTATTTGGGGTGTGATATATCTTTCAATGAGGAGAGAGATCTCAAACAAAAGGTGCATAAATTTCAAAGTATATGTGGCACCATAAAACGAACATTAAGAAACAAAACACGAAGAGACACGGTTTTAAAATTATATAAAACAATGGCAGTACCAGTATTGACTTATGGAGCAGAGACTTGGGCCGTGAACAGAAGTGATAAAAGAATAATAGAGACAGCTGAAATGAGATTTTAAGAAATGTCGCTGGCTGTACTCTTAGAGATCACATTAGAAGTGAAGATATAAGAGCACACCTGAATATTTTTTGTTTGAATAAGAGAATTGAAGAAAATCAAGTTCAGTGGAAGGAACATATATCCCGGATGCAGGATGAAAGATTAGTAAAACAGATTCTGCAATATCGCCCAATAGGGGTGCGTGATATCGGCAGACCTAGGCGTCGTTGGAAAGACAACTTCTGAGACGAAATAGGCCAAATGGCCTATCTTGTTGTTGTTGATGGTGATGATGATGATGATGATGATTAATCAGTCTGGACAAAATTTTTACTACAAGTATTTATGAGATAGCTGCATGTTTCTACGCATTTATTTTGTAAGAAATACTGCTAGTTTATTAATATATATTTTTTTCATGAAGTATAGAAGAAAAACATTTTTAAAATTAAAACTGAACAGGCATCATCATTGTTTACTATGCTACGGTACGGTTACTACCATTCATTGAATTGGAGTCGAACTGTAAATAAAATAATATTTTTCCAAAAGTCGTAACTTCATTAGTTATGGTTTTATTTAAAACAGACTTACAATAAATTACTAAAACATTAAATTTATTGTAAGACATACAATATAATATCTACAGTAGTTTGAGATTATGAGTGAAGACAAAGATTTCAGATGCATCTGCCTACAAGATAGCGTCTTATAAGATACCTGAATGAAAAGAACTCAAAATTCACAGGATAGTTACAGAGCTTGAGAGATTTAAAGATAAGATTATTATAAATTATTTACCACTAAAATATTAATCTTCACAACACATAACATTT
Source organism: Periplaneta americana (assembly GCA_025594305.2). Taxonomy (NCBI): domain Eukaryota; kingdom Metazoa; phylum Arthropoda; class Insecta; order Blattodea; family Blattidae; genus Periplaneta; species Periplaneta americana. Next base: position 184,793,859 of record JAJSOF020000005.1, on the reverse strand, counting down.
ATTATATAGATATGAATTGTAAAATACTGCTAGAATTTATGAAAAATATCGGAACATGAAGTAACAGTGATGAACTTAGTGTAATTGGTAAGTGAAATATGTACACAAAACATGTATAATATTAATATGGGATATCAATAACAACAAATTCAAGGTGTCTTCAAATATCAGACTGTACAGTTTTAACAGTACGTGATTGGAATGTGAATGCTGTTTTTGTGACACAAAAATGGTAACCCTCCAGAAATGCTCAACTGAAGGAGGCAGATTGTTCTTTGATTCACGGCTTTTGTGAGAGATATACAGGGTGATTCAAAAGTCCAGCGACATAGACAATCTCTAGAACTATAACTAGCGGAAAAGGCACTAATTTGGCAGCATTGGTAGTGGGTAATGTCCACTGTTATTAAATGTCCTGTATCAAAAATGTCCACAGATGGCCGTTATCTTAAATGTCTACAGTCATTAAATGGCTATTATATAAATGTTCTGAGTTATTACGTGTATGGTATCATGAATGCCAGAACAATATTTATCAAAATGTGAATAAATCATTGAACAATGAAGTGTAAGTTTAATTTACAATATTCTGTACCGGTAATTAATTTTATTGTCTAAATTTCTACTGCACTGGGGTCAGCATGTAGCTTCGTATGATATGAAAGTGCCCGCAAATATTGTTTCACATTATTATTGTCTTCATATTGATTGTATCGGTATACAGTTCCTTCAATTCGCCGTTGATTTGTTTCTTGTTCAGTGGATGTCTTACGTTTATGTGACCGTATCCAATTTGGATTAAGTTAATGGACTCTGTCTAATTCTGTTATTGTATTATGTTTTCTACATATATATATATATATCCAAACAGGCCTATTGACATGATAAACCATTTTTTTTTATTTAGAGTGAAGACCTTCCATTACATTACTGGTTCTATGACTACCAGGGCCGCCGACAGAATTTATGGCCCCTATGCAATAATGTACTCGGACCCCCGTTCAAAAAAGTAACAATTACAAGTTACCAGTTATTCTAACCATAATAATTATTTGTAAAATAAATAAGAGATAACCCCATACACGGATACAAAGATAAAGAAAAAATACACTTTTATTACATTGAAAACTTTTAGCTAAATTTCACATTAGCACAATCTATTATATTCATAAACACCTGTAATTTCTAACTTGCAGTCCAGTATCAACAAACAATTGTCCTTGACGTCACTGATGCAAAATCATCAATTATATCACCAAAATTTAAAGACCTAGCAAGATCGCTCTCCAGACTAAGGAGCCAAGGTTACTCAGTCGTTCTTGACACATTGTTTATCTGAATACATTTTTATTTCCTTCATTTTGCTGAAGGATCTTTCAGCATCAGCAGCTGTCACAGGAATTGTATAGAATATTCTAATGGCTATGCAAATATTTGGAAATAAACTGTCCAGTTTTAATTCCCTCAGATTATTTAGGAGATTCATAGGTTTCAGTGGGGTTGGCCCTAAATTAGAGGCATGAATTGATTTTAAATATTTTGGCTCATCACTGATCTCTTTGTTAATGTCTTCATAATATTTTTCAAGCAGTCTAGCACCCGTATTAATATCTTCCAATTTTTTCTGTCTCTCCTTCTGCTTCTCACCTCCCTACTTATGTCTGTACTTGTCCATTGTGCAGTTAAACTATAACCGGTAACACTAATGAACAGAATTTACTAGACAAACGACAACGAAAAGACGAAAGTTTCGACACGAAACATACAATGTGGGTACTGAAAAGGAAACGTGATCCTGTGACTTCGGTTTGGGAGCGTCCATTAGCATATTGCGGTGGTAGTTAAAAAGCACAAGCCAATAAATAATTTAACATGTTCGGTACAAGAGACGGGAACATAGTTCAGGCAAATGCCGGGGCCCTCAAGTGTCGTGTGGGTGCAGGTTAATGCGGGAAACTGATATTCTATTATATAAAAGTAAAATATCTACATATAAAGTGGTAGTTTGCATTAATTCTACTATTGTTGAATTAATATGTCAAATTTATGTAACAAATGTTCTTATAAAATTGTATAGTACCTGTATGTATCTACGAATAATTATTCATGATAATAAAAAGTAATCAGACTCACTTAATCTGACCGGCCCTTATTGCTCACGGGCCCATATTCACTCGCCCTCTTTGTACCCCCTTCTCGGCGGCCCTGATGACTACCTTGTAACGTTTTATTACTAGGTTATTTTAAGATGCTGAATCAAGTACTGAGTTATTTAGCGTCGATGGAATTGTGATAGCGAGGTGATATTTGGCGAAAAGGCTCTTTGAAAAATAATATTAAATAATGATCACTGTAGACCTACATCACATATATTGGGTATTTTGATTTGTGAACATTTCTGCATATTGTACATTTTGACTAGTGGCCTTATTTTAGTGGACATTTTTGTAATGGACTTTCTGTATATTGGACTTTGTGCTGTGGACGAATTGACCTGGAATGCTAGCGTCTGAGTGAAATTAATGTGATAATACCAGCGAAATGATTCCAGGGTCCAGCGCCAAAAGTTACCCAGCATTAGCTCCTAATTAAATGACATTATAATATTACACGAAAATAAGAGGTTGTTAGTGAAAACTTACAGACTTAGCGACGATATTGTAAAGCAATTTGATGAAAATTTCGAATACAGGGAACGAAATGATGAAAAGCTGTGAACCAATTGGACACTGAATTCCTTATGGAAACAACTAAATATTCCCGAGTCCGTGACGTATCACAACTTTCAGTCACAGAAATGAATTGCGCTGTACTTACATTGAGGACTGAATGATCTGTATTTCGATTGTGGTAAAAAGTTTCCGGCGCTTGTCTAACTTAGTCGTCTGTCTTCATCCTTGAAATATATCCTATGTTTAAGCATTTTCACAGTCTGATTATAAGGTACTCGTACCAAATAACGCCACCTTAACACTTCAGTCATTCTTGCTCTGGAAATAAGTTATGTACAAACACGAAAGTTATGAAATAGAAACTGTAATCTTATCTTTACAAAATAGCACAATTAAAATGGATATATTATATACCGAACAAGAATTAGAACTCAAACAGGAAAATTTTGTAAACAGGCGTTATTAGGAGCAGGTTGTCCAATTAACGCCACCTATTTTCTAGTAACCTATACACTTATAATTGTTAATGAATTATTTTTCCTATGCAACACAAATTGAACTAAGCGACTAAATTTGAGTTTCTGTTAATAAAAGATACAAAATCACTCAATACTAATGAAAGATTCTTGATCTGAAACTGAAACACCAGATGGATTAGGAAAATATGTTTTCCAGTGACTCCTTACTTTAAAAAGAAGAGACAATGTGACACAGTTGAAAGTTATTAAACACAAAAGCATTTACCTTAGTTTAATATGAATGTTTTCCAATAAGTAAAACAAAAAAATTAAGTTACGTAAAATAAAAAAAATAAGAGTTCGATAAGCAATTGAACCAATATCATCACTGCACATTCTGAACATTTGTAAGTTGAAAGCTTAGTGATTTTCCTGATGTTTTCACACTGATGCTGTACTGTCAGCCTTAGTAGTAACATAACCTAAAATTTTGTCTCTAGACCTTTAAAGCCACATGGCGTTAAAGCGCTACTGAGTACTTGATAACATGACATGCCTGTTTCTCTAACATTTTCAAATTTTATAGATAGGAAATACTTTGTATACATAGAAGAATGATTAAGGATCACGAAAATATATAGGTTAATATAGTTATTATTTGCTCAACAGACAAAATAAAATATTGCCTCTTATCTTGATACAAGAACAGCCATTCACTATCAACACACAACAGGAAAATGATGGAATATAATGTCACTCGTAAATGTCAGCGGACAGCTAGTAACTCATTTCATCACTAGATGGCAAGCGAATGCAGGCTACAGTAGTGCACTACCGAAAACTTATGTCGTTAACAAATTTTAATAGGGTGGAGTTAAAGGTATACATGGCGTTATTTGGCTCAGGGACCTTATTAATTATCAGCGAGTTACTTCAGAAAGAAGTGAAAGATGTTCCATATAAAATCTCTAAGTAGCTTCAATACCGCATGTCCTGCATTATTAATAGATGAAATAAATTTATAAATAACTGCAACTACACTGAGTATGGGTGTCAAATACAAACGTGGAAGCGGCTTCTTTGCTGGACATTTTCTCGCTGCCACTGACAGATTATGTGGTGGAGGTATTGCAGAAAGCATCGTTACAGGTCGCAAAGTGACTGCAGTAACTGGTCCTCCTTTTTGAGTGACTGGTATTGCAGGTTGCATAGTTTCAGGACGCAATGTGACTGCACTAACTGGTTCTTTTTATTTTGCCCGAATAACCAGGAGAAACTGAAAATGAAAATATTTATCTTTTACGTTATTAAATATATTTGAAATGAACTTGAAGGGCCTGAGATAAAATGGTGTTTGTTGTTCTGTGATTCTTGGTCCTTCAGTTGTCGCATTGCTTAAAATGTAATCTTGATAGTGATCTTCATTGAGTAATTTCATGTTTTCCAATACATATTCATTGGGAATTCTGCGTGCAGCGTTGATGTTCTTCATTAGAATTGCCGACTGTTTAGGTGTGCGAGTTCTAACAGGGTTGTCGAAATCCACGTGGTATAAACCGTATTTCCTCCTGAAAATATCCATAATACATTAGAACACATGATGGTCTTTTGATAAAATTCAAGAAATCGCAAAGTGTAGTATGCCATTAGGAAAGTCCAGGATAACAGAGAGGGTTTGGAATAGAACGGGTTACATCAGCTGCTTGTCTATGCGGATGACGTGAATATGTTAGGAGAAAATCCACAAACAATTAGGGAAAACACGGAAATTTTACTGAAGCAAGTAAAGAGATAGGTTTGGAATTAAATCCCGAAAAGACAAAGTATATGATTATGTCTCGTGACGAGAATATTGTACGAAATCGAAATATAAACATTGGAAATTTATCTTTTGAAGAGGTGGAGAAGTTAAAATATCTTGGAGCAACAGTAACAAATATAAATGACACTCGGAAGGAAATTAAACACTGAATAAATATGGGAATGCCTGAGATGCTTTTATCATCCAGTCTGCTGTAAAAAAATCTGAAAGTTAGAATTTTTTAAAACAGTTATATTACGGGTTGTTCTTTATGGTTGTGAAACTTGGACTCTCACTTTGATTATTTATTTTATTTTAAGGTGTTTGAGAATAAGGTGCTTAGGAAAATTTGAGGCTGAAGAGATGAAGTTAAGGAGAATGGAGAAAGTTACACAACACAGAACTGCACATTTTGTATTTTTCACCTGACAAATTAGGAAATTAAATCTACCACGTTTGAGATGGGCAGGGCATGGTTTCACGTATGGGCGAATCCGGAAATGCATATAGAGTGTTAGTTGAAGGATAGGACGGAAAAAAGACCTTTAGGGAGGCCGAGACATAGATGGGAAGATAATATTAAAATGGATTTGAGGGAATGGGATATGATGATAGAGACTGGATTTAATCTTTTCAGGATAGGGACCAATGGCGGGCTTATGGGAAGGCAGCAATGAACCTCCGGGTTCCTTAAAAGCCAGTAAGTAAGTAAGTATTATTTATTCCTCCCTCTGTAAAAATATAACACAGTGGCATGTGAAAATATACAAGATTTTGAAATAGTATATTACGATACAAGGTTGGAAAGTGCTTTTTACAAAATTAAGGAAAAGTTTTAAAAACTCGTTTTGCTCGTTTTTCAATTTCCGAGATTTTTAATGCACTTCGCAAACATGTAATGTACAGTATTTTTTGCACATAGCATATTTTGAAAATTATATTTTTACAACTTTTAATATACAGTACGTACATTACACTATGAACAGCTGACTGATTTAGCAGTCTGGCCAACGTACAAACTTCACCATCAACTTCAATATGAAGGGGTAAAACTGATTCAGGTACTTGTAATATTTCGTGTTGAATTGGAGTAATTTTTATTTATTTTCGTTAAGTGAAGTTTTGAATTGTTTAAATAAAGTTCAATTTATTTCAAATGCAGAAATTTATTTCGTATATTAATTAACAATGCCTTTGGCGTATAAATTTTATATGCATTGTAGGATTGTAGCATATAGGTATATAGGTAGGTAGGTAGGCATAATATATGCATAGGCATGGTCAAATATATACAATTATAATTTAATTTAAAATAAGTCAAATATAAAAAAAACAATTATTCATTTCGAGGGCCCATGTAGAAACACAATTTTGTTAATTTCGTTTGTATATAATTCCTAAATTTGAGAGAATTTGTTGTATATTTGATGTTATCAGGCAAACTGTTGTATATTTTGATACCAAAGACCATATAGGTTCTACTAGTGTTTGTAAGATGGTGATGAACTGGAGTAGTTAAACTATTTTTGTTACGAGTATCTTAGGTATGGAAGTCAACAATTTTACAGAAAATCGGAGCAGACGCTTTTTTATGGGTTTAGCCGTAAAACAATAAACATATATAAACCATAAAGGTTAGAATATTATATTGTAAAAAATGTTCCCTCAAAGTTCCTACTGAGGTCAACGCCCACTATGCATCTGACAATACACTTTATGGCTAAATAGACGTGTTTGATATCACCATAAATTGATCGGCAGAAGGATCAAAAGGGTTCATTCTTGATCCCACAATCCGTTTCGAGATGCAACATTGAAATTCAACGGAACGTTTTTCTTTCCGCAGGTCGTTGTCATTAAGAAGATGTCAAAATGTCCACCTCCTGTTGAATCAGACAATACCGTTCGGTGAATTTCAATTTTTGAAGGCTCATGTTCGGAAATGCCCGTGGCACATGCAAAAGAATTTAAAATTTTGATGCAACGATTGATGTCATAGGATCTCATGTGTTAAAATCATCTCTTAGCTATCATTCAGTAATCATTTGTCCCCAAAAACAAATACCATTGTAAAAGCCTTGACTCGACGTTTCGAAATAATAAGACATTAATGCATCGTGATTTTTATCGTTTCAAAACTCTGATTTGATAACAAATGCTATTTTAGAAATTAAACTTGTGCAATGGGGTTCCAAGACAAACAATCATCAAATGTAACGCCCAAGAATTTAGTAGTTTCCCATTTTTTTTTATTGATCTTGAATAGAACAGAAGGCAGTGGTTTTCATTACAACTATAGAGCAGTTATTTGTAATATTTCAACATACTTGTCTAAATTGGCAATTCTGAATTCAGTAAAATCAACTTTCAATCGTGGCGGCCGTTTGCAGTGATGACGAAAAATATTTTCACCCAGGCCTGGTCTAGACTACTCAACTGTCGCAGACAATTAGCATACGTATTAGAAGTTGCTTTGGAATTCTTTCATTCCATATTATCGACATGGAAATTAGCAATTTAGTCTGAAATAATTTTTAGAATTCTATATTTGTTGCATTTCTTTTCTGGTATATATGAATTCCTGTTAATATATTTAATAATTTCTTTTAATTAGTCACTAAGATTGTTCCACAATCACACAAGTTGCTGTGTAGAGGTGTAGAATTGTACAGCTAAGTACCTAAAGCCAATGCCTGGATTTTTAATAAGTCTGGACTATCTACATCTGAATGGGTAACCTGCCTCAAAATGAATGCCAATTTAGCAGCAGTTAGAGGAGTACCTGGTAGCTCTTTGGACGGATCCCGGTGCAGACATGGCTGCCCGGAGACTGAAACCCTTGCCCACGTCCAAGGTCAGTGTAGCAGAGGTTTACTCCTCCGAAATGCCAGACACCATCATGTTCGATCCTTAATTGCAACTGCTTTAAGAAAAAAGTCTTGGATAGTAGAAGAGGAAGTCTTTTGTCTTGCTACTAATGGCTCCTCTAGACGTATTGACATCACAGCGTATTCCCAGACTACCAAGAAAGGATATATAATTGATCCTACCATAAGGGTTGAAACGGGGAGTAGCCAGCCGGAGGATGTCAATCAAGAAAAGATCAACATTTATCTGCCAACAGTTGATTACTTCAAAGCAAAATACCAGCTTGAAAACATTGAGGTGATTGGTCTTCTTATTGGAGCTCGTGGTGTGATTCCCAAGTTCTTTGAAAGCTTCAGGAAGACTTTTGAACTACCACAGACACTTACTGATGACATCATAACTTCAGTTTTGAAACGCGCTTGCCAAATTCTGAGTCATCATATTCACTCTGTTAATTTTTTTATTCACTTTATAATTCATATATGTTTATTTTAATTTTATTTCTACAAAATTTATGTAAACATTTAATATTGTAAAATCATGTAGGAGAGTATACTGAGTCCTTCTGGGCTACCTCCAATGGGGGCAGTTATTATTATTATTATTATTATTATTATTATTATTATTATTATTATTATTAGACTATTATATTTTATGTTATTGAATATATTTAGAAGAAATGTGTGCGGAAACTTACGTGTACCCACTGGACCATTCCAGAACATCCACCAGACTCCAAACAATGTATCCCATGATATTGATGCGGTCCTCCTGAATTGCTTTCAAAATTTCAACGAGAAGGACCTGTTGAAAGCAACAGACGTATTACAAGTTATTAAATACAGTATTTGACAGCATGTTTCGAATATCCTTTCACAAAATTATTATCTACCGAGGTACAAAGCAATTGGAAAATCACGGATATAGTAAAAAAAAAAAAGGTTAAAAATGTAGATATGTTTCAGCACTACCACCCCTGTCATTTGTCACCGTTATCGTCAGCATCTTTGGTTGTTTCATACCAATACTCGACTTCCATTTCACGTATAGGACTATAGGTCCATTTCGTATTCAAATTATTTAGCGTTTTCAGAATCGTCGAATATCTTATTCTCCGCAACATCTACAGTACAGTTACTTCTGTCCGTAGTAATTTGCTAAGATCCATTATTTATTCCATTCATATTCATATTTCAGAATTAACATTCTGAAGGATTTTATACACACTTATTAGTTAAGTCCCCATATTATACAGGGTGGGCAAAAAGTCCTGTTACCCCTATAAATGCCTCGAATATACACAGTAGTTATGTAATTACAGTCAAAATGCAGACATACATCCCCTTAACACTAAATGTGTATGCTAAATGTTCAAAGAGTCAGCCCACTTTCGGTTGTCTCACGCTTTTCCAATTAACTGTAGGCTAAAGGAAGGAGATGCACTATCACCTTTACTTTTTAACTTCGCTCTAAACTATGCCATTAGGAAAGTCCAGGATAACAGAGAGGGTTTGGAATTGAACGGGTTACATCAGCTGCTTGTCTACGCGGATGACGTGAATATGTTAGGAGAAAATCCACAAACTATTAGGGAGAACACGGGAATTGTACTGGAAGCAAGTAAAGAGATAGGTTTGGAAGTAAATTCCGAAAAAACAAAGCATATGATTATGTCTCGTGGCCAGAACATAGTACGAAATGGAAATATAAAAATCGGAAATTTATCGTTTAAAAAGGGGAAAGATTGAGCAAGAGTAACAGACATAAATGACACTCGAGAGGAAATTAATATGGAAAATGCCTATTATTATTCGGTTGAGAAGCTTTTGTCATCCAGTCTGCTATGTATAAACCAGAAAGTTAGACTTTGTAAAACAGTTATATTACCGGTTGTTCTGTATGGTTGTGAAAGTTGGACTATCACTTTGAGAGAGGAACATAGGTTAAGGATGTTCGAGAATAAGGTACTTCGGAAAATATTTGGGGCTAAGAGGGATGAAGTTACAGTAGAATATAGAACGTTACACTACGTAGAACTGCACGCATTGTATTCATCACCTAATATAATTAGAAATATTAAATACTGACGTTTGAGATGGTCAGGGCATATAGCACGTATGGGCGAATCCAGAAATCCGTATAGAGTGTTAGTTAAAAGTTCTTGAGGGAAAAAAGACCTTTGGGAAGGCCGAGAAGTAGATGGGAGGGTAATATTAAAATGTATTTGAGGGAGGTGGGATGTGATTGTAGAGACTGGAATAATCTTGCTCAGGATAGGTACCAATGGCGGACTTATGTGAGGGCGACAATGATCCTTCGAGTTCCTTAAAAGCCATAAGTAAGTAAATAATGCATAACATAAAGAAATATTATCAGACTTGTCCTGAGTTAATTTTCTGCATTTACGTCTAATTCTGTAAATGTCCTTCCTTCAGCATTTCTGACGACGGAATAATTTTCTGAACTGACCACTGTCCGCCGTATACGAGTTGTGTGTAGGCCTACAGTTTGCACAATGACGCCACATTACCTCGTTACCGATGAGGCTGGGAATATAGACCTTAAAATTAATTAATGTACCTACAAATAAGAATAATAATGTTTATATATCTACGTGAATTCTGAATATGAAAGTCGTACGTCTTTTATTTCCTTCGTTGCGCGGATTTCTTATTAACACAGCCTTCCAATTCTCAGTAAACAAGAGCACATCCCTTACCTTCGAAGCATAGCCTACAGACAACGACCAATAGGAGCACGGCAAACGTTTTCAGTGTGCTAACGCGATCTTCAGCTGGTAGGCAAATTGGACTGAAGTTACTGGTCAGTGGTGCTCTCTCATTTCAAGGTTTCTACAGTGTTGTTCGCAATTGAAGTTGAGATATTTATGGATTTTGTAAGTACAGGAGCTTATAATGTATTTTTCGTCCTTCGAAACAGCCCATAGTAGACTGTAGTAGTGGTAATAGTACTAGTAAAAGTAAATATTAATATCATCGTTTGCTCAGAGCTTTTTGACTAGCGATAATTTGCTCTAATTTCCCGGTAGCAAGTCTCACAACGGGTGTAGTGAATTACTGTAGATATAGTTAATGAATTATTATTATTGTTATTATTACTAGTATTAGTTTTATATATGCACTACATGAATACATCTTGATTTCCAAAATTAAATTATTTCATTAACTGTATTAAAATTAAAGAAATTCGCGAAATAATAGAATCTGAATCCGAACTTTAATTTATGTGAATACATTATTTTTAAAGTAGAAAGGTAGTTTTTATGTTTTTATGACACAAGACGAAATATTAATTCAACATTAGTAGAACCTAAATGTCTCACATCTGCTGGTCTAAAGCATAGCATTAATTTTGGCCCTCGGTTGTACAATGCTTTAACTAAATTACACCCAGAACTTCTAACATGTAACCCACTAACATATAACAAGAAAATTAGAAACGTGTTAATATCTTCAATTTGATTAAATAAATTTATAGCCTATATGTATGAATTAATCAACCTATATTAAATTTGTATTCTGTAATTTTGAAATATATAGTCCTACTTTTCACGTGCGATATTATTATTCTTCTCTAGTATTAATATTATATTATATAATTCCATTGGCGCTGTAATTTAAATTTTAGTTCCTATTTTATGTTACTTATTTATTTTTATTATTATTGTTTTTTATTTTCTATATTTCTCTTATATTAATATTGTATTATATAATTTCTGTAACTATAATTTTAATTCTATTTCCTATTTTATTTTATTTTATATTCTCTTATAGGCCTATTAATATTATATCTGAACTGCGACCGAACACGAGCGCTGCTCATTCGGTCTCAAATTTTGTTAATACTACTGTATCTCCTGTTTTATATTGTTTGTATTATTTTATTTCTATTTCGCTTGTTTGTTTGTAATTATATTCTTTATTCTGTATTCTTTATGCTGTAAGGAGCTAATCTTTGTTCTGTGACAGCAAGATATTTCTTAACTTTCAATTGGGAATTTGAAATTAAACCTGTTATACATACAGCAGCTTTCACTTAGGCTACAACAGTCATGGAGGGAGACGGGGCAATTGTCTCCCCCCCAGTTTAAGATTAAAATAAATGAATAATTGAGGAGTACTGCTGATGAAAAAATGTGAGAAATGTACTTTTGATATTCAATTATTCCAATTTTATAAACGCATAAGATACCTTACATAGTATTCCGCGGCGAACATTAGCATGTGTTGCTGGGCGATTTTTTTTTGTCAATGCATCAGAAAAACAAAAGGCGAGCTAGTTAATAACTTTGCTAAAATCAAAGCAAGGTGTTAACTCTACGCTACACTAGTGGTTGTTACCTATTGTAAATTAATGTTGCTTTTTATGTTTAATTATTTAATAGCGTGTGCATGTATAAGTAGGATAAGAGGTTAAAACTAAACTGGATGTGGAAACTGAAAATGTGTTAAGTGGGATAAACTTGACTATTAAACAAAACAATTAAATCATAATGACAGTTCCATTTGTGACATAAAATATAAAGGATTTCTGAGGAAATTGAGAAAAATAAAGGAACTTTGAAAATATGTTCAGTACATCTGATATGGCGGTATAATTTATTTATTTCTTTCATTTGTTTCTTTTTTATTTCTTCCTTTGTTATTTATTTATTTATTCCTTTGTTTATTTGTTTCCTTGTTATTTTATTTGATTCTTTGTTTATTTACTCGTTTCTTTGTGTGTTTGTTTCTTTGTATTTTATTCGTTTTTGAGTTTATTTATTTGTTTCTTTGTTTATTTATTCGTTTCTCTGTATTTTATTTGTTTCTTTGTTTATTTATTCGTTTCTTTGGTTAATTATTCGTTTCTATGTTTATTTATTTGTTTCTTTGTTTTTTTCGTTTCTGTGTTTATTTATTTCTTTGTTTATTTATTCGTGCCTTTATTTGTTTTTTATTTATTTGTTGCTTTGTTCATTTGTTTCTTTATTATTTTCTTTGTTTACTTCTTAGTACCTTTCTTTATTTCTTTGTTTATCTATTCATTTCTTTGGTTATTTATTTCTGGGTCTACTTATTTTTTATTTATTTATTTATTTATTTTTAGCTGGTTATTTAACGACGCCGTATCAACCATTCGTTATTTAGCTTCGATGGAATTGGTGATAGCGAGATAGTATTTGATCAGATGAGGCTGAAAATTCGCCATAGATTATCTGACATTCGCCTCACGGTTAGATAAAACCTCGGAAAAATCTAACCACGTAATCAGTCCAATCGGGAATCGAACCCACGCTCCAGCGCGACCCCAGATATGCAGGGAAACTCACCTGCTGCCTGAGCTACACCGGTGGCTTTTTATTTATTTGTTGTTTATTTATTTATTCATTAAATTATATAGTTACTTATTTACCCGTTTTTTTATTTATTTGTTTCTATGTTTATTTTTTCTTTGTTTCTAGGTTTTTGTGTTTCTTTGTTTATTTACTTATTTGTGTCAATTTATATTGTTCGTCTATTTGTTTCTCTATTCCTTTTTAGTTTATTTCTTTATTTTTTGTTTATTTAGTATTTATTCGTTTGTTTATTTGTTTATAAATAGTTTATTTCAGAAGAAGCAGGGAGGAAGTACGCATTGCGATATGACTTATAAGGTCTTCCGTAAAATATCTTGCAACACTCCGTAAGTAACAACAGAAATCTCGCCCCTAAATAGCTTATAAATTCCTGAAATGCAGGGAGGGATCTTTAATTCCCGAACCATTCTCTGATATCATCACTGCATTTTAGATTGTGTTATTTTATTGTGGCAGCCATGCATCGCTGGTAATTTGTTGTACAGTCCAGCTTTTGGTCCAGTAATAAAGTGACAACTCAAGTTGTCAGTCCAGTAATATTGTAGGGCCTTGTCGGTACATTCTATTAGGCTTCGGAAACTCAGACAAGAAACTGAACTTACCCCCAGATATTTCACTCTTATTTTATCATCTACTCCTCCACTATCAGCAAAGCCACTCTCTGTAATGAAAATACTCCAGTCTCCATATTTCTGCTTGAACATGTTCATTGCGTTTCTTATTCCTCTGGGCGATAACTGAAAAATAAACAGATATATTCGTATGTAGAAAAAACTAGATATACTCCTTTTAAATTATTTGTTTACTTATTAATTTGTTTTATTTCATTTTATTTATTTATTCATCTATTCATGAATTCACACATTCATTTGTCCAATCGTCCATTCCTTCATCCATCTATCAAATCATTAATTTATTTATTTATTTATTCATTCATTCATTCATATTATTTCTTTGAAATTAATACTATGCATAATCCTTGTTATTAGTATTGATACACGAAAAATCAATTTTCTAAGTGCAATGGTTATAAAAAGATTAATTATTTATTTTTGGATCCCAGAAACGAAAAATATTTGAAGTTGATAAAATGAACTTCAAAGCTTTACATAATGTTATCTAATTTAATTATAAGTAATTTAAATTGTCTAATTGCGAAAAAAAAAGTACAAATTTGGTAATTTTACGAGAGGAAATAGTGTATATTTTATACCTTTAAGTACAAATTACTTCATAAAAACGATACTAAATTGATCAAAATTATTGCCCAACCAATTCTTTTCTCACCAAGTTTCCTTCATCTGCAGACACGCTTCTATTCTGACCTAGGTCACAGTTTTGAATGCCGGAAGTAAAAATGAAAGTACAGTATTAATTTCTCTTTCACATGGGGTTATGTTTGTAGTTATTTGTGATACAAAGTCATGCTGTTCGTGAATAGGAATCTCTTTACTTTATAAAGTATATTGTTAATAATATGAACGGGATATTTCATTACCTAACATTAGCCTACCGTTATTTGAGTGTGCAAGCAGAATATTTTCAATATGTAGCATATTGTATTGTAGAATAGTTTAATGCAGAAAAAAAATAAAATGAAAAGCAGGTAATAACTACGGCTCAATTTGACATCATGTACGACAGGAAAAAATGATAAGAATACTGAATAATGATAATGATAATGATAATAATAATAATAATAATAATAATAATAATAATAATAATTACAAAGACTATTACACTCTTACTACGTCATACTACTTTTGACCAATAAAACAGTACGAAAGGACGTATTTCAACCAATCATGGCTGCTTATCGCACAATTTTATCGCGTCCCTAGCATTTGTTTAATTTTATCGCGTCCCTAGCATTTGTTTAATTTTATCGCGTACCTAGCATTTGTTTCTTTGTTTGCCAACATTTGAACCTGCGCTGGTCTGGACGTCAAAAAAAATATATATATATAATTACAAACCACTCCAGTCGATGCACAGCAGTTTCAAATATGACTCGCATTGGCATTCAAGAACAAGAATTAATAAAAATCACTGATCATACCTATGCATCTTCTGAAATCCGATTTACAAATAAATGAAGAGCACCATTCGGAAATCCTGAATAGGTTGATTACACCATGTAGGCCTAAATCAACGAGTTCCACTTCTATTACGCACACGTCCAATATAACATCAATTGAACCACCAACCACATTCAAATTTGAAAATTGTACATTTAATAATTATTCCTTTTAAAATTATTCATTCTGAAATGCTGAATAAGTTGAATACACCATGTAGGCCTAAATCAACGAGTTCCACTTCTATTACGCACACGTCCAATATAATATCAATTGAACCACCAACCACATTCAAATTTGAAAATTGTACATTCAATAATTATTCCTTTTAAAATTATTCATGTTTATTTTTTATGTCGTCGTCGTTAATTAAAACTTTTCTAACACTTGTGTACAGTATATTAGTTAGGTTATGTTATAGCTTCTGCTATATGATATTATGGATAGTCACGTATCAGAGATTGTTTAATATTAAGATTTATTGAAAATCATCTGTCAAGTGACGTTGATTACTGGGATTCGGATAATTGAAGTGGAATGCAACTGTCTTAATAAAAATGAAACTGAATCAACAAAGCCTTCTTGACTAGTAACCGTCTACAGAGTTCAATGAAATTCCATAGTTGGCACAACTGCCATCTAGCGTAATGGTGCAATAATACATTTGAAGACAGGTTTATTTTCGTAAGTCAATTAATATTTTATTGTATTGGAGTACTTTGTTACTTATAATCTTTATATACTTTCTTCTAATCGTGTAATAGTCAATTAAATCCCACTCGAGTTTTGATTTTCTCTAGATAAATCAAAACCTCTAGTGAGATTACTGTTGATAAAACATTATTACAAGATACAAGCCTGAAGGCTATTAAAGTCTCTATAACAATTTTTAGACGTAATTTGTATAGCCAGATATAATATTTCATTTCAGTGGTTTTAAGTTTCTTTTTGTACGTTTTTGCATGATGCTTTATTGCTTTGTAATTGTAAATTTATTCTTGCTCAGCATTTCAGTCAGATTAAGGTATTTATTTTATTCATTTTCCTTTTTACATCTTTTGTTCATTATTCTTTGGCTTTATGGCAACTTTTCGTGTAAAAGAATAAAATAAATTGCTTTATATTTATTTATTATTTTCTATTTAATGCAGAGGTAACTGTCAAATGACATTGTTTTATTATTATTATTATTATTATTATTATTATTATTATTACTATTGTTATTATTATTTATTATTATTATTATTATTATTATTATTATTTTTTCTTCTTTGGACGACATTTGGCTGATGGTAAAATCTTGAGCTGGAAATCAAAAAATAATTGAAAGACATTTCGCTTCGTTACCGTTTCGAAGCGCTCTGGCGGAATGCCCCGTAACTTGGTTGCAATTGAAGCTCTGACGTCATGGCTGGTGGACGGAACTTCTCCATCCTCTTTGTCATTTACAAGCAGAGTGGAATGTAAGTTGAGTGCAGCAAAATCTGCAGTGCCTGAGGTAACAAAACACAAACATCAGTGCAACCATACAGCCCATATTCAAACTCAATTTAATGTTCTGTGAAGTCTACAATCTAAATAAATAAATAAATAAGTAAATAAATAAATAAATAAGTGAGTAAATAAATAAATAAATAAATAAATAAATAAATAAAACTTATTATCTCGTTCAGCGAAAGATGCTCTTTTTTCTATTGCATAGCTAGCCTCCTTTTCACTTCCTGGCAGCAGCTCATGTTACTGCTTACAGTACACCCCAAGTATTTGAAGCTGTCCACTTGCTCTACTGCCTCATTTAGAATTCTCACGTTTACCTTCTTAATTTTTTTCCCGATGACCATCGTCTTCGTCTTGTTTGTAATGAAATCATTATTAAAATACTCTTAAACAGCAAAGTAGCACGTATGGAGGATTTCAGAAATGCATATAGAGTATTAGTTGGGAGGCCAAAGGGGAAAAAAACTTTTGGGAAGGCCGAGACGTAGATGGGAGGATAATATAAAATGGATTTGAGGGAGGTGGGATATGATTGTAGAGACTGGATGAATTTTTCTCAGGGTAGGGACCGATGGCGGGCTTATGTGAGGACGGCAATGAACCTCCTGGTTCCTTAAAAGCCAGAGTAAGTAAGTATTATTGGGAGTAGGAATAGGGTTGTAGCACAGCAGAGGAAGGGCAATATGAAAGTAATTAGTACACTATTTGAAAATTCAGGATTAATTTTAAACCTCATTAACTAAGCAAGTCTTGTGAAATTTGAATTGCATATTACCATTTATTTTTCATTTATTTTTTGCTGTAAGCAGTAAAGCATGGCGCGTCCTCAGGTTGTGGATAGAGGAGACGGCCTCCATATATGGAGGGTAGCTGCGAATATATTGAATAAGAAGTCGTGGACAGCCGATAAGTGGTGGTCCTCCAGCTTGGGAGTTGGGCAAAGAGCTAACAATCCATCACCGTAAAAAATAGCTTGCTACGAATCCCTACAATAAGAAAATTGATTTGAGGGAGATGGGATATGATGATGATGATGATAATAATGATGATAATGATAATGATAATAATAATAATAATAATAATAATAGTGTTTTATTTTCGCTCGCAGAGTTAAGGCCTTCTCTTCCACTCAACCAGCCTTAATCAATACAATACATATTTAAATTACGAATATTTACACTACACTTAAAAGGTTCTCCAGCAATATTCTTCAGTTAAGTAAACTACTAGTATACTACATATTTATTTAAATTTAGATAAGCCTGTAAGGTAAAGTAGGAACTTAATTTATAAGCTAATTTAATTCAATCAATTATAATTTATTTGAGATTTGAGATAGCTAGTAAAATGATGAAAATTAATTTAATATAAGCTTACTAGAACTATGTTTCAGGGAGAAAAAAATATATATATATAAATCTAAAATATATTTCTATAATGAGAATATTAATGTAATTGCCATTAGAGGTTTTGTAAATCTACTTAGAGAAATTAATGATAATAATAACATTGGACAGATGTTAGTTTCATTATAATATGTAATAAATATTAATCAGCAATTAATCTGTTAAGTAAGAATTTATGTAATTTTGACCTAAATGAAGTTATTGTCAAACAACCCCTTACATCACTCGGTAGCGAGTTCCAATTTCTAGCAACTGAAACTGTATAAGATGAAGAATATGAAGATGTCTTGTGGTAGGGTATAATGAGTAAATTATGATGAGATCTTGTACTTAGCTGATGATATGCGGATAAGTTTTGAAAACGAGAAGCCAAATAGATTGGGGTAACTGTGCGCAGAATTTGAAATAAGAGAACAAGAGAATGCAGGGCTCGTCGATCGCTTAGCCTTAGCCAAGACAGAGTTTGGAAAGAAAGATGATAGGGAATGGATTAATCTTGCTCAGGATAGGGACCGATGGCGGGCTTATGTGAGGGCGGCAATGAACCTTCGTGTTCCTTAAAACCATTTGTAAGTAAGTAAGTAGCCTACATGTATGATTATTAAAAACTGTAGAAGCTGAGCCTCGAATCGACTCGAAATGAAATGTTACGTTAATTTTGCCTTACCTTTTATGTAGTTTATTTCTTCAGTCTTGAAAGCAGGTAGCCTGGACTTGGCCAGTCCATACGCTCTGCTGAGGTTTCCAATCCTCTCTTTCATGATCTCAGGATAATCGCCTTCTTTGCTGTAGATTGGATGCAGGAACCAGTTGTTCTGTAAGTCAGAGACTTCAGAAACAGTAACAATAGTAATAACTTTTGTAGTCATCAATTTACTTGTTTACGAAAACTTTAATCCCAGTTACTTATTGTGGATATCAATCAACTCAGCGATGTCTGTTTTATGACTGGTGAAAATTTTGTCTGTTTTCTATAGTTAAGGGAGAAAATAATTTTTTAGGTAAGGCGAAGCATGCGGAAGAACTGGCAATCTCTACCAAGTGTCCTAAAAGTCGAATAATTATTATCATTATCCTCCGCTGCTTATAATTGAACGTCAGGCTTTAGAACTCTGCTGGTAGACCTTGACTCTTAAGGCAGTTGCACGACAAATTATTATAATTTGTAATTATTTTCAAAATTCAGGCGCTGGGTGCAATAAGAAACCCATGTTTTGAGAAAAACTATATCAAAGTTACAGAAAAATGTAGAAATTTTAATAGTACATATACTCGCGTCATTTGTTTTGTATAATATTTTTAGACTATATAAATTATTCAAATGCAATATCAGTTATAATTTAAACACAACCCATTTTTAAATATTTGTAAATAAAATATTGAAAACTTAAGTCGTTATTGCATAGAAAATCTGAGACTTCTTAGATTAGAGTATACTCGGACCATCGGATCTGTGCCCCCTTAAGATATGCGAACTGAACCCTAATTCCTTCTCAGCCTCGGTAATTCATTTCTCTCCCTGCATTCCTATCTCTCTCCCTTTCTGTCCCCCACTACTCACAATTTTGGCTTCTTGCGGGACAGTTTACAATATTTGCACTTGCAGTCCAGCGTTGCCAACTCAACATGAATATTGTAGCACGGAGTGGCGAAAGAAATATTATTAAGTACGTAATAGCATTTTACGATGAAGGGAAACAAACAGGTCAATATCTGTTTCCTATAAATCAGGCAACGAAAAGAGCAGCTGATATCACAGGTGAGGCTTATTTTATTTCAATTGATTATGTATTAAAATTACTTAACTAATACTAATAATACAACATTTTATGTAATTTATATAGACAGGTCAGAACTCCTAATAAAGAAAATCAGGAGAGAGGGAGTCTGTGCAGGAGATGAAAAGCTAGAATCACCAGAGAAGAACAGACCAAGGGAACTTTTAATTATTGTAGATGATATGAACCGATGTATTTTAAGAAGAAAGATACAAGAATTTTATACCGTTCAGACAGAAGTTCAAACATTGAATAAATTACTGAAAAGTAATAATTTCCAAGGTTGGAGAGAAAAACTACGGAAAGTGATTCGAGACATGGGATTTAGGTTTAAAAATGTAGAAATACAAGATGTATTTTGATTGAAAGAAATAATATTGTAGCATGGAGGACCAGTTATTTATGACACCGTTTGACGGAAGTTTGGCAACATCCCTATTCGGCAAGGTTCGTGGCCTGCTGTTTAACGTGGTGGGAGGAAAGCGGGTGGAATGGAGTGAGTACAGGCGTTAACTTTTCCAAGAACGACGACAGCGCTGAAGGGGCACAGATCCGATGGTCAGACAATACCTAGGCATTGAAACCAGTAGAAAAGTGTTATTTCACTAACATACACGAACTTTATTGAATGAATAATAAGGTACCGGCGTAGCTCAGTCGGTTAAGGCGCTTGCCTGCCGGTATAAAGTTGTGCTCGGGCGCGGGTTCGATCCCAGCTTGGGCTGATTACTTGGTTGGGTTTTTTTACCAGGTTTTCCCCAACCGTAAGGTGAATGCCAGGTAATCTATGGCGAATCCTCGGCCAAATTCCATCTCGTTATCACCAATCTCATCGACGCTAAAGTCGACCTGGTTGGCGAGTTGGTATAGCACTGGCCTTCTATGCCCAAGGTTGCGGGTTCGAAGGTCGATGGCATTTAAGTGTTCTTAAATGCGACAGGCTCATGTCAGTAGATTTATTGGCATGTAAAAGAACTCCTGCGGGACAAAATTCCGGCACATCCGGCGACGCTGATATAACCTCTGCAGTTGCGAGCGTCGTTAAATAAAACATAACATTTTAACATTCGACGCTAAATAACCTCGTAGTTGATACAGCGTCATTATATAACAAATTAAAAAAATAGTAAAGTAATTAAGGCTTCAGCTTATCAAAATAAGAATTTTTAGGCGATACGCCCTTAAATTTTTATGGAAATATGCTGTAAAAACGAAATAGCGTTTGTTTTAAATGTATAATAAGAAAAAGAAGATGTATTAAGGAAATCAATTCTGAAACTATGCTATAGATGAAAACTCTTTGCTATATGTCACATATTCTTATTAATGATTTCACTTTCAGGATGATTTTCATACAAGACGAGTTCCGAATCCAAAATATTTCGAAAAGAACATGCATTTTCTGGTTTCAAGAATTCCAATAATGAAATAATATCATTTTCCTTTGATAATTTTAAGCCAGGACGAGGAGGACTTTTAGATTTTTTTCCTTTAGTGTACATATTTTTAAGTAGGTTATTTTACGACGCTTTATCAACGTCTTATGTTATTTAGCGTCTGAATGAGATGAAGGTTATAATGCCGGTGAAATGAGTCCGGGGTCCATCACCGAAAGTTACCCAGCATTTGCTCATATTGGGTTGAGGGGAAATCCCCGGAAAAAATCTCGACCAGGTAACTTGCCCCGACCGGCAATCGAACTTGGGCTACTTGGTTTCACGGCCAGACGCACTGACCGTTACTCCACAGGTGTGGACTTGGTATATTATGTCCTACTGAAAAACTGAATGGCTGTAAAACGGTATTGTTACTACCAAAACCCGTGATGTTTAAAACATGAGTGTAACACCTATCTATATACTGTATATAATTTGAACTGGTAATGGAAATTACAGGAAAACGGCTGAACGGATTTTAATAAATGACCCCTCATTTTGAAGCTTCGAACCCAAAGTTTTTCAGAAAAATAGTAGTTTTCAGTGAAATGTCAATTTTTCAACATAATTTTCCTATTTTATAAAATCCATCTGTCGTCACTATTAATTGCATTTCGGAATAAAACAAAACACACACTACGGTAAACAATATTACACGAAGGCCATGATCTGCAAGAATGCTGACATATTTAGAACTCAAATTAAATTGGTTATTAAAAACCTTACTAAAGATAATAATTTACAGATCTGATTCTGTGGTGTGTAATTTTCTGAGTACAGCTGTGTATTGCATATTAAGATCTACAAAACTTGAGGTGGTTTGATGACATTATTACCATTAGAAATGAAATATTATTATAGTTAATGCCATGATGTGACTATTTTTCATTAATTATACATATTAATGCTATATTAATGACATGAAAGTGAAACGTTTTGGGGTTATATAAGTGCATGTAGAGAATATCTTAAATTAGATCTTCATTTCTATAATTTACTGAGTGGCGGCTATATATAAACTACAAAACTTACGTAAGATAATAATATTGTTATTAAAATCAAATATTTTTATAGTTATTAATCAAGTGGGGTTGGGTCTTTTTCATATATTTAATGGCGGTTTGGTGTAGATATTTATATGCGTGATTCTCTTCAGTATTGGCTCGAGAGAGCGCAAAAATTACAGTTCCTTAGGAAAGACCAAAAGGTATTACTTACTGATAAAATAAGAGGCCTACAAAATTTTGTAGGCTCCCGATCATTTCAGCAAGATCTCTTAGCAAGATAAAATGATTTTACCCTCAACATTTGAAGGTAGTTTACGAAACATGCAGCAGCTATACCAAGACGCTATGTCTATTGTTCGAAAGTATAGCAAACCTGACATTTTTTTTTAACTTTCACCTACAATCCGCAATGTCCTGAAATAACTCCTTCTTTACTCCCACATGAAAAATCGACTGATCGTCCTGACATTTTTAGATGCGTTTTCGCGTTAAAACTAAAAAACTGAAGTTGTATAGGTTCAAGAAAAGTATTTGGCATAAAAAATCATTTGGAGAGAGTATGTTTCATAATTATGGAAGCAAATAACTTTCAGAATGTCTGGTATTCTTCATTGAAAATAAATCTGAAAAATTTTTATTTGAACGTCTAATTTACTTAGTTTTCAGCACTTGCTGCACAAGCCACTAGTATTTTTATATTGCGAATTTTTAACCTTTCGATTTAGCACAGCACTTCACATGTTGAACTCTCCTGCCATTTGGAGTCAACGAAATGAAATGCAACTTTTACAGTCACTAGGGAAGACGTGGAAGATTGTGACAATACCATAGCTCGGCACCTCAATTATTTAATTCGTGAACAATGTTTTGCATAAGAGAGACATTATTTGCCTTTCTTATAGCAGGTATCCTGCCATTCTTGGTAATAGTAAAAAATTCAAATTTCCCATTATATTCATATGTGTGTGTTTTCTGTAAATTTTCTTGTTTTCAGGAAGGACGAACATGCACAAAAAGTAACTTACAATACTGCTTCATGTGTCTAATTATAGATAATGAAATAGTCAACGTTCTGAACTGAATAAGCACGATACTAACAGACTAATTAATGACGTTCTACAAGAAATTTGCAATATTTTCAGGACCGATGGTGTATTAGTTTAGTTTTATGAAGTAAATTGCGTGTCATTTTTTTTCTACGTTTTCAATACTCTCGAAGCAACTAAAAACATCATAGAGAAAAGAAAATCGACGTAGTACATTAATTAACTGAAAGCTAGGATTTTTAGAGGTTAAATTTTTATTAAATAATTGCTATGTATTAATTACGTTGGTTTCATTTTTTCCTCTTTAAGCTTCCAGTATCCACCCGCAGGCTCCTCTGTAAAATGTTACAAAAAATACCCTATATGTATAAGTTATCATATTGGGGACTAATGAACCTTCACATTACCTGGAAGTCAAAGATCGAACCCCGTCAAAGACACTGTTTGTTATAGCTGATGTTCAAGAAGTGACAAAGATTAATATTAAAAATCTATAAGTTATATATAATTTGAACTGGTAATGGAAATTACGGGTAAACGGTTGAACGGATTTTAACAAATGACCCCTCATTTTGAAGCTTGGAACCCAAATTTTTTCAGAAAAAATAGTAGTTTTCAGTGAAATATCAATTTTCCTACATTATTTTTCTATTTTCCAAAATCCATCTTCCTTCAGTTTTGAGAACTAATACGCATTTCAGCACGGCCGTGATTTCAGAATAAAACAAAACACACACTACAATAAACAATAGTTATTACACGAAGGCCATGACCTGCAGGATTGCTGACATATTTAGAGTTCAAATTCAATTGGTTATTAAAAACTTCAAGACTTACTAAAAATCATTTTCAGGTCTGATTCTGCGGTGTGTAATTTTCTGAGTACAGCTGTATTGTGGATATTGAAATCTACAAAACTTTAAGTGGTTTGATGACATTATTACCATTAGAAATGAAATTTCATTACACTTAATACCATGATGTGACTATATTTTACATCATTAATACATATACATACATATACATAATACATACATACATAGAATATGATTAGGAAAGTTCAGGATAACAGGCAGGGTTTGAATTGAACGGGTTAATCAGCTTCTTGTCTATGGATGACGTGAATATGTTAGGAGAAAATACACAAACGATTAGGGAAAACACGGAAATTTTACTTGAAGCAAGTAGAGAATGTTTAAATTAATCTTCATTTCTACCAGAAATTTACTGAAATGGAAATATAAAAATTATTTATCCTTCGAAGAGGTGGAAAAATTCAAATATCTTGGAGCAACATAACAAATATAAATACTCGGGAGGAAATTAAACGCAGAATAAATATGGGAAATGCGTGTTATTATTCGGTTGAGAAAATCATCCAGTCTGCTGTCCAGTTAGAATTTATAAAACAGTTATATTACCGGTTGTTCTGTATGGTTGTGAAACTTGGACTCTCACTCTGAGAGAGGAAAGGTTAGGGTGTTTGAGAATAAGGTGCTAAGGAAAATATTTGGGGCTAAGCGGGATGAAGTTACAGGAGAATGGAGAAAGTTACACAAAAGAATCAATTGTATTTTTATAATTAGGAACATTAAATCCAGACGTTTGAATGGGCAGGGGTTGGGCGAATCCAGAAATGCATATGGAGTGTTAGTTGGGAGACCGGAAGGAAAAAGACCTTTAGGGAGGCCGAGGTGATGGGAGGATAATATTAAAATGGATTTGAGGGAGGTGGGATTGATCTTCAGACTGGATTAATCTTGCACAGGCTGGCGGGCTTAGAGGGCGGCAAAACTTACAGTTCCTAAAAGCCATTTGAAAGTAAGGTAAATTAATGCTATACTGATAAAATAAACGTTTTGGGGTTATATAAGTAGATATAAAATTTTAAATTAGTCTTCATGTCTATAATTTACCGATTGGCGGCTATTATATATATAAAACTAGCAATCTTAGGTAAGATAATAATATCGTTATTAAAAATCAAATATTTTTATAGTTATTAATCAAGTGGGGTTGGGTCTTTTTTCATATACTTAATGGCGGTGTGGTGTAGAACTTTATGCGTCATTATCTTCGGTATTGGCTCAGCGCAAAACTTTCAGTTCCTAAAGAAAAATGCTTACTGACAAAATCTACAAAATTTTTAGTCTCGATCATTTCAGCAATATCTCTTAGCAGGATAAAATGATTTTATCCTCTACATTTCAAGCTTTCTATGCAGCAGCTATACCAAAATGGCATGTCTATTGTTCGAAAGCATAGCAAATCTGACTTTTACAATCCACAATGACCTGAAATACTCCCACATGAAAAACCCACTGATCGCCCTGACATTGTTACTTGCGTTTTCGCGTTGGATCTCAAAATACATAGGATACGTGGGTTGAAGATAAAGTATTTGGCCTAAAAACCATTCAGAGGGAGTATGTTTCATTATTATAGAAGCAAATAACTTATAAAATTTCTGGTATTTTTCATTGAAAATAAATCTGAAAAATTTTTATTTGAACGTCTAATGAACTTAGTTTGCAGCATTGGCTGCACAAGACACTAGTACATTTTAAAAATGAATTTACATAACAGAAGGAAAAATATTACAGTAATTGATACATATATCTGCTAAATCAGAATGAGGAAACATTTGAAATGAAGTATTCCAGTACAAAACGGGTAAGATTTGTGACGACGCCATAAAAGACGAATTCTACTTACGACTTCGCCGGAACAGACTTAATCATTGCCTAATGTCTTTAGACAACAATAATTATTGGTCTTACAAGTACAGTATGCGTCAAAACAAACAGTACTGAAATTGTCGCTCATCTGCTGTCCACGGTTCCCTAGCAACGAAGTATTTATTTATTGTGTAACATAAAAGTTTGACTGTGAATTCAGTGTTGTGTTGATTTCTGCAATTATGGTTCTCTCAATAGAGTAGGAGGTGTTTATTGTGGAGCATTATTTCCGGTCATACAGAGTACTGAAATTACAAATATACTCTGAAAATCCAGATAAAATTATAATGGGAAAATGGGACACACGGACCGGCGAACGCGAATTCGATTATGGGCAATGTTCAAAACATACAGAGGTGAGCCTGCCTGGAGAGAAATAAAAAATAGGTTGCAGGCGCCAAATTACTCTTCAAGGAACGACCACTCATATAAATTGAGTGAAAGAAGACAGAGGACGGACACTGGAAAGTTTTCTTTTCTCAATCGTACTATCAGAGACTGGAATGCTTTACCTGCAGATTTACTACAGGCTTTATCAATAACCAAAAATGTATCTAAAATAGACTTAAGGACTTTAATACTAATAGACGGTAGTAGTATATTATACACACTATTTAAAGGGTATAATTGATATCTTGTTATTTGAAGTGTTCTATCAGTGAGGAAGTGTGTTGTGTCAGTGAAGTGTGTAGTGTCAGTGAAGTCTATTGTGTAAGTGAAGTGTGTTTGTGTCAATGAAGTGGCTGTGCAAAGTATTTGAACGGTGAAATGGTTAGAAGTGTCAGTGAAATCAGGATAGAATCAGTGCAGTGAGTGAGTTGACAGCGAAATAAATGTAGTGCCGAAAGGTACTTGTGTAGGTATGAACCTGTCGCAATCGTGGGTCTTAGTTCGAACTTAGGGTTAAGATACAAATTAGATTTACTTTAATTTTAAGTGACCATGCTTCATTTAATTTAGGATGCTCCTTGTTGTTGTTGTTATTATTATTATTATTATTATTATTATTATTATTATTATTATTAATTATTGTTTTTTATTAGTTGTATTTATTATTAATTGTCATTATTGAGTGTAATTAGTAGACTTGGTGGAATTGCCACGAGAATCGCAAGGTTTACTGCGCACGCGGTATAGACTGTATGAGAAGGGTGCGTGCAACGGATGGAGTATGCCTCTGATGTAAACACTGAGCAGTATACTGCGGTTGCAATAAAACCTGTATCCTGCATTCAAGAAATATAACGAATGATCATTGAAGTAGGAAACGTCTAAACATGTAAATACACAATTATTTTATAGTGAGATATATTAACTCTTAAAATTTAATGTAAGACACTCACATCATCCTTGAATATGTGCATTCCAGTGAAGAGTTACGTACATTTTGAGCGACTGCAAAGTAACCTCCTCCGATGGTCACTTAAACAGTTTTTATATTGGAAAAATGTACTTTCAACATCACACGATGTAATACGTGCATATTTGAAGAACGGAAAGTCACTACTTTTTAGTACACCAACTTCAGATGTCTTGTCGTGATCTGGTGGTACATCATTTATAATACGAAGTTTGTTAATAGGCAGAATTTTTAGCAATATTTCTCAACTTACATTTCACTTTTTCTGAGATTAGTGAATTGTTATTTTGGATAACGGTTTGTGATACTTTATACACTATATTAAGGGCTTCTCAGAGTTGTAGATTATACGATTCTAACAGGATGATGCTTTTGGACACGATTTTAAAATTAGAATCAATGAACACAATATCTTCCAATAGCTGTTCAGAAGGCAATGATTTTATAGTTGCAACAGCGGAACTGTCTGTGCTATCCAATGCATCAATTACCTCCATTATTTTGCCGTAATGTTCTGCATAATAATTAACAGCATACAACCACGTTCCCCAACGGGTCAAGACTGGTTGCGGGGGTAAGGGTATTCCAGGGGCAATTGTTTGGAACAGCAACACTCTCATTGTAGTATGTTTGATTGAATTCTTGTCTGCACTGAACAAATGTTAAGCTTTGACTATTCCAACCACAGTAATGCAGAAACAAGTGCTTACATAGGTATACATTAGCTGTAGCTGCTCTATCTATTTGGACCGGTCACAACTCTTAACATGAACTGCTTATACTACGAGACCGGGCGGTCGCTCACCTCCTCTATACTACCGTACATCGGCAACCTGATTGCATGCTGCGTGTGGCAATTCAACGAAGTCTAGTAATTAGTTACCACTGCCACCGGGTATATACCGATTTGCAATGTGAATATATAAATAAGTAAATAAATAAATAAATAAATAAATATATACATACATAACATGCAAGGAGACATAAGACTGATCCCGTACGACAGCTGACATTGTAGTGTTATTTCGTGCCGCATTGTTAAATCGCTCCTGGTCCTGCTCTTTAACGTGGTGCAAGCTGGCCCATTGTGATGCCCCATTCCGTATGACCGGAAATAATGCTGGACAATAAATACCTTCTCCTCTCTTGTGAGAACCATTTTAGCAAATCTTCACTATATTACTCGTATGTATCAACAATACAACAATGAGTTCAGTTAAACAAACTTCACCATGGATACGATACGTACATGCGCAGTATTAGTGCGAAAATGTCAGTACTGTTTGTTTTGGCGTATACCGAATATTACAAATTGATATTCGCTTCCGCTGGTCACGGAATGGCAACACCGTAATTCTGTTTGAAACGTAGAGAAGACTTACACAGAAGTCGAACATTCGCTCTGCCGCCGCTATGTGTGCCGAAGAATTCACATTTTCAGGGTCGAACCAAGTCAGACTCGCACTGATGGATATTTTACCTGGAAAATTATTTTCACTACTTTACACTACTGTCGCGTAGTCACAAATATTATTCAATGAATCGGTTATTGTTGAAAGGAACCAAGTCCACTTTTTAAAGTTTTGAGATAATCGAAAAAAACTTTTTTTTTTGAGTAATCTATGGAAGATTAAACAAAAATATATTGTGCGCATAAAATATAGGCATACAGAATTTGTTTAGACTCATCTAATCTACAAAACGCGTAATTGGACTTAGTTCCTTTCAACGTGGAAATGCTCTGTATATGAAAATGTGAACATATTTTGGCCTATAAGAATAAATTGGGAATGCATGTCTTAAGAAAAAATTAACTAACATATCATTATTCCTGTGTAAATACAGAACAACAATACAAATAATTACTGTTTTCAATAAAGTGGGTTGTCTTTTTATTCCGTTGGCCACTGCAATATTTCATCATAGAAATCTTTGCTATCTCCTGATGTAGTAACATTGGAACTCGTCCTTCAGGATATGCTTTCTGTAATTGGCTAATAAGATTACAATTTCTTGTGCCAGGGTTTGATAGGTGGAAAGAGTGAATGACTGGATTCTCAATAAAAGGATGAGTTACAAGCGTACCAGGGTGATCAGCAGAATATGCAAACTCTGAGAATAATGCAAGAGCAAATTTGTCATCTTCATATTCCGAGAGATATTCCGCCCAGCTGACTCATCACTGAGCGTGGTCTTTTTATAAAATTTGAGCCACCATTTATTTACGTCATAAATATCATTACCTGTTACCATTTTTACAGTAACATTGCGTTTTGCATTAGCAATGGTGTTACAGTATTCTTTAGATTATAGACTCTATTACATTGCTGAATTGCTTTCTTGAACACTCCGAAAGCCCTATCACTGGGCAAAAAAGAATGCCCTTGCAACTGAAACAAGAATCAAAAGATTGTTAAGATATATGAAAATTTTCTGTACGTATTTATATCGACTTCAAAACTAATAATCATAACACAGAAATAAAAACAAAAATAACTACCAACAAAAAATATAATTTTTCTTACCTACAAGGAGGCTCAATAGTTTCTTGGGGATTGCTTTACCTCCGTAGTTTGTATATGCTACCCCTTTCACCCTTGATATTTTAACATTATTCCTAAGGTATATTTCGTCGTGACGTTGACGCTCTTTACTTTTCACGGCCTCGTGTATTCCGTCTTCCATTATCTGGTACGTTTATCAAGTACAGAATAATCAAATCTGAACACTTAATACGACAAACAACTAGTAATCAACAATCAGTCTCTGCAGACTTATAAAACCCGTGAAATATTGGAGGCAGAATGAACTGTTAGCACAAGGCCGCCAACCTGGAACCTTCGTCGTTCCGTGTTGAAAAGCACTATCTACAGGAGTTAGTTCCTTTGAACACCGAATGACAAGATTGACCACCTCAAATAAAGCACAAGGAATATGAATGATAAGTTCGTTCCAGCACAACAGATGCAGCTTGCTTTCTACATTACAAATCGATAAAAAATGAAATTGACAAAAATGTGGACTTAGTTCCTTTCAACAACGAACTATTTTATTCTCTAATAAGCACACGACGAAAACCTGCAGTTCGCACTTGCCTTGCTGTGTCTTCTGGAATTCGTCCCTGTACAGGTGGTAAACCCTGGCGTGGGCCTTGAGCATGGTATGGCCTTCGAGATAAGGGGCGATTCCTGTGCCATTGACATACGGGGCGAAGGGCAGGATCGCAGAAGACCCTTCGTACCCGTCCCAGAAGAGTCTGGGTCCATTCATCGTTATCCACCACTTCACCTAAAATGAAAAAAAAAAAAAAAAAAAAAAAAAAATCAAGAAATTTATTGAAACTAAAAGGTCAGTTTCTGTCAGATGCGTTTCCAATTCACTGCGGGCTAAAGCAAGGAGATGCAGTATCATCTTTACTTTTTAACTTTACTCTAGAATATGCCATTAGGAAAGTCCAGTATAACAGAGAGGGTTTGGAATTGAACGGGTTACATCAGCTGCTTGTCTATGCGAATGATGTGAAAATGTTAGGAGGAAATCCACAAACGATTAGGGAAAACACGGGAATTTTACTGGAAGCAAGTAAAGAGATAGGTTTTGAAGTAAATCCCGAAAAGACAAAGTATATGATTAGACCTATGTCTCGTGACCAGAATATTGTACGAAATGGATATATAAAAATTGGAAATTTATCTTTTGAAGAGGTGGACAAGTTCAAATATCTGGGAGCAACAGTAAGAAATATAAATGATACTCCGGAGAAAATTAAACACACAATAAATATGGGAAATGCCTATTATTATTCGGTTGAGAAACTTTTATCATCCAGTCTGCTGTCAAAAAATCTGAAAGTTAGAATTTATAAAACAGTTATATTACCGGTTGTTCTTTATGGTTGTGAAACTTGGACTCTCACTCTGAGAGAGGGACATAGGTTAAGGGTGTTTGAGAATAAGGTGCTTAGGAAAATATTTGGGGCTAGGAGGGATGAAGTTACAGGAGAATGGAGAAAGTTACATAACACAGAACTGCACGCATTGTATTCTTCACCTGACATAAGTAGGAACATTAAATCCAGACGTTTGAGATGGGCAGGGCATGTAGCACGTATGGGCGAATCCATAAATGCATATAGATTGTTAGTTGGGAGGCCGGAGGAAAAAGACCTTTAGGGAGGCCGAGACGTAGATGGGAGGATAATATTAAAATGGAATTGAGGGAGATGAGATATGATGATAAAGAGTGGATTAATCTTGCTCAGGATTGGGACCAATGGCGGGCTTATGTGAGGACGGCATGAACCTCCGGGTTCCTTAAAAGTTAGTTAGTTAGTTAGTTAGTTAGTTAGTTAGTTAGTTAGTTAGTTAGTTAGTTAGTTAGTTAATCAAGTGCATGGTTAATTTAAAAATTAGATTAGATCATCTTTCAAGAAACTAACCTACAACATTGCATACAGAACACACAACACTCTAAAACATCTCAAGACGCAGACAAGGAAGCAAATAAATACAGGAGTACACAAACTATCATGCAATAGTTGTAATGACTTCTAAATTGGACAGACTGGAAGGTCTTTTCAAACACGTTACAAGGAACACATCACAGCCATAACCAAACTACACAACAATTGAACCTTACGCAGAACACATCACAAACTCCAACCACAATTACAGCAACATAGACACTGACATGGAAATACTACACATTCAAGTAGAAATTCGAATTTCTAGAACAATACGAAATTTACAGACACACAAAAATACACTCACAGCACATTCTCAACATTTAGTTGAATTTCAGAACAGATACCTTTTTCGATATGTCATGAACACACTCCACCACAATAAGAAAAAAAATAGCGCTGGAACTCAGTGGGATTCAGGGATAGTGCAAACAACATCGAAACTAGTCAATCGAGTAAAATAATACCAAAATTCATAATGTTAACACAGTGAAGTCATTTATTTATTTATTTGTTTGTTTATTTATTTATGTATTTGTTTATTTACTTGTTTATTTATTTATATATGTATTTATTTACTTATTTACTTATGTATTTTTTTAATTATTTATTTATTTGTTTACTTACTTATTCACTTATTTATTTATTTATTTATTTATTTATTTATTTATTTTTAATTATTTATTTTTATTTAATTACTTATTTCTTTATTTATTTACTTATTTATTTACTTGTTTAATTTATTTATTAGTTACTTATTTCTTTATTTCTAATTTACTTATTTATTTACTTATTTATTTACTTATTTATTTACTTGTTTAATTAATTTTTATTTTTTATTATTTAATTATTTTATTTTTATTTATTTACTTATTTATTTATTTTATTTACGTTTGTTTAATTTATATATTTTTATTTACTTATTTATTTTTACTTATTTATTTATTTACTTATTCATTACTTGTTTTACTTATTTATTTACTTGTTTACTTATTTATTTACTTGTTTAATTAATTATTTATTTATTTACTTAATTATTTAATTATTTCATCATTTAATTATTTATTTACTTATTTATTTATTTACTTATTTATTCGTTTGTTTATTTATTCATTTACTTATTTATTTATTTCATTTACTTATTTATTTCTTATTTATTTATTTACTTATTTATTTATTTTTATTTATTCACTTACTTATTTATTTATTTACTTATTTATTTATTTCTTATTTATTTATTTACTTATTTATTTATTTACTTATTTATTTATTTACTTATTTAATTTAATTATTTATTTATTTGTTTATTTATTTATTTAGTTAATTATTTAATTATTTATGTATTTATTTACTTATTTATTTAATGAATTATTTATTTATTTGTTTATTTATTTAAATAACATAATAGTTTATCAATGATTATGTAAGTCTTAAAAGACTGTACTCAAAAACGAAGAACGTAGAAAATTAGGCTGAATGTCCGTGTAGTTTGGCAACAGCATATCGTCGTCTCACGTACGAATACACACTCGGTTTGAATAGCAGCATTCCGTCTCTTAGTCACTGCACCCAGTAGAGATACAGTTTTTAGGAATATACTTAACTATCCTCAAGACAGCCTAGTTCCATTCGTAGTCACTCGTTTATTCAAATAAAAAAATAATAACGCTGAGGTTAGATGTTAAAAACAGTCTGAGACCTTTCGTAGTTAGCCGATTACTTCACTTTCTTGCGAAGAGAAGTGAAATATATAACGGGAAATATTACTGATCAGGCAAAGAATCAAGAAGTACTCGTAATAACAGTGACTGAATTCAGTGGTTTTGTAATTTAAGCTTGATATTGTCTGAATGTCAATACAATAAGATTTTAGAAAAGATTTGCAAGTCAGGAAGGTGGACTAATTATTCAGAGTTCACTATTATCTATGCTTCAGAACCTATAGCTAATGACGTAGCTTCATTATCGCTGGGTACCTTGTTTGTGGCCATGACAACTTAGTGCAGGCTGTTTCTAGCCTTTATCTAGTACTTCTAACCGTTACCGTGCTTCGTAATATAATGCTCGTTAGCTTTGACTTTGGAAGTGTGCCGTCCTAGAAGTGTCTCTGATTAGTAAATATGGCATTTGAAGGAAAAATGAAATCTCTTTACATGATTTAGTAGAAAAAAAATATTTTATTTCAACTCGATCGTACAGAAAAATATTAATTTCATGAACTGCAGAGCTGGTCTGGCACTAATTCTGTATAATTATGTAGAAGTATTTGTCGTCCTGGGAATGGCAGGGTTTATGGACGACGATTATTTTGTTGAAGGGCTGGAGTCGGGTCTTTAAAGCCTTGAATTTGATGTCGAGTGTCTGGATTACACTGGAGGTTAAAATGCTTATCGCAGACAAATGTGAAGGCACGAGATAAATACTGTATGATTGAATATACAGGATGTAAGGTGTTCAATGAGAGTTCTTGTAAGAGCTGAACCCTTAGCATTGTAAGAATGGGAACGTCCACTACCATTTTGCCCTTTTGCTCTTAGTTTTCGTAGGCATTTAATATATTAAGAAATTCTTTTTTTTTTATTTGTACGTTGTGATTCTATGACTGTAATTGTATTTTTTTTCCTCTCCCCCTTTTGCATTTGAATTCCTCTTGTATTTGTATTGTTTGTACTTTTATTCCTTTTTGTTATGTACTCTTTCTGTTTCCTTATTTTGTATCTCTATTTCTGGTGGTGTGGTAGAGATGACCTTATGGACTTAACTCTGCCATATTAAATATATAAATAAATAAATACATAAATAAATAAATAAATAAATAAATAAATAAATAAATAAATAGAATAAATATAAATAAATAAACTAAAATGGATAGATGGATATATAAATAAATAAATAAATAAATAAATAAATAAGTGGATGGATAAATGAATGAGTGAATAAGTAAATAAATATATACATAAAAAGTGAGTAAATAAATAAATAAATGGAAAACTGAATAAATGAATGAAAGAATAAATATCTAAATACTAAAGAAATAATATAAAGTAAAAATAAATAAATAACAAGAAAATGAATGAATAAAATAAATACATAAATAAATAACAGTAAATAAATAAATACCTAAATAAATAACAGAATAAATGAATGAATAATTAAATGAATGAACAAATTAAAAGTAAATAAATGAATAAATACATAAATAAATAAAGAAATAAATATACAAGTAATTAAATAAATAACAGAATAAATGAGTGAGTTAATAAGTGAATAAATAAATATTTAAATACATAAAGAAATTAATATGCGAATAAATAAATAACAGAATAAATGAGTGAGTAAATAATTAAATGAATGAATAAAATAGTATATAAATACATAAGGTAATAAGGAAATAAATATAAAATACATGAATAAATAAGTATTATATAAGTAAATAAATAAATAATAAGTAAATGATACAGAAGTAAATACATAAAAAATAAATATTAAACAAATTTATAAATACAGATTTTCTAAATATCTGTTTTTATAACATTTATAGTTTAGGAGTATTTTAATACTTTAATTAATAATAAATCACTTTAAGTGATGGATATTTGACAACGCTGTTAACGAAAGATCCACAGGACGTAGGTCGTAGGTTTTGCCGAGCGTAGCGTACAGCAGGTAGTATGCCTGCATCTCTTGCCTTTCATTGCTACGGAGGAGGTGTGCAAGTGTTACTGAATTTACTGCTATGTTGCAATTTTTTCTACAATGTCTATTTCCCACTAAATAAAAAAAAATAACGCAAAATGGTAAAGGAAAATTCTCTTTCTTTCATCTCAAAT
The DNA here is from genome assembly GCA_025594305.2 of Periplaneta americana. Classification (NCBI taxonomy): domain Eukaryota; kingdom Metazoa; phylum Arthropoda; class Insecta; order Blattodea; family Blattidae; genus Periplaneta; species Periplaneta americana. Next base: position 184,758,063 of record JAJSOF020000005.1, on the reverse strand, counting down.
TCTGTGACATTATTGTCACTGAACACCTTCCACCATGTATTGACTATTGGCTTTAGTGACCTGAGAGTTTAAATTTATCTTCTTATTATTTTTATTTCCTTAGCAGCAATAATAGGATTAGTGGTCCCAAAGTAACGAATCTTCAGAGTTAAAAACTTTGAGTGTTTGAAACACTTTGAAATATTCTCATCTTATGATTTCTTAAATTTTTTATCCAGTGTTTTTCTCACTGTTATGGTTAGGTGATTTTGACTACTGCCATAATACTAGGCCTATATGTGACATTACATTATTATTAATATTTTCCATATTTTGATTTTTCTTTCTGTGACAAGCTTAAATTTGAAATACCATCTAGCAAAACCCTTCGCAGCCTGTTTAATAAGGTATAAAACTAAATGATCTCTGTTTTAATAAATTCGGTACTATGTTATTTGAATACTTAGATTAAAAATCATATTTTTTTGTAATGCACAATGCACAATTTGTGCTCAATTTGTGCTTTTATTTATTATTATTATGGACAAATTATTAACAAAATTGACGATTATTATTTGCTTACAAAATTTGACTTTTATTTAGACTACAGTTGACAATCTTGCATATTTCTATTATATAGAATTATTAAAATGTCATAGTTTTGAAGAGCCAAATTTTGTAAAAATAGTCTATATAATAAAAATCTTTAATTTTGCTAAAAATTTGTAAATATGCAAAAATGTCAACTGCAGTCTAAATTGAAGAGTCAAATTTTGTAAGAATATAACATAAAAATCTTCAGTTTTGCTAATCATTTGGAAATAACCAAAATGTGAACTGTAGTCTGAATTAAAGAGACAAATTTGGTAAATATATTTGACAGCGACGTGAGAATCGAACTCACGTATTCGCATGAAAGCAGATCGCACATCCACGGAACATTGAGTGACGTCGCGCAGGTGGAGAGCAGACTTTATTACGGCGACGAGTTTCCGCATTGATGCTGGTAAGAGGACAGGGCCCTGGATTTCTCTGGAATGCCATCTCTAGAGATATCAACTTTCCAGGAACGTCGCTGTTTTATAAATTACGGTCGCGAAGGAACGACAAGTTTCAGTTTCAGTTTCAGAGTTTTCAGTTATTCAGTCAGTGAGAAAGCCAGAGCAATTTAGCCGGAGTTCGACCGAGTGTGCATATCTGCGTCAGCAAAAGGCCTGAGTTCAATGCAGTGGATCGCAGTTGGAGGGACCTGAGTTCGAGTGCAGTGGACCGCAGTTGGATTGGGGCAAGTTACCTGGTTGGGACCTGAGTTCGAGTACAGTGAACTGTCTCTTGAGGTCTGTGGTTCTGAGATACTGTGAACTCATTTGACTGAGATTAAGAACTTCATCTGAGAACGGTAGTTCTGATTTGATAAATAGTCTGTGTAAATATTAGTAAAAAAATTAACAGTTCATTGTTGTGCGTAATAGTGACGTTAAAATTGTCTGGTGGAGTGCTATAACGAATACTGTGTTGAGTGAAGATCCAATTGTTGACGAAGCGTTAAGTGAATTATAGAAAGGAATTATTGTTGTGACGAATAAATTACATTGTTGTAAACAATAAAATTACAATATATAGTAAAAATCTTCAGTTTTGCTAATAATTTGTAAATATGCAAAAATATCAAATGTAGTCCAAATTGAAGAGTCAAATTTTCTAAATATATACACAACAAATCTTCAATTTTGCTAATAATTGGAAATACGCAAAAATGTCAACTGTAGTCTGAATTGAAGAATCATATTTTGTAAAAATATAATAAAAATCTTCAATTTTGCTAATAATTTGTCCACGTCTGTATTATTATTAATATTATTATTAAAATCATATTTTTCTTTATAAGGAAAGTAGGCAAGATATAAAAATCCTGTGCAAGAAATCACTCAGATATGTGTGCAATGACTTACTCTGTCACCATAATTTGAGAACAAAACACGAGCGTAGTCTTCGAAGTATTCAGCAATGACTTCATTCGTCCATCCTCCCAGATCTTGCAGACTTTGAGGCAGGTCCCATTGATGCATGGTAACCTGTGAACAGGCACAACTGATAAGCATGCAGTACGGTACTCGATATCAGATCTATTAAAGAACTGGGTCACGTTTTTCATAGTCTATTTCCCTGATATCACAATCGTAACAGCTTTTAATCCACGTCCTTGTGCATTTAAATTTTCCTGCATAGTCTAAAAATAGTGACAATTCAATGTTTTTTGTTTTCTGAATCAGTTTTGTGGCCCACACCTGTGAAATAACGTTTAGCGCGTTTGGCCGCGAAATCTGGTGGCCCGGGTTCGATTCCCGATTGGGGCAAGTTACCTGGTTGAGGTTTTTTCCGGGGCTTTCCCTCAACCCAACATGAGAAAATGCTGGGTAACTATAGGTGCTGGACCCCGGACTCATTTCACCGGCATTATCACCTTCATCTCATTCAGACGCTAAATAACCTAAGATGTTGATAAATCGTCGTAAAATAACCTACTAAAAAAAAAAAAACAAATCAGTTTTGTGTGTTACTGACGTTACAAAGCTGGTAGAGTTGTCTGAATTCTTTTCTCACCAGATAGTATGTCGAATGGAAGTGTAATATTTATGGTGGGTAGTAATGGTACTGGAGTATTTATCCGCTGGCTTATCTAAGACATTTTGGAGAGTTAAATCTAGTTCAAATGCAACTTAATGCAGAATTAAAAGGGAAGTTACTGCCTACTTTACTGAACTGTCGTTAGAGTTACGATAACATTTCTAAAATACGGAGTGTTAACAAAAATCATTCATTGAATTGGGGATGAGCAGGATCCGTCTATGCTCATCACATAGCAAATAATGAAATTATTTGTCACATTTTATTGGCTTGAGCGTTTTCGGCTCGAAGGAGCCATCTTCAGAAAATAATAATAATAATAATAATAATAATAATAATAATAAAATAAAATAATAATAATAATAATAAAAATAATAATAATAATAATAATAATAATAATAATAATAATAATAATAGTAATAATAATAATGATTTATTTAACCTGGCAGAGTTAAGGCCATACGGCCTTCTCTAACACTCAACCAGGAGTAAAACTGCGATACAAAAACATTAAAAATTTACAAAGTACACTACAATTTTACACACAAAACTGAATAAGATAATAATAATAAAATGTAAACAACAAGTAAGTAGAAATCAGACATAAAATATAACATACAGAAAGAAAGCAAAAAGCATAATAAAATGTGAACAGCAGGTCAAAATAAATTAGACATACAAAGTATAAAAATAAGACAATTGTTTTTGATGATGATGATGATAATAATAATAATAATAATAATAATAGTAATAATAATAATAATAATGATTTATTTAACCTGGCAGAGTTAAGGCCATACGGCCTTCTCTAACACTCAACCAGGAGTAAAACTACGTTACAAAAAACACTACAAATTTACAAAGTACACTACAATATTACACACAAAACTCAATAAGATAATAATATTAAAATATAAACAACAAGAAGTAGAAATCAAAATAATATATAACATACAGAAAGAAAGCAAAAATCATAATAAAATGTGAACAGCAGGTCAAAATAAATTAGACATACAAAGTATAAAAATAATACAATTATTTGATGATGATGATAATAATAATAATAATAATAATAATAATAATAATAATAATAATAATAATTTATTTAACCTGGCAGAGTTAAGGCCATACGGCCTTCTCTAACACTCAACCAGGAGTAAAACTGCGTTACAAAAACACTAACAAATTTACAAAGTACATTACAATATTACACACAAAACTGAATAAGATAATAATAATAAAATGTAAACAACAAGTAAGTAGAAATCAGACATAATATATAACATACAGAAAGAAAGCAAAAAGCATAATAAAATGTGAACAACAGGTGAAAATAAATTAGACATACAAAGTATAAAAAAATAAAGACAATTGTTGATAATAATAATAATAATAATATATATAATAATAATAATAATAATAATAATAATAATAATAATAATGACTAGGAATACGTATAAAAAAGGTTGGTACATACATGTTATGTGATACAATGTGAACAATAAGCAAGCTATGATTCTGCTAAAAACAATTATGAATTCCAAAGTGATTAAAAAGTTACAATAAGATAAAAGCTTATATAAGCTGTCATTCAATAAAATAATGTATTATTCTGATCCACTTTTGAAACACATTTTATTCCGTATTCCACTTGAATTGTCTCCATTCAAGACACCATACTGGACCCTTTGTCACAGATGGTTCAGCAAATTATAATCAGAACAACATTCTTATTTTAATATTTTATTATGCTTAATAGTAATTGCACGATTAACTGATTTATTGGGGGAAAGAAACTGGCTACCCCACCCCATTATCTTCTGGCTTAGTTGCCTCATAAGCGATCTCTTATTGGTATCACTTATGAGGTTCAAACCTATCTTTGGACAGTTGACAAAACAACAAGTGACATCGTAGCAGGTTTGCTTCCGCCTTTTCATTCCGCTATCACTGATGAGTTGCTGCACCATGTCAGCACCTCTGCGAATTAAAAAGTCAGAGTATAGGAATAACTTCAATTACCATTGGTGTTATGCCGTTCTTAATGACCTCGTCGATGAGCTCACTGTAGAAACGGATGCCTTTCTGGTTTATTACGTTGCTTACACCTGTGGGCATGATGCGAGGCCAAGAAATCGAGAATCGATAGAACTGCATCTAAAATAGAGAATAGAAAACATAATAATAATAATAATAATAATAATAATAATAATAATAATAATAATAATAATAATAATAATAATAATATCTCAGCTAGAGAAATAAAATAATTATGTTTGGAATAATCTAAGAATATAAATTATTGTCTTCCTGATATCCTGATGTAGTTCAGATTTTCGTTACAGAAGATTCGTCCAGTATATGTGCAATGAGTTTAAAAGAAATTTGAAAGTGATAGACAAAATTCAGACAAAGGTAAAATGTTTTAATGAAGGACAAAGACATTTAAAGTACGAAATAAGGTAAAATTAGTATAAAAACTCGTTTACTTACTTTATGGCTTCTAGAGAACCCGGAGGTTCATTGCCTCCCTCATATAAGACGTTCATCGGTGCAAGATTAATCCAGTCTCTACCATCATATCCCACCTCCCTCAAATCCGTTTTAACATTATCCTCGCATCTATGTCTCGGCCTCCTAAAGGTCTTTTTCCCTCCGGTCTCCCAACTAACACTCCATATGCATTTCTGGATTCGACCACATGTGCCCATCTCAACGCCTGGATTTAATGTTCCTAATTATGTCAGGTGAAGAATACAATGCGTGCAGTTCTGCGTTGTGTAACTTTCTCCATTCTCTGTAACTTCATCCCTCTTAGCCGCAAATATTTTCCTAAGAATCCTTTTTTGAACACCCTTAACCTCTTTTATCTCTCGAAGTGAGAGTCCAAGTTTCATAATCATACAGAACAACCGGTAATATAACTGTTTTATAAATTCTAACTTTCAGCGTTTTTGAGAGCAGACTGGATGACAAAAGCTTCTCAACCGAATAATAACAGGCATTTCCCATATTCATTCTGCGTTTAATTCCTCCCGAGTGTTATTTATAGTTGTTACTATTACTCCAAGAAATTCGAATTTTTTCATCTCTTCAAATGATAAATTTCTAATTTTTACATTTCCATTTCATACTATGTTCTGGTCACGAGACATAATCATATACTTTGTATTTTCAGGATTTACTTCCAAACTTATCTCCTTACTTGCTTCAAGTAAAATTCCCATGTTTTCCCTAATTGTTTGTGAATTTCCTCCTAACATATTCACGTCATCTGCATAGACAAGCAGCTGATGTAACCCGTTCAATTCCAAACCCTCTCTGTTATCCTGAACTCTCCTAATGGCATATTCTAGAGCGAAGTTAAAAAGTAAAGGTGATAGTGCATCTCCCTGCTTTAGCTCTCATTGAATTGGAAACGCATCTGACAGAAACTGACCTATACGGACTCTGCTGTACGTTTCACTGAGACACATTTTAATTAATCGAACTAGTTTCTTGGGAATACCAAAAAAAAAAAAAAAAAAAAAAAAATCGTTTATTATGATAAAAGTGTGAAATTATTCTTCCAACAGTGACATAGTAACATTGCTTTGAACATAATTAAATGCCAGAAACTCTGTTTATATTTATGGAATTTTATAAGTGACATATTTTAATAGTAGGATTGCGAAAAAAAGAACATCCCCTTTAAATATTTTTCTGCAATAGAAATAGTCTAACAATTTGGACTAATTTAGCTCTACTCACATTTCAAGTTTTGTGTTCAAAAGGTCCCTCGCTATTTGTAATGCTTAAAAAGACAAGGAATTACAGAACTGTCTTCATAATTATGTTTTGACATATTTTTTGCAGTTCATGAAATATTTTCGGTTATAAACAAACATGGCGTTAGATAATAGAATGTTGACAGTCATTCTTCTCCCAATGTCCATTACATTCAAGAAATGTTTCATGTTTGTAATTTCGAATTGCAGGAATGAGATGCAGCACCATCTTTTGGCGAAATATGAAAGCTGACTAGTGTGATATTCAAGGATGTTTGACGTTCGGGTGCAACAACTTCCAGGAGGATGTCAAGGTAAGACTCTGCAGTAATATTTACGTATAAAAGTAAAATCCTAGAATTCCATACGCAGAATTTTCTCCCTAGACGTGAATTCTATGTACTTTAAAATCTCTATGCATTACGTCATGAGAATTTTCTTTAGAATAATATTACAGATTTTCTCAGTGCGAATTCAAACAACCCTACGTTAATATCGCATGTCGATTACATATTACCATACGATTATCTAAGTGAAAATTGTTTTCAAGGTCACTCAACGTACAAAAATTCTAAAAAAAAAATTCCTCCATGAAATCTAATTTGAAATCCTTATATCCTAAAAGTTTAGAATTTATAAAACAGTTATATTACCGGTTGTTCTTTATGGTTGTGAAACTTGGACTCTCACTTTGAGACAGGAACATAGGTTAAGGGTGCTTAGGAAAATATTTGGGGCTAGGAGGGATGAAATTACAGGAGAATGGAAAAAGTTACACAACACAGAACTGCACGCATTGTATTCTTCACCTGACATAATTAGGAACATTAAATCTAGACGTTTGAAATTGGCAGGGCATGTAGTACGAATGGGCGAATCCAGAAATGCATATAGAGTGTTAGTTGGGAGGCCGGAGGGAAAAAGACCTTTAGGGAGGCCGAGACGTATATGGGAAGATAATATTAAAATGGATTTGAGGGAGGTGGGATATGATGATACTGAATGGATTAATCTTGCTCAGGATAGGGACCAATGGCGGGCTTATGTGAGGGCGGCAATGAACCTCCGGGTTCCTTAAAAGCCAGTGAGTAAGTATATCCTAAAAGTATAGGACTTAATATTAAGTGTGTCCTAAGATAAACGTATTTTAATCGTTGAAAAATGTTCCATAACTCTTTACATTTGTTCCCTTTTCCATATTTTACCCCAAGATATGAGGTGTACCACTTACCCCCATGTCCTTCAAGGCCTGGATATCCTCCTTGTACTTGCAGTAGGATTCGGCAGAGTCGTCTCCATTGGAGTTGTTCGGTATCAGATAAGAGTACTCGTGCATGAACGTGTCCCACACGCTTGGGCCTTTCCTGATAAAACATCAAAATAAAATACTCTTTCAAAGAGCTTACAGCAATTTAACAACCGTGCCTTGATCCCATAATTGTATCATTTTTCGTTATGTGACACTAGAAGCCCAGTACCAAGATAGTTGTCTTTCAGTGAACTCTAGAGATAAAAATCACAGGAAGTCAAGTCGGAGGATCGTGAAGGCCATATATTTTATTTTATTTCATTTTATTTTAAATCCACCACCAACAGAAGCAGGCTTTCAATTACAGGTGACTTAAATAGACATATACACAAAATACATAATAAGAGAAAAAACAACAAAACAAACAACACAAACGAAAGAAAGAAAATACATAATGGTAATAGATGCTAGAATATAATAATACAGTTAATATAGTGCCAAATGTCAATATAATGATGTAAAATTATTTAAAAACTAGAATAAAAACATTATAATACACTTCTTCATAATTTAAATATCTAAGGAAATACAATTCTCTTTAATATTGTGTGAAATTTTTCAATTGTTAAACTGAAATCCAATTGAGAATCACAGTTTAAAGACAGAGATAAAAGTAGGATTTTACAAACATTTATGGAAGTTGTAAGTATTACACATAACAAACAATGGAGAGTTCTTGAAGAAAACAGTTCTAGGAATGGAATAACAAAAGGTTGCCTATGACGTAATTCTGTTCTTTTTACATTGAACTGAAGGAATTTAAGAAAATCACAGTTATTCAATATACCGTTAACAGTCTTATAGAGTAAAATTTGGCTATTTTTATTAATCGTCGAGATTTTAAAGTTTTATAATTGAATTCAAAAAGCAACTGATTATATGAAATATGCTTGTCATAAGACGACACGTGATGTTTTTTAAAATATAAATAACGTAAAAATCTTTTTCTGTATCCTTTCTATTTGCATCTGATGGGACTGGAACTGAGGTGACCATATTACAGACGCATACTCTAGCTTACTTCTAACTAGAGTTTTATATAGAGTATCAATAGTATTTATATTTTTTAATTCTTTTGTATTTCTGATTATAAATCCTAATTTTCTACATGCATCAATTACCACGTGATTTAAGTGTATTTTAAAACATAAGTTGTGTGTAAAATACATACCCAAATCCTTAAATGATTCTACTCTAGGTAACTTCACATCATTAATTTCATACGAATTTTGAGCAACTGTCTTATTGTTAGAATATGTCATAAAGCAACATTTATTAAGATTTAACAGAATAAAATTATCGATACTCCATCTATATAATCTGTTCAAATAATGCTGTAGATCAAAAACGCCATGTTGTTTGGCAATGACTTTATACAATTTAACACTAAAGAATCTGCTTTGGAGCATTTGATTATGTTCTTGTAGGAAAATGTTCGTTGTATGAGTGGTGGCGGGATTTGTTGAAACAATGCGTGATTTTGTTCCTTCTCGTTCAACTCTGGAAAATCGACATTAATTGTTTCTTGATTAAATGGTCAGACAACTCATTTCTCGCTCATAGCACATCATACGCCAATTTTCTCCTCGTGCATGCGAGTCTTGTTAATAATGTTTCGTTTTATTTGGATCAGAAGCGGTAATGTTATGAATTTACATAGGCGTGGGGATCGAACCAAACTTCACTAGATAAAACAATGAGTCATGGGTATATCTCTCCATCTTGCATGTTATTCACAATCCATTCACAAAATGTATCCCTTTTTCTAAGGCCGCCCTTAGGTTCATGACACATATTAATTTCGTATTGTTCGATTTTCAACAAGTTTGTAGCTGTATGCGCTGAACGAGTAATTCCCGCTTGTTGGGCAAGCCGGTTTGTGGATTTTTAGGGGAATTGTTTATAGCGATAGATAATGCCATCCAACATTTCTTCCGTGACAAAGTTTTTATCTTTTCTGCTCTTATTATCCGCAGTAATTCCCGTGTCTTGTAATTCACATACAGATTTCTACATATTGTGTCACGAGCTGGAATCTTCAAACCGGAAAATCTTACTGCAACAGCCTTCACCTTGACGACTGGACTCTGTAGTGCGAATTATACAGGGTGTTTCCGGGCTGGTGTTACAAATTTTCGGAGATGATGGGGAAGGGCACATGTATCAATTTGAGGTAAGAAACCCTGGTACGGAAATGACTGAGTCGAAAGTTACAAGCAAAAATAGTTGTGTGGAAATGGAATTGTAATTTGGCACCTTAACCTTTGAACAGTCGTGGAAAGATGGTATGGGCCGGATGTCTCCTACGTGGGTCTTGTCAAAAAAATATTAATCATGGATGAACTATTGGAAGAAATTCACGAGAAAACGATTGTTTCGGGATTTAAAATGAACTTATATGCTGTCCACAGTAAAATGTAGATTTTCAGTAATAGAATAGTATTAGAGTATACATATCGCATGCTAATGTATGGAAATGATATAATTATATTAACTTAAAACTTTAAATTTATAAATTAAGTCAAATATTGTTCTGGTTATAATCCAAAAAAGGAAAGTTGCATCTCATTTTAGCCCATATTCAATTTTTGTAATTAACGTGTAACTTTTAAGTAGGAAATAGCTCAATAGTACATTATGCAACGAGCCTATAATGGTAGTAATTAAGACGCGAGTGTGTTTATGAAACGAGCCCAAGCGAGTTTCATAATTTTCATACGAGCGTCTTAATTACCATTATAGGCAAGTTTCATACGACTTTTTATGCTCGACCATATTTCTAACTTGAAATTATTCATAAGTATTCATGTTATTCTTATCTGACTGGGGAGGGGAACGGACCTTGTGCAATACCTCGTAAATTGTGAGATGTGCGCAGACGCGAAAGTATTGATTTTTTTCCGAGAAACAAATGTCATTGATCTTGATATAATCTAGAGAGTAAAATAAACATTAATCTTGATATGACCTTGAAATTGATTTAGACAATGAAAAACAAGATGACAAATTGAATTTATTTTAATATTATTTACAATTAACGCTAATTGTTATAGTAACAGAACATAACCTTCTGCAACAGTATTGGATTTCCAGCCTCCGTGACGTTTCGCTAGTTGTCTTTCGATTGCATATCCGAGAATAATCGATACTTGCACTTTCATATTGCTACAAAGATGTTTTCTGATTGGTGGAACACCTGAACTTTAATGAATAGGTGTACTTTAATGAGGTCCTTTAAAGGGCTGCTACCAGGTGTACAATTACTACATTTCGGCATGGTCGAGCATAAAATAATATATTTATCTAGTGGCTTTTAAATCGACATTTCTTTGAGATATTGTAAATTTAGTTACTGGTTGAAAAACTTTTATCCAAAAAAAATTACATATTTTAAATTTAAGTACATAGAGATCAGATGCAAATAAATACATATAAAGAATGTTGATGATTTATTTGCGTGGAGTGTTCGTAGTAAACAACGAATAAAATTCTAATCAAATTAGGATTAATAATTAAAAGTATTATTGATACATATTCTGTGTTTTGGTTTGGTAATCTTTTACAGTGACTAGTCAGTATAAGAGAACAAAAAATTACCCCATTTGGAAGCAACATACAAGATTAATTAGATCAGAATAAAATAAGAACTAAATGGATGTCAATTTTGAAAAGTAAGAATCACATACAGTACATATGAATCTGTTTCAGCGTAAATGGTAGCTGCAACTTAAAACCACATTACTGGTGGCTTCTTGGAAATGTGCCTCATTATAATTATCACTGTTGAGGATTTCAGTTCTTTGGCATAATATTTTCAGATGAATATCTACCATACTTTTCTGTATCTTAATAAAGGTAAAAGAGAAGATGGAAACGATACGATAAAAGAATTTAAATGGGAAACTTTGGAAAACAGACGTAGGAAAACTAGAATAACATCATTGTATAGAGCACATCTAGGTCAGAAAGCATGGGTAGACATAACGGCTCGGTTAGAAAAGCCAGCGTACTATGGTAGTAACGATCATGATTTTAAAATCAAATGTAGGAAACAGAAAACGGATGTAGGTAAATTCTCATTTTTAAATAGAACCGTAAATGATTGGAATGACCTACCTGCAGCGGTCTTTGAGGGCTGTCCTTCCTTAAGGAGATTCAAGAATAACTAAAAAAAAAAGTTGTGTATAAAGTGCAATTTAAATTAAGGTGGCATTTAGCATTTAATTTTTTTAAGGTGACGTGTATTTATTTAGCCTGACGAGTTACTCCCTTGATTTGAATTGTAAATTATTTAGAAATAGCGTGTAAGAGGGCCTTAGACTAGAAATGTTTAGCTTAAATGTAGTTCTGTTTATAAGTATGCATAAGGGTGTAATTATTTGACTTATTTGGACTGTTGTATCAGTGAAGCGAGGTGAGTCAGTGAAGTTATGGTTTTACAGTGCAGTGAATAGTTCCGATCAGTGATAATTTATAGCGTCAATGAAATGTGTTCTATAGTGTCAGTGAAAATAGTGCCACTACAGTGAGTGAGATGAGAGTAAAGTGAAAGACTATTGAAACAGGGCCTTAACTTACTATTATGACAAATTGCATGTTTCACGTATTCACATTTTTTATGTTCTAGTGATATTTAACTTATTTTATATTTTTGTTTTCATATTTTCCGATAATGGTATATCTATAATGTGATAAGTTGAGCTATATATAATCATAATTTTCCTTGCTGTGTGTACTTCAAAATATTGTATTCATTGTATGCTTTGTACTGCACTATTTTGTTATTACTATTAGTATTATTATTATTATTATCATTATTATTATTACTACTATTCTTATTTTTATTATTATTATTATTATTATTATTATTATTATTATTATTATTATTATTATTATTATTAATTGTCTTATTTTTATACTTTATACTTTGTATGCCTCATTTATTTTGACCTGCTGTTCACATTTTATTATGCTTTTTCCTTTCTTTCTGTATGTTATATATTATGTCTGATTTCTACTTACTTGTTGTTTACATTTTATTATTATTATCTTATTCAGTTTTGTGTGTAAAATTGTTGTACTTTGTAAATTTGTAGTGTTTTTTGTAACGCAGTTTTACTCCTAGTGTTAGAGAAGGCCGTATGATTTTCTGTCAGGTTAAATAAATTATTATTATTATTATTATTATTATTATTATTATTATTATTATTATTATTATTATTATACATATGTAGTTTCTATTGTAAAATTAGGTTATTTTATGTTTTTTGTTAATTGTAATTATTGTGTTAAATTGTATTGTGCATTCTTATTGTATTGTGTATGTAATTGTATTGTGTATTGTAATTTTATTGTGCAATGTTTATATTGTGTATACCACTGCCACCGGTTACTTACCCACTTGCAGTGTAAATAAATACATACATTTAATTTTATTAATTAATTTGCACTTTAGAAATGTTAAAAATTGTAAGTTATGATTCTTCGATGCTTTGTAAATATAAATCTCAAGTTGAATTGCATAGATATTAGATATAGGTAGAATGAAATATTTGTGAAAGATTCAAGCAGCAGAGTCCCCTCGAAAGTTGATTTTGATTTGAATGATTGTTTCTCAATCTTACCGTCTCTGTCCCAGAATCCTTCGGCTTGGTAAGCAGATGTTGCCGCCCCAAACATGAAGCCATCGGGAAACCTGACGTCGAGAGCTGCATTCTGTGCCACAGAGTTCGCTAATAAAAGAAGTGTTGCCACTAACATTTCTGTTAGAGTATTGCCTCGTTGTCACTGTCCGTTAGTGATTCCCAACTTCGTCACGGTCACAAAATCTTATCTCTCTTTCCCCACAAAAGCATTGGCAGCCTTCATGGTCACACATTGTGACACCCTTGCATAGCAATCCACATTACTGAAGACTTCCAAGCTTGATCAGGCCAGTTTAAAATGTAAAATTCACAAACTGTATTTGCTTGTAAGGCCGATACATTTTCACAGTTTATTCTTAGACTTCTTAGGTTAGTCTAGCATAAAAAGGATAGTTTCGCATGGTTACATTATCAAATATATTTATTTTTTATTCACTTATTTATTTATTTATTTATTTATTTATTTATTTATTTATTATTTTGGTAATAATTGTAACATAAAATATATACAGAAAAACTTTAGCTCGCCCCTGAAAGAGTAGAACTCGTGCTCAGGGGCGGATTCCTGAATTGAAATTAATAATTATACAATACAATTTGTCTTATGTCTACTATGCAATTATAGTACGTAAATTTAAATTTACAATTTTTCAATTTTTATAAAATCCATACGTAACTTTTTAAATTTAATACTAGAACTATTAGAATTGACAAGATTAGGATATTTAAATATAAATTTGTTATATATTCTTGGGCCTAAATTATTACTATGATTAAATACTGTAACAGTGTTTCATTTTGGTTCAAACAATCTTAAATAATTAATACCTTTTGTTTCATAACTATGAGAATACAATTCAAAATTATTTCGATTTTTATGTATGAATTTTATTAATACAATATAATAAATTTGTCTTACGTTAAGTAAATTAAAGTCTAAAAACAAATTTTGAGATCGAAAATCAATAGGTTTATGAAGACATATTTTAATTATTTTCTCCTGTAATAAATAAAGTGGATTAAAATTGGATTTAAATGAGCTACCCCATCCTATAATTCCATACATAATTACCGATTGAAATAAAGTTAAATATATTGTACGTAATAAACTTATTGGCAAGTAATTCCTCAATAAAACAAAATAATATACTATTTTACGTATTTTATTACAAAGGTAATTAATATGTTGATTCCATTTTAAATGATTATCGAAAATTATTTAAATTGGAAATTTTAATTTGAATTTCTTTAAATTCCAAATTAGATCTAAAACTTAAAATTATAGAGTTTGCACCCAAAACAGCAAATATTTGCACTTCGAGCAGTTTCAGGTACATAATAATACCAAGACGTTAAGTGATATAATTGAAATTTTAAATGTTGAAAGAAAGAAAAACACTACTGTAAAGAAAATGAGTTTTAAAAGTATGTATACAAAATAAGTTAAATAATGGACAGTTTCAGTTTTAAAAAAGTAATATTTAATAAAAAAAATATTATTAAGGTTTCTTAATTCTGGATTTATTTTATAAACTGATGGTATTATCTTGGTTCATAGTATGGAGAATGAACTTTCCCAGATGTTATATCTTACTTTGGTTCAAGTAAAAGAGACATATTTCGCCTAAAATTATGAAATATTTCTATGTCATCTTCATAATTGAATTATTTTTACGAAAATATTCAGTAAAGTTGAATTTTAAGTTTTTGCAGTATCATAAAAGCCAAATTCTGTAAAAATCAAATTCGTTGCTAATCAGCAGCCATTTGTAAATACATTTTAATTATTGTTCTCTTTGAAGAAAAAAAAAGCAGAATGATGTGTGATTCAGCTCTTAAACCCAAACCAGTTACACCATATCTATCTAGGGGCTAGACTCAAATATTGCGAAATAATATTAATATGGATGGGTAAATAATTTCGGGAAATGAATTTATAAATACTTTTACGTAGCCTGTTACATAAGTACGCTATATCTTTATAGATGCATATATTTACCGATGATAATACTTGATTTACTGCGTGCTAAAGCAAGGAGATGCACTATCACCTTTATTTTTTAACTTCGCTCTAGAATATGTCATTAGGAAAGTTAAGGATAACAGACAGGGTTTGGAATTGAACGGGTTACATCAGCTGCTTGTCTATGCGGATGACGTAAATATGTTAGGAGAAAATCCACAAACGACTAGGGAAAACGCGGAAATTTTACTTTAAGCAAGTAAAGCGATAGGTTTAGAAGTAAATCCCGAAAAGACAAAGTATATGATTATGTCTCGTGACGAGAATATTGTACGAAATGGAAATATAAAAATTGGAGATTTATCCTTCGAAAAGGTTGAAAAATTCGAATATCTTGGAGCAACAGTAACAAATATAAATGACACTCGGGAGGAAATTAAACACAGAATAAATATGGGAAATGCGTGTTATTATTCGGTTGAGAAGCTTTTATCATCCAGTCTGCTGTCAAAAAATCTGAAAGTTAGAATTTATAAAACAGTTATATTACCGGTTGTTCAGTATGGTTGTGAAACTTGGACTCTCACTTTGAGAGAGGAACAGAGATTAAGGGTGTTTGATAATAAGGTGCTTAGGAAAATATTTGGGACTAAGAGGACGAAGTTACAGGAGAATGGAGAAAGTTACACAACATAGAACTTCACGCATTGTATTCTTCACCTGACATAACTAGGAACATTAAATCCAGACGTTTGAGATGGGCAGGGCATGTAGCACGTAGGCGAATCCAGAAATGCATATAGAGTGTTAGTTGGGAGGCCGGAGGGAAAAAGACCTTTGGGGAGGCCGAGACGTAGATGGAGGAATTAAAATGGAATTGAGGGAGATGGGCTATGAAGAGTGGATTAATCTTGCTCAGGATATGGACCGATGGCGGGCTTATTGAGAGCGGCAATGAACCTTCGGTTTCCTTAAAAGCCTTTTGTAAGTAAGTAATACTTGAATATTTAAGTTGTGAAGTTTATTCCATGCATGGACAATAATTACAGTTTGTAGGACACGAACAGTAACAATGTATTAGTAGTTATTCCTCGAAATTCGAACGTGTTTCAACGGAAAGCCAAATCTGCAACCCAGCCCAGCTGGATTTTTCGATGTTTTCCACAACGAGGAACAGGTATAGCGGCATGTTTGAGGGTCACGGTAAAGTGGGGTTTATACTTTAGATTGCTAAACTAGTCTTAGAGGCACAGCTCCAAGGCTGTAGTTTAGTTTGCATATTATTTGTTAAAGGCGACTATTTTATCAGTAACGATGGAAAACCTATATCCACTACATTATCAGTTCTTAAACAGTAGGCTGTCTTGCGGGGATGAAAGTCACAATTTTGTGTTCACATGCTCTCTGCTTTGATCACAATTTATTCTTGATTACTTAAAATAAGATACAGTAATAATAATAATAATAATAATAATAATAATAATAATAATAATAATAATATGACGTGAATATGTTAGGAGAAAATCCACAAACAATTAGGGAAAACACAGGAATTTTACTTGAAGCAAATAAGAGATAGGTTTGGAAGTAAATCCCGAAAAGAGAAAGTATATGATTATGTCTCGTGACGAGAATATTGTACGAAATGTAAATATAAAAATTGGAAATTTATCCTTTGAAGGGCTGGAAAAATTCAAATACCTGGGAGCAACATCAACAAATATAAATGACACTCTGGAAGAAATTAAACACAGAATAAATATGGGAAATGCGTGTTATTATTCGGTTGAGAAGCTTTTATCATCCAGTCTGCTGTCAAAAAATCTGAAAGTTAGAATTTATAAAAAAGTTATATTACCGGTTGTTCTTTATGGTTGTGAAACTTGGACTCTCACTTTGAGAGAGGAACAGAGATTAAGGGTGTTAGAGGATAAGGTTCTTAGGAAAATATTGAAGCTAGGCAGGAGAAAGTTACACAATGTAGAACTGGACGCATTGTAGTCTTATTGATGTGATTAGGAACATTAAATCCAGACGTTCGAGATGGGCAGGACATGTAGCACATATGGGTGAAACAGAAAAGCACGTGGAGTGTTAGTTTGGAGACCTGAAGTAAAAAGACCTTTGGGTTTCCGAAACGTAGATGGGAGGATACTATTAAAATTTATTTGAGGGAAGTGGGATATGATGGTAGAGAATGGATTAATATTGCTCAGGATAGGGACCAATGGCATGCTTATGCAATGAACCTCCGGGTTCCTTAAAAACCACTAAAAGTAAGTTATAATATTAATATCACTGAACTGTACTCGATCACGTGTACTGATATATAAAAGTGGTTTCGTTTCTTATTTTGACTTTCTTTTTCCTGTGTCATTATTTTAAAAGTATTTTGTGCGAGATCGTGCGTATTTGCTTGGTTTCCGCACAAAACCAATCCGCCGGTAAGTCTAAAATTCCACATTCGGTATTCCCAACCTAACACATATAACAATTTCCCTTTTCTTACCGCTTAATTGACATATTGATTTTACTGCTTTAGGCTTTTAACATATTATTTTTAGAGACGTTCAATATAGTAATAATTATAAATTGCAAACTTGCCACTGCAATTTCACCTAAATTGCACTGTTAATTATTGTTTTTAAATATTTGCAAAAATTAAGTAAACTCTTCAACTCCACTAAAGTTACTGCATTCGTAATGCAAGTAACATTAAGCAAGCCGTGAAAAAATCATTAAGATTCCAGACTCATCATAGACTGGGAAAGAAAGACAGACGTATATCACGGCCTGCTGGATTATAGTAAACACAGAAAACATTTTAAAGCAACAATGTTGAAGATAGATATTTTTGTTTTGCAAATTTTCTGTCATTGAACAGAAACCAAGATGGAGATTTCATTGCAACTAATTAGAAATTCCTCTTTCAGGTATGTAATAAACGATCTTGACACAAAATAATGTACGATACACGAGCGGTATGTTTTCTTTCAATTCTCGGAAATTAAAAAAGCTCAACTACGTTTCGCTTTTTCAAACTTTTCCTCGAACATGAAAACTTCAACATACCGCTCTTGTAACGCATATTACTATTAAAATTATTATTTACATATTTGAAACTGTTATTTTTGTTATACAATCTGTGTAAATATATGCAAATTTTGCTAGCAGTACATTCGAACTTAAATTATTCTGTCGAGGGCTTGTTATGAAGACGTAACACGAATGTTAGTCACATGCAACTGTGTAAACTCATGGCATTGAGTCATGAACTTATCACTCCCAAGTTAAGAGGACAGGTTTGAGATATCCACACTACGATTCCGCTCAAGGTTAAGCGTTTGGTTCTTAAGACACACTCTTATTTCTTATGTCTTGGCGAAATTAAAGACCTTGCTGCTCACGAACTATATATTCATAAACTTGTAGCATTACTGTCGTTAGTCATTACGTCCGCTCACCAGAGTTAATAATGGATTGGCGTTATCGGTACTGTTAAGCTTTTTCGTACAAATTTACAACAAATGACGAAATAGGTTGTACACTGCTATTGGCTACAAATCCGTCATTTCTAAGTCACAATTTACATGTTCTACTGCCATCTAGTGATTGGAAGACAAATTATCTACACATATAAGATTGCTTGTAGTTCAGGTATGTTCATAAAAAGAAATCGCTTTCAGAGTCTGGTGAATAAATACAAGAGATGATTATAACTATACTTCTACTGATTGGTTGGAATCGATTACGTATAATCCAGTAAAAAAAAAGCAATTGAACAACAAACACCATCGTGCCCGTACAGCAATTGCCAACCTTCTAAGAAACAGAGGATGGGAAGTACATGAGGAGATTCATTGTGTGTCTGAAGATGATTCTCATAGAAGAGTCGATATAATTGCCATCAATAGAAGAAACCAGAAAGCGATGGTCTTAGACCCTACGATTTGCTTTGAACGAGACACGAATCAAGCACTGCAGATAAATGATGACAAGCGAGCATTTCGCTTTAAATGGGATGTTACAGGCTTACGATTTGGAGCGAGGGTTGTTTACCAAAATTTAAATGTAATATCCTTAAATCCTTGAAAATTCCCTTTTATGAGGTTCAGAAGATTGTAATGGAAATTCTGAAGGCCTCTCTTCAAATTCTACACTATCATCTATATGTTAACACGTAAATTTTTACGATGTTATAATGGAACGGAGAAAAATTTTGCCGGGATTTGAACCCGGGTTTTCAGCTCTACGTGCTGATGCTTTATCACTAAGCCACACCGGATACAACCCCGGCGTCGGACAGAATTGTCTCTGATTGAGTTCCAACTCTTGGGTTATGGCCGCCCTCTGCACTAAGATGTCTTAGGACCGAAGTCCACACATGTGCAGAGGTGCCTTTTATGAGGTTCAGTTGGAAGATTGTGTCCGACGCCGGGGTTGGAAATTCATGCAAGGCCGGGTTCTCTTCAAATTCTACCACTCTTTCATCTATATGAATATCTGCATGGAAATATCATATTACTTTGTACATTGAAATAATGTAAACAAATGTACAAATCGAATCAGTATTTTGCTCGTTTCATTTCCCTTTACCTTTTATGTTTGTTAATTCCGGATCCCAGTGGTCAACCTCACTTGAGGACGGATGATTTGAAATCTTAGTAGCAGAAAGGACATGAGTCACAGAAAGTTAACTTTTCAAGAACAGCAAAGTACAGTTTCTAAGATGAACTAAGTAACATTGATATTTGTTAAAAGTAATATCAATAAACATACTCCGTGAGAATAGTTGGCATATTGTAATTTCAATTTTGACATCTTAGCTTTTGAGAAAAAAATATAATTGGTTGACTCATGAGCTTTCTGCAATTTATATTATTTTTGGCACACAAAATAGGAAAATCAAAAGGAGATAATTACATAATATTATTGTACATTTTATGGATTTTTGTATACGATAATGGCTTACCGTTTTGGATTTGTAATTATCGTACGGAAAGATAATTATCGTACAACCTGGTAACCTTGCTCAGAACTGATACGATTGTTGGGATTTAAAAAGAGATTAAACAATTAAAAAAAACGGAATTGAAGACGGAAACATCAGTTTTGCTTCATCACTGGTACACCTACTCACTGCAGATAGGCCACGAATCACTGACTTTTCTACAGGGATTAGATATTTATAATCCGTAAAACACTGAATACAAATTCGTGACAATAGCTTCTTCTGGAGAATAATAGATCTATCTTTAAAACATATTTCAATGGAAACATATTTTCGCACTAAAGTTGACTCATGCTCTTCCTGTAATATATGACTCGTTCAGAGCAGAAGTGGTGTAAGTCAAGAATGGGTAATGAGGGTTGAAATAAACATTCTGTAAAATACAGCGCAAAGTAGCAATTACTATTCACTTTATTAAACTATTAGTAGCCAGTGGAGAGCAAGAACGACGTATTAATTGCTACTTTGCGGTGTATTTTACAGAATTTTTTACTTTAAACCTCATTATCCAATTTTGACTTACACCACTTTTGCTCTGAACGGCTCATATACAGGGTGAACCGTAAGTAATGTCAGTAATTTCAGGGGGTTAGTCTTTGAGATATTTCAAACTACAAAGTTTGATACAATTTTGCTGGTTCTGGCTTCCAGTTCGAGATAAAAATAGTTTCATATGAAACATTTCATAGCATGTTTTTGAGAAAACCATTAATTTTATTACCAATATTTTCAGTCAATTTAAGAGAGGAGTGTATTATGATGATAAATGATAGAAAGAATTTAAGTTTTTTATTTAGTTTATTTATTTATTTAACTAGCTAGCTAGTGAGTACAAATTACATTTATAAAACAAAAACGTTTCCAGCCACTGACGTAAGAGCCAGGCTCGTGTACGGTGTAGTCTTAGTCAATAATATAACATAAAATTTACAAGGACAGTTTACTAAATACAGTAAGTAACTTAATTCAAATCAATAAATACAGCACAAGAGCAAGAATAAAGAAGAAAGAGAAAAAGAGAGAAAAATACACATTTAATATAAATTGACAATCCGACAGAAGCCAGTGATATTCAATAAAAACATGAATATAGTCGACAGAAATAAAAGGTAAAAAATACATTTGTTAATATTATATATCATGGATAATTTTACAAATTTCTTTTTTAAAAGCTTCAATCTTAAAATATTTTAAATTTGGAAAATGGTTTGTCTTTTAAATGTGCAGAAATGTGATTCGAACACATGTAACATTTTAAATTCCTTTGCAAAAAATAAAGTTATATTTTTCTGCCCATTTTGAAGGACAAAATTGAAATTCTTGTAATCATTTATTATCATAATACACTGCTCTCTTGAATTCAGACCTGAGTATCTTGATCCATACATCGAGTTTGAGGAATTGTGATGTAAGACATTTTCATTATATGACACGGTTTGTTTGAAGAGTACATTTAAATATATTTAGTTTAACATTCA
Organism: Periplaneta americana; assembly: GCA_025594305.2. Taxonomy (NCBI): domain Eukaryota; kingdom Metazoa; phylum Arthropoda; class Insecta; order Blattodea; family Blattidae; genus Periplaneta; species Periplaneta americana. Next base: position 184,736,283 of record JAJSOF020000005.1, on the reverse strand, counting down.
GGCGTGTACTGTACTTATTGCATACAACCATAATATTTTGTAAAGAAGTGGCCTAATCCAGAGTTTCTCAAAGTTTTTTGAAATGGGGACCACTTTTTTAAGTCAGAACAGTTCCGCGGACCACCTTACCGTTGTTCCCTTCGAAAGCAAATTTATCATTTTTGTAGAATATTTTAATACCAGTATACTTATATTTTAAAATAGAATTAATTAATTATAATAGTTTTGTAATTATATTTCTTGTAGTCAATCACAAGTAACTTATAACAAATTCTGTGCATTGTTGATTCATCGCCTGCCTGTTAGCAGTTACTTGTTTGAAATCCTTCTTATGTGGTACACGCTAGTAGTTGTCCATGTCTCTGTTAAATAGTGCCCATTATAAATAATGGAAAACTGGCTTCGATCCGAATCTTTGAAAAGAAAGGAACATGATGATACCACACTTCATTTAGGCTGTGCTAATATTTCAGAAGCTGTGTGTGAAGAAATATATTAATTATAGAGCCATTAAAGAAATATCTAGTCCTGCTAGTAGCTATTCAAAGAAAAAAATACTTCTGTAAATATGACAAGAGTTATTTGGAACTTGGATTTGCTTGGCGTGGCAATGATTGTGAACCAAAACCTTGGTGCGTTGTTTGTTACGAAGTGCTTTCAAACGAGTGTATGAAACCCGCGAAATTGAAACGGCACTTAGAGACGAAACACGCAATAGGCGGAGTCTACAATTTTTTATATCGCCATCTGGAAAAACAAATAAAAAAATTAATGCAGAAACATGCCAGATTTTCGACAAGTAAATATGCAATTTGGCACGTTCTGTTTTTGGTGTACGACATATAGTATGTGCCCATTTCAATGTGCAGACTGGGTGTCGGCAAAACTATCAAGAAAGTCATAAATACATGAAAAGGTTCGGTACTTTGGTCCTCTGTTATGAATTCAGGTGGTCCCTGGCTGGATTACAGGCTCAGCATCAGATATACAGGGAAAAGATGGCGAGAAACAACACGTTCATAGTGCTTTAAATCCCTCTTTTGTTGTTGAGAGTAGAGTGGGAACTGGTTAGACAGGTAGGGTAAGAAATTTCATAAAATACTAGTATTGGAAGAAAAAGTGAAAGGCGATTGCCATGTGTAATTTCCAAAGTCTGAGATTTTCAGTTGTAGTGTGATACGCAATTCGTTTGAATTTTATTTTTTCTTCTGTATTTTTTGAAGGACCACAAGGACAGAACTCGAGGACGACAGGTGGTCCGCGGACCATAGTTTGAGAAACGCCTGTTCATTAAGTCATGTTCTTATTTGTAGTCGAGCCGCCAGATGGTTGTCGAGCTCATAGAACTTATCAGGAACCCGACGAGTCGCCAAAACTTCTTTCATCATGAAAGCAGACTTTTTTGGGATACGGCTTCGCGCAGGATCCGTGAAATTAACGTGAAATAGTCCAAATTTCGTCCTGAAAAACGAAAGCATTCAGTGTTACATGTAGCTCTATCGAAGTCGTACAATGCAGTATGTCAGAATGATGTCTGATAATAACTCAAATAAAAACATTAAAGGAATATGTATGATAAGAACTTTCTTGTGTTAAATTTTAACGCACCTTGTTAACATGTCTCGACCTATTTTCGGTCATCTTCGGAACTGGTCGTTGTTGGTCTTGGCGCCTCTTGTTTCCTGTGTGGGTGCGTTCGTAGTGTAGAGTCAAAGAGTGTATGTGTTTTGAAATTGAGTTGTGTCTTCAGAATATCGTTGGGGTGTGTTTTCGTGTGTCTGTTTATTTCATATTGTTCTAGTGTGTTGAGTTTCTGGATTTTTGGTTGGATGTGCAGTATTTCCATGTCTGTGTTGATGTCTCTGTAGGTGTGGTTGGGATTTGTGATGTGTTCTGTATATGTGGAGGTGTTTTGTAATTTTGTTATGGGTGTGATGTGTTCTTTGTAACGTGTTTGAAATGATCTGCCTGTCTGTCCTATGTAGAAGTTGTTGCAGGTGATACATTTGAGTTTGTATACGCCTATGTGGTTGTATTTGTTTGTTTGTGTGTCGAGATGTTTTTGTAGAGTGTTATTTGTTCTGTATGCGATGTTGTAGTTTAATTTCTTGAATGAGGTTGCAATTTTATGTGTGTTTTTGTTTTCGTATGTTAGTGTGGTGTATATTTGTGTTCTTGTGTTTGTGTTGTATTCTTCTGTTTTTTGTAGTTTTGTTTTGTCTTATGTATTATGTTGTCTATTATGTTAGGGTTGTATCCGTTTTCTTGTGCTATGTATTTGATTGTGTTTAGTTCTTCGTTGTAATCCTGTTGGTTCATTGGTATGTTGAGTAGAGGCGCCAAGACCAACAACGACCAGTTCTGAAGATGACCCAAAATAGGTCGAAACATGTTAACAAGGTACGTTAAAATTTAACACAAAGTTCTTATCATACATATTCCGAAGTGATACAGTGTTAAAAGTTGTGTAATCAAGATGTAAAAACATTAAATTCTTCAAAGTTTCTTCGTAGAACCATTATGTTGCAAAATGAGATCTATGTTTGTTGCTCATACAATCAAGTACTTGGTGTAGAGCACGATCAATATGATGGAAACTACGGAAAATGTGCGAAGTGGCTTAAGAAATGTGAAGTAATGAAAAATCGCGTATCAGGAGTTACTGAGATTTCCATTTAAATATATGTAATGATTTCAGTAACCCTGATGTCAAAAAATAAATTCTCTTCAGCTCATTCTGTGGGAAACTATAAATTCGTCCAATGGAAGTAATAGCCTATAATCTGACATGTAGACTCGTTCACATTCCTACTATATCGGTATCATGGTAGTTTAAACTCGTCCGCATACCTACTTAATGTCAGTATCATGGAAGTGTAAACTCGTCCGCATACCTACTTAATGTCAGTATCATGGAAGTGTAAACTCGTCCGCATACCTACTTAATGTCAGTATCATGGAAGTGTAAACTCGTCCGCATACCTACTTAATGTCAGTATCATGGAAGTGTAAACTCGTCCGCATGCCTACATAATGTCAGTATCATGGAAGTGTAAACTCGTCAGGATACCTACTTAATGTCAGTATCATGGAAGTGTAAACTCGTACGCATACCTACTTAATGTCAGTATCATGGAAGTGTAAACTCGTCCGCATACCTACATAATGTCAGTATCATGGAAGTGTAAACTCGTCCGCATACCTACTTAATGTCAGTATCATGGAAGTGTAAACTCGTCCGCATGCCTACATAATGTCAGTATCATGGAAGTGTAAACTCGTCAGGATACCTACTTAATGTCAGTATCATGGAAGTGTAAATTCGTCCGCATACCTACTTAATGTCAGTATCATGGAAGTGTAAACTCGTCCGCATACCTACTTAATGTCAGTATCATGGAAGTGTAAACTCGTCCGCATGCCTACATAATGTCAGTATCATGGAAGTGTAAACTCGTCAGGATACCTACTTAATGTCAGTATCATGGAAGTGTCCGCAAACTCAAAATCCGCATACCTACTTAATGTCAGTATCATGGAAGTGTAAATTCGTCCGCATACCTACTTAATGTCAGTATCATGGAAGTGTAAACTCGTCCGCATACCTACTTAATGTCAGTATCATGGAAGTGTAAACTCGTCCGCATGCCTACATAATGTCAGTATCATGGAAGTGTAAACTCGTCAGGATACCTACTTAATGTCAGTATCATGGAAGTGTAAACTCGTCCGCATACCTACTTAATGTCAGTATCATGGAAGTGTAAACTCGTCCGCATACCTACATAATGTCAGTATCATGGAAGTGTAAACTCGTCCGCATACCTACTTAATGTCAGTATCATGGAAGTGTAAACTCGTCCGCATGCCTACATAATGTCAGTATCATGGAAGTGTAAACTCGTCAGGATACCTACTTAATGTCAGTATCATGGAAGTGTAAATTCGTCCGCATACCTACTTAATGTCAGTATCATGGAAGTGTAAACTCGTCCGCATACCTACTTAATGTCAGTATCATGAAGTGTAAACTCGTCCGCATGCCTAAATGTCAGTATCATGGAAGTGTAAACTCGTCAGGATACCTACTTAATGTCAGTATCATGGAAGTGTAAACTCGTCCGCATACCTACTTAATGTCAGTATCATGGAAGTGTAAACTCGTCCGCATACCTACTTAATGTCAGTATCATGGAAGTGTAAACTCGTCCGCGTACCTACTTAATGTCAGTATCATGGAAGTGTAAACTCGTCCGCATGCCTACATAATGTCAGTATAATTGAAATGTGAAGTCGTCCGAATGCTAAAGAGAACATTTTCTTCCCATTTTATCCAGGCTTACGACTGGCAAATGGCATGGTTAAAAATGTTTCTCATGAAAAGAAGTACTTTTAATAAATTCTACCATGGACAAAATATTAACCTCGGGCACAGAGACCAGGTATCTTAACCTCTGCGCTACCCAGGCCGACTGAACGAACTTATCTTGGATTAAAATGATAAGAAGTAATTTTAATGAAATATACCATGGACAAATTCCTTGCTTTATCAATATGAGTAAATGCTGGGTAAATTTCGGTGCTGGACCCCGGACTCATTTCACCGGCATTATCACCTTCATCTCATTCAGACGCTAAATAACCAAAGATGTTGATAAAGCGTCGTAAAATAACCAACTAAAAAATTCCTTGCTTTATAATTTTCTAGGGCTTTGCATATACGCAATTACTTATTCCTGGTAAAGAAATAAACGCTAGGCGGACGAGTTTACATAATATTCGATTGAAATGTCACACCTTCGAAATGCGATGTGTTTGTCAGTTTCGAATAAATTTACATTTCTCCCATTCTGCCTGTATGTTTGTAGCATTTTCCTTGCACTTCGTGTTTACTAGTCAATTTCCATGAAAAAACTACAAAATAAAATATATTTCGGTCTTTATATGAGAGCAAAAAAGAAAACCGATTTATATCGACGGTATTGAGGTAAAAGGGCTTATCCCTCAAAAGAAAGCTTGTTCAGAAAGAGCTATAATTAAACTTTAGCACATTGTTGTTAGTTACTTTATATGAAAGAATGTAATCATAATTTATTGTGAAACTCATATATTCACATTTTGTAATTAAATTTTAACTAATTGCACTAATTACAGGAAAAAGTCATTTAAAAATGGGGGTTAAGTCCTCTTACCTAAACACCATCGATATGATATTGACTGTAAAATATTTTGTTTTCCAAAATTGTGTTTCTTATAAAGCAAAACAATAGATTAAGGAAATTATGCAGAAAATATGCCCCCAGATTCGTTCACGTCGGAAAAATAAATCACTTTTTAATTATACCTTCAATCATACACGTCTTCATTAAACATTTTAGTTCTTAAAAGTTAGGAAGTTAACATAACATTAACTGGCACGCAATTAGACGGTCTGTTTTCTGTCAAATTTACTTTTCAATGAAATTAAATTATGGGTCCCGTGTCAAAAATTTACGGGACTTGAAACAACCTTGACCATAATACAGAGCTTGAGGTAAAATTTGTTGGTCATTTCTTTCCCATTTAAATATCTATGCATTTAAGTGACACTGGAACCGAGCTTTGAAACTTTAATAGTTTTTTTATTCATTTCTTTCAAATTCAGCGGCTTTGTTGTATCTCTACATTTAAATAACAATACCAAATTTGATCAAGTTTCATTCATTACTTCCCTACATATTAATTTTCATTTATTTTAATCTATTAAATTATGCGTAAATTTAAAACATCCCTGACGGCTTCAGAATTTATTTATTTATTTGTTTATTTATTTATTTATGTATTTATATGTTTATTTATTTATTTATTTTGCTAATAATTGTAACAAAATATAATATATACAGAAAAACTTTAGCTCGCCCCTGAAAGAGTAGAACTCGTGCTCATAGGCGGATTCCTGAATTGAAATTAAGAAGTATATCATACAATTTGTCTTATGTCTACTATGCAATTAGAATATATAAATTTAAATTTACAATTTTTCAGTTTTTATGAAATCCATACATAACTTTTAAATTGAATACCAGAACTATTAGAATTGACAAGATTAGGATATTTAAATATAAATTTGTTATAATTATATTTTTGGGCCTAAATTACTACTATGATTAAATACTGTAACAGTGTTGCATTTTGGTTCAAACAATCTCAAAGAATTCATAGCTTTTGTTTCATAACTAGGTGAATACAATTCAAAATTATTTCGATTTTTATGTATGAATTTTATTTATAGGCCTAGAATATAATAAATTTGTCTTATGTTAAGCACATTAAAGTCTAAAAACAATTTTTTGTTTTTGCTTTTAAAATTTTCTGTGAAGGACTTACATTTCATTACAAAGAAAACTGCTCGTGGATTTTCATAATTTGAGAATTGTTCATGAGATAAAAGTTTTCTTATAAATCATAATTTTTGTTTGATAATTTTCTTTAATTTTTAAAAGTTAAAAATTCATAACATGGAAAGTTTTTAGCAAAGAGCTGATTCCTTGCACAGTTCTGCGTATTGCAATATGCTGAGTATTTTTGCAAAGTTTCATGTAAATTGGAGAAAATGGAAACCGCTAGGAACTTTATTATTGACCAAAAACGTAGTTTTTGAGAAAACGTTATTTTTAGAGGATGTGGTAGGTTTAAAAAAGCACAGACTTTGAAAGTAGTAGGCTGGTGCTAAATATAGGACAGAATCTTAAACAAATGTACAAGGTAATTATTTATGTAAAAAAACAAAAATATTTATTGTTAGGGGAGAGTTGGATAGTATCGGACATCGGGTAATATCGCACAGTGATGTTTCTTTCATCTACCACCAGATAGTAGTACCTAAGTGACATGGTTACGTTTCTGTATGCGACATCTGAATACTGCAAGTACCATCTGATGGTAGGTGAAATAAACATCACTGTACTAGCATCTGGTGGTAGATGAAACAAACATCACTGTCCGATATCACCCAATGTCCGATACTACCCAACTCTCGCCTACCATTTTGGCCAAAAAATTCGTCTAAAGTCCCTTAAGAGAATCATTAAGTGAAATACTTCTATTATTGCCAAGTGTGCTGTCTATATTTTAATTGCAGTATCAGTTACGAAATAGACTTGCTTCTAGACACGTGAAATGAAAAACACAGTATTTCTATAGTCAGAATAAATTGCCTTACGTGTAGCCTCCGAACCACTCGTAGGAGTCGATCAAGCTCCATACCGTGTAGCCAATTACTCTAATGCTGTCGAGATACATAGCCTTCAGAATTTCCACCAAGTGCGTCTGTAACGACGATGGTAATTATTGTTAATATAGAGTAATTAATTAACAAATATAAATGATACTCGGGAGGAAATTAAACACAGAATAAATATGGGAAATGCCTGTTATTATTCGGTTGAGAAGCTTTTATCATCCAGTCTGCTGTCAAAAAATCTGAAAGTTAGAATTTATAAAACATATTACCGGTTGTTCTGTATGGTTGTGAAACTTGGACTCTCACTTTGAGAGAGGAACATAGGTTAAGTGTGTTTGAGAATAAGATTCTTAGGAAAATATTTGGGGCTAAGAGGGATGAAGTTACAGGAGAATGGAGAAAGTTACACAACACAGAACTGCACACATTGTGTACTTCACCTGACATAATTAGGAACATTAAATCCAGACGTTTGAGATGGGCAGGGCATGTAGCACATATGGGCGAATCCAGAAATGCATATAGAGTGTTAGTTGGGAGGCCGGAGGGAAAAAGACCTTTAGGGAGGCCGAGACGTAGATGGGAGGATAATATTAAAATGGATTTGAGGGAGGTGGGATATGATGATAGAGAATGGATTAATTTTGCTCAGGATAGGGACCAATGGCGGGCTTATGTGAGGGCGGCAATGAACCTTCGGGTTCCTTAAAAGCCATTTGTAAGTAAGTATAAATGCTCATATAGAAATGATTAGGAGACCGATTATGAAACCGTGGTTGGGACGGCTATCAAATATAATAATAATAATAATAATAGTAATAATAATAATAATAATAATAATAATAATAATAATAATAATAATAATAATAATATAATAAAACGTTTATTTTTATAATTGAGAGAAAGTCATTTTTCTTGTTTCGATATCACTACTGTAAAGAAAGGCGTAATTCCTTTTTTTTTTAATTTGGAAAATGCTTGTGCAATTTTAGTTTTTTGTAATTTGAAACGTTCACATTAGTATTAGCAAGTTTTATAATTAGAGATTCTTACAAAGGCGTACCGTACAAATTAAATACCATATAAACATATGGCACAACATAAGAGCAGTATTTTAACCAGTAGTTGGAGAATTGCATACTATTTGATACATTTAAAGTATTTCTTACCGAGAGCCACTCAGAGGTGGGACTGTGCGGTACTATCGGAGGACGATGCATGGAAGGACTGGGCCTTTCGTCGCTGGGTTTCGCCAAGTAGGCTGTGTAGTAGTTGAGGCCCAAGAAGTCAGCAGTTCCTGTAACACATTGAAATGAATTTCCTACTAAATTTGTGAAGAATTTGTGTAGAAAATGCCTATAAAACCAATGTACAATATGAGGGTAGTTCAGGAAGTGAGTTTCCGAATAATTACTGTATTCTTTTCCACGGCGACAACTTCACCTATAAACTTATTCATCTTATTGCCGAATGTGCGTATACAGGGTGATTCATTATTACGTGTAAATACTTTCTATAATGTAGAGGTGAAACTAAGACTAAAACGGTCTATACAACTTTTTCTCAAAACCTTTAATTACAGAGTTAATGCCATTTTGCGTGGAAATTGCGCTCCGAAACAAAGAAAGGATAATACACCAAATGTAAACTAATTATCACTTTCGTACAGTGCATTTGGACTTCAGTACAAAAACAACCAAAGTCACTAAACCCATATCCTCGACAATCCACTTATGTACGTTTTGTGAACTAAAACCAAACACAGTAAAGAATGTAAAGCAATTTCTTCTAGACTTTACACGTTTACACAATTCTTAGTGTAATGCAGGTTCAAAGTGCTGTCCCTCAACTTGAAGACATACCTGTGCTCGCCGCCTTAGTGATCTCTGAACGTTATACAGCTCCTTCAACTCATTACGAACAATTCCACACGCATGTTTAATTTTCTGTTGTGGTACTTCTACGTTAGGTAGAGCAGAGGCATACACTAACGACTTCAGGCGGCCCAGAAGGTAGAAGTCCAGAGGGTTCATGTCCGGTGATCTGACCGGCCAAGGAGTTGGCCCTGCGCGACCTATCCACTGACCTGGATACGCAGCATTGAGATACGTTGCGGCAGTAATGCGCAGGAGCACCATCGTGCATAAACCATAAGTTCACTCGCGTTGCAAGAGGGATATCATGTAGCAGACCATGCAATGCGCGGTAGATTTCCCCGCGGAGGTAGAACTCTAGGTCCGAGTAACTGATTCCTCACAATACCACACCAAATGTGTGGGAGAACAGTAATGCCTGTGCAGTTACTACGACGTAAGTGCCATCTACTGGAACTCTGGAATTAAAGGTTTTGAGAAAAAGTTGTATAGAACGTTTCAGTCTTAGTTTCACCTCCACAATACACACACACAAAAGCATTTACACGTAATAATTAATCACCCTGTATATGTTGAAAATTTATATGTAAATACTAAAATTAAAATTAAAACAAAGAACACAGAATCCAGAAAAGTAAGCAAAGCTTTTACAAGGGTATCCTTGTATTGTGTACTTTATTTATTGACGATATATTTAATGCGTTATAGAAAATTTCAAATAACGATTTTATTTTAGAATATACATCTTTAGACTAAATAGTAACACTTTTTGGAGAGGACCAGGCTATATTTACAGATTCAAAAGGTAATGTAAAAAAACAGCATTTAAATTGTACCATATTGCAATGAAAATAGTCTTAAAATTTCTAGTAATGAAAGGAATGGGCTGTATGAGTACTTCATATATAAGAACAAAGCTCGAAATACAAAGAAAAATTATTTAATGTCTCTAGATTTAACTATTTAGGTTGCATTGAATCTCACACGAAAATTAATTATGTAGAAGTTAAATGAAATAAATTTATAACTTTAATAGGGCATAATAAAGGAACATAATTTGAAAAAGCACATCCTGAAACAATTATTATAAAATTATATAAACTTATAGTTATTCTACTGTTAAAGCCACCGGAGTAGCTCAATCGGCAGAGGCGCTTGCCTTGTGATCCGGAATTGTTCTCGAGCGTGGGTTCAATTCCCGCTTGGACTGATTACCTGGTTGTGTTTTTTCCGAGGTTTTCGCCAACAATAAGGTAAATGTCAGGTAATCTGTGGTGAATTCTCGGCGTCATCTCACCAATACTATCTTACTATCACAAATTACATCGACGATAAATAACCTGGTCGATGATACAGCGTCGTTAAATAATCAACTAAACAAAATTCAGTGTTAACATATGAGTCTGAAATGTGGACATTTACTTTGAAATAAGATCAACAAATAGAAGGAGCAGAATCAAAATTAGCAGGATACACCATTTTGGAATACAAAAGAATTGGAGACATAAGAAATGAACTAGAAGTCAATATAACAGATGAAACAGTAGAATATGGAGAGAATTGGTTTGCTCATTATTACGAATAGTTATAGGCCTAAACCTCATTTGGAAAGCGAAATATTGTCAGATCTAGATATCGCAGGAGAAAATAATTTAAAAACGGAACAAAACTTTGTGAAACCGAAACAGGTGAGGAATCCTAATTCTTGCAATTAAAGTTGATATAAAAGGAGACATTCCTAGATATTCATCTCTCATATGCAGTTTAAATGTATTTATAAACTATAGAGTACATCATGATCACCAGTTTTATCTGCAAAATTAAGTTTTTCTTTTACCCTTAATATATTCCACTTCTTCTTCCGAGAATAGAGGTAACCGGGAATAAGGGAAACCCTCTGATAAGCTCATGTTTTTGATCCTATCCTTCATGACTTGCGGGTAGTCGCCTTCCCGGGAGAAAATCGGATGGGTGAACCATCCTATCTGTAAGATAAAATATACCTTATCACTTGTTGGTTATTTGCACACAGCTTTCAAGAAAGGAACGTTTGTATTATTGTAGGAAATAACCATTTCACAATAAATAAATGTAAAATAAATAATATACAGGATCATTCATAAATAAGTGTAAATAGTTATAATTAGTGCAAAGTGTGAGGGAGCAAGTCCTTCTTTTTAGATTTATACAACAAAGAAGGAGGTAAAATATCAGTTCAAACAGAAAATAATTTCTCCCAAAGAATTTACCAAAATTATCATGTACAATCATGAAAAGCCTCCAAAGTTAATTCCCTGAACTCTTAGAAGAAACGTGCTCGTCGCCTTAAGGGGACACTCAACTTAAAAATTGGAGAAAAAGTGTCATAGAAATGAAAAATTAAATTTCTACACTAATTTACGTGACAGAACTAAATCAATATGCGGAATTCTTCCCCTATTCATTGAGAAGTCACAGTCAAATGCACAAAACCAAAAAATAAAAAATGATAATTAAAAGTGATATTTCAATTAATGATTGATTAAAATATCACTTTCAATTAACATGTTTTATTTTTTGGCTCTGTGCATTTGACTGTGACTTCTCAATGTATAGGGGAAGAATTCTACGTATTGATTTAGTTCTGTCACGTAAATTAGTGTAGAAATTTAATTTTTCATTTCTATGATACTTTTTCCCCAATTCTTAAGTTGAGTGTCCCCTTAATGATCCTGTAACGTCACTAAATGCGTTACACTCATTCCACACAGTTTCATATCCTCGTTCAATTCGTCGCTGAAGTTCTGTCTAAATATTAGTGACGTATTTCAGATTTTCAGACGATCTTACTGGTACAAGTACAGGGGGTTCATGTCTAGTGATCTGACTGGCAAACTGGTCCTGCATGACCAATCCATTTTACTGTTGCATAATTATCACATAAGGTAACCTACTTTCAGAAAAAAAAATGTTATAAGACGTTTTAGTCTTCCTTTTTCTGCATTACCGCTTTCCAATATTTGTACTTATTTATGAATGTTTCTGTATAAACATTCCTTAAAGATTGATAATTACAATCAGCGCTATCGTGTGTATAATAATTTAAAATGAAAGTCTGTTTCTTTTTTCTATTAGTGGGACCACCAATGCAAGAATAGAGTAACAGAATCTCAGAGAAGAGATATTTTTCTACTGAGAGCGAAAATTTAAGCGTAAAACACTAGCATTTAATTTTGTTCCGACACTTCCTCTTAGATCACTGTAAATTTTGAAAATACCATTCAAATTTCAAGCTACAGAGAGAAGGAAAATATAAAATTACCAATTTCACCGAGACTATATTGTAAATGTGCATTTACACAGCGTCATTAAATTACTAACTTACTTACAAATGGCTTTTAGATAACCCGAAGGTTCATTGCCGCCCTCACACAAACCTGCCATCTGACCCTGTCCTGAGCAAGATTAATCCAGTCCTTACCATTACATTTCACCTCCCTCAAATTCATTTTAATATTACTCTCCCATCTACGTCTCGACCTCTCCAAATGTCTTTTTCCCTCTGGTCTTTCAACTAACACCCTATATACATTTCTGGATTCGCCCATACGTCCTACATGCCCTGCCCATCTCAAATGTCTGGATTTAATATTCGTAATTATGTCAGGTGAAGAATACAATGCATGCAATTCTGCGTTGTGTAACTTTATCCATTCTTCTGTAACTTCTTGAATGTTTGGATAACTGACTGAAGAGCATAATTTCATAGGTGATACTCAGTGGTCGAGAATCGTATTACTTGTGGTGATTGTTAGGGACTTTATGTGGATCCAAAATACTCAGTGGTCGTGAATCGTGTTATTTGTGATGATTGTTACGGATTTTATGTGAATCCAAAAACACTCTGTGGTCGTCAGTCGTGTTACTTGTGATGATTGTTACGGATTTTATGTGGATCCAAAATACTCAATGGTCGTGAATCGTGTTATTTGTGATGATTGTTACGGATTTTATGTGAATCCAAAATACTCAGTTGTCGTGAATCGTGTTATTTGTGATCATTGTTACGGATTTTATGTGAATCCAAAATACTCAGTTGTCGTGAATCGTGTTACTTGTGATGATTGTTACGGATTTTATGTGGATCCAAAATACTCAGTGGTCGTGAATCGTGTTACTTGTGATGAATATTATTACGGCGCTACGATGAAAAATAAATGTTCGTTTCTGTTTGCATACACAATAGTAAAATGTAGTTAATGGATTTTTTAAGTAGGTCATGTTTTAATGTGTTGTAGGATTCTATAATTAAAGGACACAACAGTACTTGCTTTTCATTATGTCTTTCACACAATTTCCCGGCAATCTCTGTTGTTCGCTCGTTATAATGTTATCGTGGGTCATTTGCAGAGAGCCGTGGATAAGCATTTAGTTTTCAAACTGCATCTTAAGTGTTTCCTCGCTCTTAAGCTTGCCCCCTGAAAGCAAACAGTTTTATCAGATCATCGGTTCTGCGTTTCTTGTGTCGCAGCCTTTGTACTTCCTAAGAAAATAAAATGAAAGAGTCCACCTAACTTTGTAAAGCATGCCGTACAGAACTTTTATCGAGCTGATATCTCATTCTAACTTGGCATGTTGGAACTGTTTATGCACACTCAAAATAGTTACCCTTAATAGACTTTATCTGCACGTAATACTATGTTTATCGTGAAATGTTGTAAGCTAACACCGCCTGCAATTGCGATCCAGGCCTTTGTTTAACATCTTATTTAAATTGTAAATGTTACTATGGCATTGTTAGACGGCGATAGGTGGAATGAAGTACATTGATAGGCCAAATTTAATACATCATCATCATCATCATCATCATCATCATCATCATCATATAGAGGTATCTTCTAGAAATTTTGCAGGTTGTCGTACAGTTTATTTCGACGATTCCGTTTATATGACGTCATTCCATTTTAGTAGTAGTAGTAGTAGTAGTAGTAGTAGTAGTAGTAGTAGTAGTAGTAGGGTTTAAGAAGGGCGCGTCAGCTACTATGGCTATTTGCGCCCTTATCTAAAATTCTTAATGTAACAAATACATAAATTATATAATAATCAGAGTGCTAAAAGAACTAAAAAGCGTTGTCACGATAAAACGAGGCACACAAATGCAGTATACATAAGGTGATTTCTACAGAATCATAAAAGTGAGCAATTCTACCACACTAGGTGGTAGTCATGACGAACAAATAAAACAATAAAACTAAGGCCACCAGAGATTACTTGTCAATCATATTTTAAAACCATAAAATTTTATAAAATATTCGGATGTATAAAGTCCGAAATGTCAACAATGTAAAAACAAATATAAAACAACAAATGTAACCTCCGGATGTAAAGGGTCCGGAGGATGAGTAAAACGGATCAATAAAAAACTAAATCACCTTATCCAAAGTCATTCCATTTTAGACCAATGAAGTGTAATGACATTTTGAATTCCAACCAATCACAGTCACACATTGCGATAATTTTTGCAGCTAGATTTATCGCTATCAATTTATCGCATGGTCGTTCTTTTGTTTAGTCGTTGTCGCCAACTGTTTCCCCGTAAATTGATGATCATGAATACATTAAGATGCAACTACACGGTTAAACTGTTCTTTCAACTTTAAAGCAATGAATGCAAGATTGATATTTAATATTAATTAATATATTTACGCAGTGAAGACGACGTTCAAAACGGCGCACCATGTAGACACAAAATCTTCATGCATCCTAATTGAACGTACCTTTTAAACTTGATTCTTTCAATATTCTTCCCAGATTGCATGCATACGTGATTGGAATATTGAACTGTGTAGATGCAACTTTAGTTCCGTTACACACTACAGCGAGAATGCGTTTGTCGAGCTATAAAAATGCTTTCCTGTAGCACAAGTAAAGATCGAAATAAGGCACAGCTGATAGGTAACTTAACCTATAATTGTAGCCTATAAAATTTGTATTTTGTGAATGAAATTAAACAGTTAATAGAAAGTCAGATGTTCAAATTTATGTAACATCATCGCATATCAAACCCAAAGACCTGTATAGTAATATATACAAGGTCTTTTATTAAACTGCCTTCCGTATGGAGTAATAAAATTCATGTTTTAATTATCTATACAGAGATGGCTTCACTGTGTAGCAAGATGTCTCGCTGTGAATACATAACCATTGCTATACAATTCTTCATTTAATTAATGTATTAATCAGGTTACTTACTTACTTACAAATGGCTTTTAAGGAACCCGAAGGTTCATTGCCGTCACATAAGCCCGCCAGCGGTCCCTATCCTGTGCAAGATTAATCCAGTCTCTATCAATACCCCACCTCCCTCAAATTAATAACTATGATCCCTAACAGGTCAGATAAATGGCTTATGTACATTTCAAACGTCTGTTATAATTAATAAGAATAAAAGTTCTGTGTGTAACTTTCTCCATTCTCCTGTAACTTCATCCCGCTTAGCCCCAAAATTTTCCTTAACATTTCAAACACCCTGAAACCTGTATTAATCAGGTTACTGTAATTATATTATAAAATTGTGAATTAAACTATGATTTCAGCAGATAACGCAAATGTATTTATGTTATAATAATAAGAGAAAAGTGCAGTACATGTAATTAACATTGTTAAACCTGTATTTTGCTTTTCGCAATTGGCATTACTGAATAATATCGAATTTATTTATTGCAGTAATCGATATTCATCTATTTCAACTTCACAATGCCTGAATAGGTTAAGTATTCGTAAATGTACAATTATTAACATTTTGTGATCGAATTTTAGGGATATATTATTTACATTTTTATTTTATTCACGAATAGTCCTAACAAATGTCACTCGAGATCTCAGACCTCTAATGACATTACTACAGATAACTTCACTTTTTTTACAGTACTTTTACTTTTAAAGGCTATTCCACTTATTAGTGGTTGAATTTTAATTCCCTTCTCCATTCTGATCTATCTTCCCTCAAAATTTCATGTAGTCTTCTGGATTCCACAACTTTCTTAATATTAAATCTTGGATGTCCTTTCTTCCTACCTTCATGTGGAGATCAGTTTATTAACTTCTTGGGTCACGTTTCCTGTGATATCCGCTGGATATAACCATCCCATTGTACAGATCGTGTCTTCAAGCGATCCACGATGGTATCCTTGACATTAATTTTTTTCTAAGATGGTTTCATTTTTTACTTTTACAACATGAGAGATGCGTAAACTTCTCCCTAGGCCATCCATCTCTAAAGCTGTTATCCGAGCCTTCTGTCATTCTACTAACGTCCGTCCTTCAGCACTGTACTCTAAAATGCTCTCAACAATAACATTTAAAATCATTTTCTTTATTTCCAGTGGAATATCTCGATCCAATAATGTTCATTTAACTGTCTGATAGCTGATCGAAGCTGTACAATTCAATCATTTACTTCCTTCTCAGTATTTCCTGGATTCTGGATAATTGTGCCCAAATATTTAAACTGGTCTACTGCCTTTATTGCACCAACAGAGATCCAAGTCTATCCCGTCTCCTACTTACTTACAAATGACTTTCCGCCCTCACATAAGCTCGCCATTGGTCCCTATCCTGAGCAGATCAATCCAGTCCCTACCATTATATCCTACCTCCCTCAAATCCATTTTAATATTATCCTCTCATCTACGTCTCGACCTCCCCAAAGGTCTTTTTCCATCATGACTTTCAACTAACATTCTGTATGCATTTCTGGAGTGACCCATACATGCTACATGTCCTGCCCATCTCAAACGTCTTGATTTAATGTTTCTAATTATTTTACGTGAAGAATACAATACGTGCAGTTCTGCGTTGTGTAACTTTCTCCATTCTCCTGCAACTTCATCCCACTTAGCCCCAAACAATTTCCTAAGCACCTTATTCTTAAACATTCTTAACTTCTGTTCTCTCAAAGTGAGAGTCCAAGTTTCACAATCCTACAGAATAACCGGTAATATAACTGTTTTATAAATTCTAACTTTCACATTTTTTTAGAGCAGACTAGATCGAATAATACCAGGCATTTCTCATATTTATTGTGCGTTTAAATTCTTCTCGAGTGTCATTTATATTTGTTACTGTTGTTCCAAGGTATTTGAATTTTCCACCTCTTCAAAGAATTAATTAGCAATTTTTATGTTTCCATTTCGTACTATGTTCTGGTCACGAGACATAATCATATACTTTGTTCTTTCGGGATTTACTTCCAAACATATCTCCTTACTTACTGCGAGTAAAATTCCCTTGTTTGCCCTAATAGTTTGTGGATTTTCTCCTTCTCCTTCTAGTACTATGACTATTACTTGATCTTTAGCATGAGTATAAGAAAGTTCTCAGCCTGTTGCTTAGTAACATCATAATGACCATAAAATGACACCAAGAGTAGAATAGTACATTATGCAGCGAGCCTGTAATGATAGTAATTAAGACGCGAGTATGTTTGTTTATGAAACGAGCGCTCGTTTCATAAACAAACATACTCGCGTCATAATTACCATTATAGGCAAGTTTCATACGACTTTTTATGCTCGACCATATTTCTAACTTGAAATTATTCAGAAGTATTCATTTTATTCGTATCTGACAGGAGAGCGGAAATGACCTTGTGCATAGCTCGTAAATTGTGAGATGTGCGCAGACGCGAAAGTATTGATTTTTTCCGAAACACGAATGTCATTGACGTTGATATAATCTAGAGAATAACATGAACTAATTTTGATATAACCTGGAAATTGATTTAGAATTGAAAAACGAGATGAAAAATTGAATTTATTTGAATATTATTTACAATTAACGCTAATTATGATAGTAACAGAATATAACCTTCTGCGACAGTATTGTATTTCCAGCCTCCGTAACTTTTCGCTAATTGTCTTTCGATTGCATATCCGAGAATAATCGATACTTGCGGTTTTATAGTGGTACAATCAGTACAAATGTGATTTTTCATTGGCTAAACAACTGAATTATAATGAATAGGTGTACTTTAATGAGGTGCATTAAAGGGCTACTACCAGGTGTATAATTACTACATTTCGGCATGGTCGAGCATAAATTTATTTTTAAGTTTCGATTTTTTCAGTTGTTGAACCTAAACTTTCCTATTCAAACACTTTCATTGGAAATAAATTCATATGCATCAATTTCGATAGCTTTTATTATTCAATAAATTATTCATTATATCACAGTTAACGAATACAGGACCTTTTAAAGGAAAGGATCATTGTTTGTTTAAGATATTGCGATAATATTTTTTTAAAGGACTGAGAAATATCGTGATATTTTCTAAGCTTTGTGGCTAGGTTATCCTCAGGAGCGAGTTCTGTATATCGATAGTGGCAAGCCTATCGATAGCCTGTCAGTTCATGAAGAGTCCTTGTGGACGGCCCAGTAATTGATACTGTTGACTGAGCCCAGGATCGAGTTACGTACGTTGAATTGCAGCGCTCTCTCTGCGGCGATGTAATCGCAGTGTGACCTCGGGTTGTGAGGCTGGTACCAGAAAGTATGCACAGCCAGCGATATCCTTCCTGAAATTCAAACACATTTGTGTATAAAGTTACGAAACACAACAGAAATAAATCACAAAGTAGAAGAGAATAAAATAAAATAGGAAAACTAGGCTATGTAAAACAAATGGATGGCAGAGGAATTGCGAACAAAATTATAAAATACTCCTAAGAGTACAGGAAAACCATCGTGAAGAGTTAATAATAATAATAATAATAATAATAATAATAATAATAATAATAATAATAATAATAATAATAATAATAATGGCTTTATTTAACCTGGCAGAGTTAAGGATTAAAACTTGCTTACACAGTTGAACATAAAACTGGATCGGAATTAAGTAATTACACACTGATACAATTTAGGTACACGATGTTATGTTATGGTTTATTTAACGACGCTCGCAACTGCAGAGGTTATATCAGCGTCGCCGGATGTGCCGGAATTTTGTCCCGCAGGAGTTCTTTTACATGCCAGTAAATCTACTGACATGAGCCTGTCGCATTTAAGCACACTTAAATGCCATCGACCTGGCCCGGGATCGAACTCGCAACCTTGGGCATAGAAATTTAGGTACATAATGAGATCAAAAGAGGTGGTTACATAAAATTTACCTCATAAAATAAAAATAAACGTAGTGATATACATATTAATGTTGTTAGAATCAAATACGAATCACATAAAAACAGAAGCCGATAATTCAATAAAAAAATGTACACAGTAAAAATAAAAATAAACACATTATTATACATATTAGTATTAGATTACAATTAAGTAGGATTTACATAATTAAACCAGAAACCGACAATTGAATAAAATGTACACAAAAATAGATTAATAATAAAAACAACAACACAGTGGGATACATAATGGCGTTAAGTGATAAATAAACACGATTTAGATAATAAAAATAAACAAAAAATAAAAAAATAAAAATAAATACAGTGGAACACATTCCATTAAATATTTGCAACGCGTTAGGTCTGGCAACTCATCATAAGATATTTTTCTAATTTACATTTAAAGGAAATTAAAGTTCGGCAGCCCTTGACTTCAGGCGGCAGAGAATTCCAGTGACGAGAAGTAGCAACAGTGAAAGATGAAGAATAAAGAGATGATGTGTGCAGTGGTATTTCTAGCGTGTTATCATATTGTGACCGTGTATTTAAGTTATGATACCGAGAAAAACTGTGGAATCGGACAGACAAGTAAGAGGGAGTAGAGGTGTGCAAAATTCGGTATAAGAGAGGAAGGAAATGTAACTTTCTCCTCTCATTTAACCTGAGCCACAATAATTAATGTATATTAATATTTATCACCTATTATTTTAAGGGGATGCAACTTAGTACATTGTTAGCTCCTAAATTTAACGTGAGAAAATAGTTAGGCCTAAATAAGATAATGGCGAAAAACCAGTGCATTTTAAAATTTCTTCCTTTTAAAATACTCTTTGATAAAAAAAAAAACAAATTTTAATGCGGATTTGTAGATTATTTTGCCAGCTGTGCTTAAAGCTCGGGTGCACAGGATTTTTATATTATTACACTAAATTTTAATTGGAATATCTCGTATTTAAATTTTTGAAAAAATTGTATTCCTTCAAAATACGCCTTGATGTGTGAAAAATACATACATTACTTACTTACAAATGGCTTTTAAGGAACCCGAAGGTTCATTGCCGCCCTCACATAAGCCCGCCATAGGTCCCTATCCTATGCAAGATTAATCCAGTCTCTGTCATCATATCCCATCTCCTTCAAATCCATTTTAATATTATCCTCACATCTACGTCTCGGCATCCCCAAAGGTCTCTTTCCCTCCGGCCTCCCAACTAACACTCCATATGCATTTCTGGATTCTCCCATACGTGCTACCATGCCCTGCCCATCTCAAACGTCTGGATTTAATGTTCCTAATTATGTCAGGTGAAGTTCTGCGTTGTGTAACTTTCTCCATTCTCCTGTAACATCATCCCTCTTAGCCCCAAATATTTTCCTAAGAACCTTATTCTCAAACACCCTTAATCTCTGTTCCTCGCTCAAAGTAAGAGTCCACGATTCACAACAATACAGAACACCCGGTAATATAACTGTTTTATAAATTTTCTAACTTTCAGATGTTTTGACAGCAGACTGGATGACAAAAGCTTCTCAACCGAATAATAACAGGCATTTCCCATATTTATTCTGTGTTTAATTTCCTCCCGAGTGTCATTTATATTTGTTACTGTTTCTCCAAGGTATCTGAATTTTTCCACCTCTTAGAAGGATAAATCTTCTCCAGTTTTTATATTTCCATTTCGTACAATATTCTGGCCACGAGACATAATCATATACAGTACTTTGTCTTTTCGGGATTTACTTAAACCTATCGCTTTACTTGCTTCAAGTAAAATTTCCGTGTTTTCCCTCATTGTTTGTGGATTTTCTCCTAACATATTCACGTCATCCGCATAGACTAGAAGCTGATGTAACCCGTTCAATTCCAAACCCTGTCTGTTATCCTGAACTTTCCTAATGGCATATTCTAGAGCGAAGTTAAAAAGTGAATACATACATTATGGTACATAAAATTTGATGCGGATTTATGTCGTTGTCAGCTATTGTGACGTCATTTTTAAAACTCTGGTGACAGGGTTTTTAAATGACACTAAACTTTGATTGAAATTTTCCGTAACTTTGATTTTTGCTTATTCCATTCAAAAATTTACATATCTACGGAACTAGTAATGCTTTTTTCGTTATATTTGTACACACTCTTATATTCTTTAAGTTTTACCAGAAAACTTTTCTAAATTTGTTATTTTGTTGCTTCTGAAAGTTATGGCTTTATATTCCTATAAAATTAGGCCTACCCCTAAAGTTCATTCTCAAAATGTAATTCTTTATCTTGAAATGTTGAAAGCTGATATTAAAATTGTGCTACAGGCTTTTTAAAGAATGTGCTTTCAGAAGTGAAATGTCACAGAAATTGGATTATTGTATCCTTTCTTTTTAATTTAATCCCCAAAATTATTTTCAAGAACTAATCTCGAATTTAATTTGTTGCAGCAATGATATTTCTTCGTATAAAAAAAAACAAAATTGTCCATTAATTAGGAAAAATATGTCAAATTTTAGTATCTTCTTCCCTTAACAATAATATATGTATGGTGATGGTAATATTGATAGTGAGAAGACTTGAATGCTTACCGTAGGTCTGAGTTCAAAATTTGTAAAGTTCAAAGATATTATTACAAATGTTATAATGTATTTATTTATTTATTTACACTGCAAGTGGGCAAGCACCCGGTGGCAGTGGTATACACAATCTAAACAATACACAATAAAATTTACAATATAATTATACAATACACACTACAGTTATATGCACAATACAATAAGAATACACAATACAATTTATCACAATAATAATTAAACATAAATAAAATATCTAATTTTACAATACAACCTACATAATTTAAACATACATAAGTAAAATAGTCTTTTTTACTCTCATCACTCATTTATTGAGTGTAATTATACTGACCGGGTATATACCCATTGCAGTGTGAATAAATACATACATACATACATACATACATACATACATACATCTCACTCACTGTAGTGACAATATGACGCATTTCACTGACACTTTAGGATACATTTCACTGACACTCTATAACACATTTCACTGACACTATAGAACACATTTCATTGACGCTATAAATTATCACTGATCGGAACTATTCACTGCACTGTAAAACCATAACTTCACTGACTCACCTCGCTTCACTGATACAACAGTTCAAATAAGTCAAATAATTACATCCTTATGCATACTTATAAACATAACTACATTTAAACTAAACATTTCTAGTCTAAGGCCCTCTTACACGCTATTTTTAAATAATTTACAATTCAAACCAAGGAAGTAAATCGTCAGGCTAAATAAATAAATACATGTCACCTTAAAAAATTAAATGTTAAATGTCACCTTAATTTTAATTTGCACTTTATACACAACTTTTTAAATTATTCTTGAATCTCCTTAAGGAAGGACAGCCCTAATTCTGAAGGAAATTATATTACCGTACTATCACGGTGCAAATCTGCATTATTTTGCATGTGATCTTTGAGGACCAGAAAACAGAAATACGACTTTTACATAATTACACAAAATTACAAAGTTCTAAGAGAGATTTTACCAAGTTCTTAAACAATAAAATTTTGAATTGATTAGTGAAATACGTTGCTTGTGAGGGACATGGCATCTTGCAATTAACATTGGCCATGTGTTCTGGAAGTAATACCAACTCTAAGCATTAACTAGAGAACAAAGTTACAGGAACTCACACAAACCTGGGTTTGGTTTTGACATGCGAATAGCCTTCAGAACAATATGACGATCAACTAGGCCTTTTCTTTCCACATTAACATAGCAGGGTTGTGAGATCAGTAGATGCGATACTGAGATCAGTAATTTAAAAACAAATGTAGGTATGTTTTAAATTCTTTCTATATAAATCCATTATCTGAAAAAAAAAACTCTTATAATTCATATTTCATGGTATTTGTGTCTTAAATCCTGGTAAAATTGATTTAAAAGTTGAAATAATTGTTATTTAAATTCCTTTAAATATGCCTCTGATATTAAAAATTCATAGGCCTATATGTTAAAGGAAAATTCGTTCATCCGCTGTCTTTCTGATTTTCTTAACATTATAAATATCGAAGGAGTTTTTCTCGGGCGTAGTTGAAGTCCCGCTTGGCCTAATTACCTGATTGGGGTTTTTCCAAAGTTTTGTTCAATTGTGAGATCAATATCAGGTAATCCATTACGATTGTTCTGCGGGGTAGAAGAGAAGGCCTGCCAGAATAAATAATAATAATAATAATAATAATAAGAATAATAATAATAATAATAGTTACTTACTGGCTTTTAAGGAACCCGGAGGTTCATTGCCGCCCTCACATAAGCCCGCCATTGGTCCCTATCCTGAGCAAGATTAATCTAGTCTCTACCAGCATATCCCACCTCCCTCAAATCCATTTTAATATTATCTTCCCATCTACGTCTCGGCCTCCCCAAAGGTCTTTTTCCCTCCGGCCTCCCAACTAAAACTGTACATGCAGTTCTGGATTCGCCCATCCGTGCTACATGCCCTGCCCATCTCAAACGTCTGGATTTAATGTTCCTAATTATGTCAGGTAAAGAATAAAATGCGTGCAGCTCTGCGTTGTGTAACTTTCTCCATTCTTCTATAACTTCATCCCTCTTAGCCCCAGATATTTTCCTAAGAACCTTATTCTCAAACACCCTTAATCTCTGTTCCTTTCTCAAAGTGAGAGTCCAAGTTTCACAGTCATATAGAACAACCGGTAATATAACTATTTTATAAATTCTAACGTTCAAATTTTTTGACAGTAGACTAGAAGACAAAAGCTTCTCAACCGAATAATAATAATAATAATAATAATAATAATTAATAATAATAATAATAATAATAATAATA
The DNA here is from genome assembly GCA_025594305.2 of Periplaneta americana. Taxonomy (NCBI): domain Eukaryota; kingdom Metazoa; phylum Arthropoda; class Insecta; order Blattodea; family Blattidae; genus Periplaneta; species Periplaneta americana. The sequence continues at coordinate 184,712,153 of JAJSOF020000005.1, read as the reverse complement.
ATAATAATAATAATAACAACAACGGAATAACCCCGGAAACGTGAGAATTGTGATGATGTGTACCATAAATGTCACTACGGATTTTTAAAGGAAAATCTAGGTCTAATCGGGACCAGTAACTTGCAGGATTCAGATTAAACTAGGATAGTACATGTAATTCCCTACCATAAAAAGAATGAGTCGCACAGAAATACATTGCTATTCATCACAACGCCACAAAATGTGATAATTTGTTTCATGGTCCAATAGTTCTCTTTGAAAAATTAAAATATTACTCTTAAAAAAATGTTGAGTACCTACTGTACTACGATATAGCCTACTTTAATATCCTAAGCAAAGACAATGTTAGTTTGAAGAGTATTACATCTTCTCCGGTTTCCACGGTAACGTGCCTTCGCTCAGAACGTGGTAGTGTTTTGTTTACTTCGCTTGTCAAAAGCTCTGCAACTGCCTTTAATGTAGGTTCAAGATCTTCACAAGAATCGGGTTCAAGTGGATAAAATCTTTGAAGGTAGACGATGATGTGTGAAGATAATGATGTAAGATAATCGGATTTGAGCTGCAAATATACATGAAACAGTAACCGTAACATATGATCAGAGTGTGTTGAGCTGGAACGGAATTCATGAGAGCGGAGAACCGTGTGCGAAGACTCACCTCCTTGCAGAGACTTGAATTCCTTCTCGTACAGACGGTACGCCCGGGCATGGGCCATTATGAGGTTATACCCGGCCAAGTAGGATCCTATACCGGGCGTTTTGACAACCGGAGCGAAGAGGAATCGTGCTTGTCCTTCGTATTCCTGCGACGAACGTGGGTTCGTTGAAAGTTAGCCACCATTTCACCTGCGAGAATATCTAGACCTAGTAAACGATCAAAACTTGCAAGGAGACTGAAAATAGTACATTTTAACAATAATATTAAAAATTATTCAATATCCACCCGAATGTGATTGGTTGCAACTAGGGTTATCTCCTTTCAGTTATAAGCTTAACGTAGAAAAAGTAATAGGACTTTTATTACTCTCAATTTTGAATATATTTATTAAGTATATACAGTATTTGCTACTGCAAAATTAAGATAACTTAAATATATCGTGAACAAATTCTGCTGTGTAATGATTATATATTATATTATATTTATTTTTTATTTCATTTCATTTAACTAGCTAGCTAGTGAGTACAAATTGCATTTATAAAACAAAAATGTTTCTGCAAATCTAATCTTTCAGGTAAAGCTCCCTGTAAAGCAGATTTGAATAATTTCAAGGGAAAAATTGTTCCGGGGCCGGGTATAGATCCCGGCACCTCTGGTTGAACGTAACAGCGCTCTACCAACTGAGCTACCCGGGAACTTCACCCGACACCGTCTCAACTTTTTCCTTTTATATCCACACAACTCGCGTGGACTGACGAAACGCCAGAGATCCACATCGAGTCCACACAATCTCTGTGTGACGTGGAATTGTGGTTTTCTGTTAACGTACACAGTGACGTATATATTATGCAAATCTAATCTTTCAGGTAAAGCTCCCTGTAAAGCAGATTTGAACAATTTCCCTTTATTCTTTTGTTGATTTTTGTTCATTTAGTATCATAGTTTAATTATTCAGTACAGCGAAGAAGAACTAAAATAAAACTACGTGCCAAGTCAATCTTCAATAAGCCTTAATTATTATATATCAAACAATACTTACTTACAAATGGCTTTTAAGGAACCCGGAGGTTCATTACCGCCCTCACATTAGCCCGCCATTGGTCCCTATCCTGAGCAGGATTAATCCACTCTCTATCATCATATCCCACCTCCCTCAAATCCATTTTAATATTATCTTCCCATCTACGTCTCGGCCGCCCCAAAGGTCTTTTTCCCTCCGGTCTCCCAACTAACACTCTATATCCATTTCTGCATTCGCCCATACGTGCTACATGCCCTGCCCATCTGAAACGTCTGGATTTAATGTTCCTAATTATGTCAGGTGAAGAATACAATGCGTGCAGTTCTGTGTTGTGTTACTTTCTCCATTCTCCTGTAACTTCATACCTCTTAGCCCCAAATATTTTCCTAAGCACCTTATTCTCAAACACCCTTAATCTCTGTTCCTCTCTCAAAGTGACAGTCCAAGTTTCACAACCATAAAGAATAACCGGTAATATAAATGTTTTATAAAATCTAACTTTCAGATTTTTGACAGCAGACTGGATGATAAAAGTTTCTCAACCGAATAATAACAGGCATTTCCCATATTTATTCTGTGTTTAATTTCCTCCCGAGTATCATTTATATTTGTTACTGTTGCTCCAAGATATTTGAACTTCTCCACCTCTTCGAAAGATAAGTTTCCAATTTTTATATTTCCATTTCGTACAATATTCTCGTCACGAGACATAATCATATACTTTGTCTTTTCGGGATTTACTTCCAAACCTATCTCTTTACTTGCTTCCAGTAAAATTCCCGTGTTTTCCCTAATCGTTTGTGGATTTTCTCCTAACACATTGACGTCATCCGCATAGACAAGCAGCTGATGTAACCCGTTCAATTCCAAAGCAATAACACAAAAATTAAAACGTGATGCCGTGTACAGGTTGATTATGTAAAACTGTGACCTAAAACTTGCTAATAAAACGTATCCCAGAGACGAGTATGCCTAATTAATTCTTTTCTCTAAGTGATGTGTTAAACAGAAGTGTTTTGTTCCTTAGCAAGGATTAATTCAATTTTGCTGTGTTAACGCAATAAATAGGGAAGAAAATAATATTTGTGTTATGTTTATTTTCAGTTAAACTACACACCGAAGAGACATATCAGCAGTGGAAAGGAATCGAGGACTTCTGCCCGTCTGCTTTGTGGAGCATCTGTCGAACTAAAGTGAGTTGAATCCGTAACATGTACTTACTCGATCGCCATAGTGAACGAATAGCAGTCTTGCGTAGTCATGGAAACATTGTACAATGAAATTGTTAGCCCAGCCGCCTAGATCTTGTAGATATTGTGGTAAATCAAAGTGGTACATCGTAACCTGGTATTAGACAATTAGAAGTAGTTAAAATAATTATGCAAGGACGTAAAGTTATCACGAAAGACAAAAATTGTTCCAAAAACTGCCATCATACACAGAGTTCTGAGAAGGATTGGAAAAAAAAAATCATGACATCAACACAGATTTTAAAAATTGGACTTTGATTTTATTTTCCATCTCTCTTATCTGTGTTGTCTCTGAACATATTAAAACAATGTAATTAAATCAAATTAAATACTGTTATTGAAAATAAAGTATTTAAAGAATAAATTGAACAAGATACTCCTTACAAAATAGGTTCTCTTGGGAATGCATTCTTATAAATAAGTCACCCATGCAATTATTATTGTTATCTGAAGAATGGATTTATTGTAACAATTGTATGTCCTGAAGCATTAAGTTGTGAAATTCAGTACAGTCCTAACTGAAAACTACTTTTGCAAGAAGCATTGATTTTACTATCTTTATATGCAAATTATTTTCTTATCAGTCACACATTCTACAATTAGGATATGAATTGTAAATAACTTAATAATTATGTATCATGTTTAGTTCATAGTTAATTATAGCCCTGTAAGTTTGTTAATAAGAAAGTAAATAAATAAATAAATATTTAAATAAATTAATAAATATTTAAATAAATAAATAGTGCATGAAAATTATTTTTATTGTTAAGTATGACTTTACTATTTTTGTCATTGTTTCAATATGTATTTCACTTCTGGTAGTGTGGAAGACAAGGCTTCATGGCCTTAACTCTACCAGAATAAATAAATAAATAAATAAATAAATAAATAAATAAATAAATAAATAAATAAATAAATAAATAAATAAGTAAGTAAGTAAATAAGTAAATAAGTAAATAAATAAATAAATAAATAAATAAAGAAATAAATAAATAAGTAAATAATAAAATAAATAAGTTAGTAAATAAATAAGAAAATAAGTAAATAAATAAGTAAATAATAAAATAAATAAGTAAATAAGTAAGTAAATAAATAAGTAAATAAATAAATAATTAAGTAAATAAATAAGTAAATAAATAAAAAGTAAATAAATAAATAAATGAATAAGTAAATAAATAAGTAAATAAATAAATAATTAAATCAATAAGTAAATGAGTAAGTAAATGAGTAAGTAAATAAGTAAGTAAATAAGTAAATAAATAAGTAAATAAATAAATAAGTAAGTAAATAAGTAAGTAAATAAATAAATAAATAAATAAATAAAGTAAATAAGTAAATAAATAAAGTTCATGCAGGAGAACAATCTTTCAACATTTGCATTTGTACCAGAGATAGAGATAATGGACTCTATTACTTTTTAAAATTTGTGAACCTTCATCAACACTTTCTAACAAATACATCCAGACTTCATCTATATATTTAGAATTAAGAACTTCCTTCAATTCTCTGTGTTTGGAATTCAGAACATTTTTCACAATCCTGATCTAGTCAAACAAATGAGAATGTTTGATCTGGTAGCAGTTGGCTTCATAGTATTGTATCCATTCAGTGCCACCTCCAGTGTTGCCAATGAAGTGAATTGCAGTGTCACCAACAGTGATGAAACTGATATTTATAATAAAATAACACTTGATATTCTTAGTTTTGTTTTTTCGGTCACTAATTTCTAAATAGGGACAAAACATATCCCGAAGACCTTTTTCGGGACAACGGGACACGTGAAAAAAGGACGTTTCCGTATTTTACGGGACGTGATCTGGAACGATACTACGATCAACTGCAAGATATTGGTAACTAGATATTTTGTTATCCTTTGATAACATTTTGGATTACTATATTTGGGAATTAGGCTTTTCACTAAAAATGTAAAATTATTTCATAGATTTTATTCAAGTACTCAGTTCCGAGTTTCGAATACGTCATATTTTTTTGGTACACGATAATATGGAGTTGAAAAAATTGTCGAGGACTTTCTTGAGGCCGGAATTGTAAACTCGTCGGTGACAGTTCAGCTTGCAAAATGACGAATTTTAAGTCATCACGTTGTGTTAGCAATATTATTAAAATATCACTGAACTTAAAGTACTCTGATATTTATAATAAAATAGCACATGTTACTCTCAGTTTTTTTGGTCACTAATTTCTAAATAGGGACAAAAACATATCCCGAAGACCTTTTTCGGAACAACAGGACACGTGAAAAAGGGACGATTCCGTATTTTACTGGACGTATTCTGAAACGATACTTAGATCAACTATAAGATATTGGTAACTAGATATTTTTGTTATCCTTTGATAACATTTTGTATCACTATATTTTGGAATTAGGCTTTTCACTAAAAATGTAAAATTATTTCATAGGTTTTATTAAAATACACAAGTTCCAAGTTTTGATTACATCATATTATTGTTGGTACACGACAATATGGGGTTGAAAAAATTGTCGAGGACTTTCTTGAGGCCTGACTTGTAAACTTGTCGGTGACAGTTCATCTTGTAAAATGACGAATTTGAAGTCATTACTTCGTGTTAGCAATACTATTAAAATGTCACTCAACTTAAAGTACTTAGAACTGCACTGAAACGTAGATGTAAAGTGTTTGTCTACTATTATGTCCAAATCTCAGGACAGATCTATACTGCATCCCAATGTGCGCAGTACGAAATACGTCGTTATTCCTTTTTATACGCAGACTTCTATTAGTCTTCTCCCCTGCGGCCTGTCACGTAGGCGGCATGGGTTCGAGTCCCGGTCAGGTCTGTTATTTTTCAACAGTAATCTCTAGACGTTTTGATTTATCTAGAGAAAATCAAAACTCGAGTGGGATTTAATTGACTATTACACGATTAGAAGAAAGTATATAAAGATTAGAAGTAACGAAGTACTCCAATACAATAAAATATTAATTGACTTACGAAAATACAACTGTCTTCAAATGTATTATTGTACCATCTCAACATTACAAATATTACGCTAGATGCATGCTAGATGGCAGTAGTGAGCAATGCCTTCTCGTCGAGAAATTCTCGATCTATTATACACGATAGCAATGTTACTAGTCAAGAAGGCTTTGTTAATTCAGTTTCATTTTTATTAAAATGCAACATTCCACTTCAGTTATCCGAATCCCAGTAATCAACGTCACTTGACAGATGATTTTCAATAAATCTTAATATTAAACAATCTCTGATACGTGACTATCCATATCATATACCAGAAGCTATAGCATAACCTAATTAATATACAGAAGTGTTAGAAAAGTTTTAATTAACGACGATGACATAAAAAATAAACATGAATAATTTTAAAAGGAATAATTATTGAATGTACAATTTTCAAATTTGAATGTGGTTGGTGGTTCAATTGATGTTATATTGGACGTGTGCGTAATACAAGTGGAACTCGTTGATTTAGGCCTACATGGTGTATTCAACTTATTCAGAATTTCCGAATGAATAATTTTAAAAGGAATAATTATTGAATGTACAATTTTCAAATTTGAATGTGTTTGGTGGTTCAATTGATGTTATATTGGACGTGTGCGTAATACAAGTGGAACTCGTTGATTTAGGCCTACAAGGTGTATTCAACTTATTCAGGATTTTCGAATGGTGCTCTTCATTTATTTGTAAATCGGATTTCAGAAGATGCATAGGTATGATCAGTGATTTTTATTAATTATTGTTCTTGAATGCCAATGCGAGTCATATTTGAAACTGCTGTGCATCGACTGGAGTGGTTTGTAATTTTATATATATATTTTTTTGACGTCCAGACCAGCGCAGTTTCAAATGTTGGCAAACAAAGAAACAAATGCTAGGGACGCGATAAAATTAAACAAATGCTAGGGACGCGATAAAATTAAACAAATGCTAGGGACGCGATAAAATTGTGCGATAAGCAGCCATGATTGGTTGAAATACGTCCTTTCGTACCGTTTTATTCGTAAAAAGTAGTATGACTTAGTAAGAGTGTAATAGTCATTGAAAAAGCCAGTTGGGTTTTTCTCGGGATTATTCTATTTTCCCCATATATTAGACATCTACATCATCTCGTCACCATTTCTGCATTTCGTCACCATTCCATAGCATTCCCCAATCGCTGGCTGGGACGGACGGGGCTGGCCTAGGGACTAGGGGGTTGCCTGCTCGATACCTGGGTACGAAGCGAACCTTAGTGTAGTCAGCCGGTGTGGTTTGGAAATGCTTCTAGCTTGAGGGATAGCGCAATAGATCGTAACAAGTCGCAGTGCTGGGCCACAGCACCCTGTCTCGTAAATTCCATTCCATATACTGCTCTCACTTGTGACAGAAGCTTAGACAATACTAGTGTCAAAAAATGCGGCGAAAACAGTATTGTTACATGCTACAGACTCTTTTTATCTATGATTCTAGAATAACTTTTGTAGAAAATTTATGTCGTTTTCACACTTAATTCTAGTTGGTCAGTAATAACAGGGTAAGGTTTTTACTTTTTGTATTACAAAGTATATGATTATGTCTCGTGACGAGAATATTGTACGAAATGGAAATATAAAAATTGGAAATTTATCTTTTGAAGAGGTGGAGAAGTTGAAATATCTTGGAGCAACAGTAACAAATATAAATGACACTCGGGAGGAAATTAAACATACAGACATGGACAAATTATTAACAAAATTGACGATTTTTATGATTAATTGTATTTACAAAGTTTCACTATTCAATTTAGACTACAATTGACAATTTTGCATATTTCTATCATTACAGTAGATAGAAATATGCAAAAATTTCAAATGTAGGCTATTCTAAATTGAAGAGTCAAATTTTATAAAAAATATATAATAAAATCTTCAATTTTCCTAATAATTTGTAAATATTATGCAAAAATGTCAACTGCAGTCTAAAGTGAAGAGTAAAATTCTGTAAAAAATATATAATAAGAATCTTCAGTTGTGCTAATAATTTGCAAATATCCAAAATGTCACCTGTAGTCCAAATTGAAGAGTCGAATTTTGTAAAAAATATATTTAAAAAACCTTCACTTTTGCTAATAATTTGTAAATATCCAAAATGTCACCTGTAGTCCAAATTGAAGAGTCGAATTTTGTAAAAAATATATTTAAAAAACCTTCACTTTTGCTAATAATTTGCAAATATCCAAAATGTCACCTGTAGTCCAAATTGAAGAGTCGAATTTTGTAAAAAATATATTTAAAAAACCTTCACTTTTGCTAATAATTTGTAAATATCCAAAATGTCACCTGTAGTCCAAATTGAAGAGTCGAATTTTGTAAAAAATATATTTAAAAAACCTTCACTTTTGCTAATAATTTGCAAATATCCAAAATGTCACCTGTTGTCCAAATTGAAGAGTCGAATTTTGTAAAAAATATATTTAAAAAACCTTCACTTTTGCTAATAATTTGTAAATATCCAAAATGTCACCTGTAGTCCAAATTGAAGAGTCGAATTTTGTAAAAAATATATTTAAAAAACCTTCACTTTTGCTAATAATTTGCAAATATCCAAAATGTCACCTGTAGTCCAAATTGAAGAGTCGAATTTTGTAAAAAATATATTTAAAAACTTTCACTTTTGCTAATAATTTGCAAATATCCAAAATGTCACCTGTAGTCCAAATTGAAGAGTCGAATTTTGTAAAAAATATATTTAAAAAACCTTCACTTTTGCTAATAATTTGTAAATTTGCGAAAATATCAATTGTAGTCTAAATTGAAGAGTGAAATTTTGTAAAAATATAAAATAAAAATCTTCGATTTTTCTAATAATTTGGAAATACCCAAATATGTCAACTGTAGTCTAAATTGAAGAATCATAGTTTGTAAAAATATACAATAAAAATCTCCAATTTTGCTAATAATTTGTCCACGTCTGTAGAATAAATATGGGAAATGCCTGTTATTATTCGGTTGAGAAGCTTTTATCATCCAGTCTGCTGTCCAAAATCTGAAAGTTAGAATTTATAAAACAGTTATATTACCGGTTGTTCTGTATGGTTGTGAAACTTGGACTCTCACTTTGAGAGAGGAACATAGGTTAAGGGTGTTTGAGAATAAGGTTCTTAGGAAAATATTTGGGGCTAAGAGGGATGAAGTTACAGGGGAATGGAGAAAGTTACACAACACAGAACTGCACGCATTGTATTCTTCACCTGACATAATTAGGAACATTAAATCCAGATGTTTAAGATGGGCAGGGCATGTAGCACGTATGGGCGAATCCAGAAATGCATATAATAGAGTGTTAGTTGGGAGGCCGGAGGGAAAGAGATCTTTTGGGAGGCCGAGACGTATATGGAAAGATAATATTAAAATGGATTTGAGGGAGGTGGGATATGATGGTACAGACTGGATTAATCTTGCTCAGGATAGGGACCAGTGGCGGGCTTATGTGAGGGCGGCAATGAACCTCCGTGTTCCTTAAAAGCCAGTAAGTAAGTAAGTAAGTAAGTAAGAAAATTTGTGTCATTTTCACACTTAGTTCAAGTTGGCCAGTAATAACAGCGTAAGGTTTTTACTTTTTTGTATTTTTTTTTATTCCTATTAATATTTCAACCATTTTTCGTTACTTTATAGAATCGTGGAGTTGAGATTAAAAGTAGTTTTTTCCAGTGTTTAGTCATTGTGCAATATTTTCTAAAGACTTCTGTGCAATTCAAAGTTATTTCCTCTTTGCATTCTTTTGTTATTTTCAGTTATTTTTTTAACTCTTAAATGTAGTTCCCTGAATGTTCAGTACAAAACTTGTATATTGAAACACACAATTTTATCGCACATTGTCAGACTGACAATATAAGGTAGTTTTATGCCCCTTTCAGCGGAGTCCTCGAGAAATGCAAACTTTCAGTGCACCACAGCTACACAGCTGTAAGGGAGGTGAATGCGGTGAAACAGCAATTATTTCTAAAGCTCTTGGGAGGCCATTTTCAAACCAATATTCACGTTCAGTGGAATTCTAAAGTGCAGTTGTTAACAGTTTTTTAGATACCTTTTTATTTTCTATTTCTAAACTGCATATTGGATTCGTATGTAGTCATTCTGACTGTAGTTAGCATCCTAAAGCCAACCCATTCAAAGTGGGTCACGCAAACATGTTATTACGGAATACGCTGCGATATTTTTACACTGATGGAGAAATATGTTTCTATAATAGGTATGTACGGAATGAAAATGGCATGAGATAAAAGCTTCACTTCTGAATACAGTGTCTAGAATGTTCTTAGAATAACATTTCTGAACCGTCACTCTCAAAAGTGCGTAGAGAGAAGCTTCAGAATTTCACATGTATAAGTAAGTTCTTGTTATTATAATGAATAAAAAGTTATAATTAGATATTTTCTGCTAATATTTTTAATTTAATCAATGTCTTTTCAATTGTCTATGTTACTGTATGCAATGTAGCTTGTAACAGTGAAAGATTTGTATATCAAGATTAAGAATAATAAATAAATAATACAATATTATTACAGGGATTGTCAAGCTCGAGAAAAAAATTATCCAAAACTCAAAGCCTTATAAATGACAGATGTGGTCCATCATTAGCTTCTTTTTACTATAAATAAATAAACAAAAATATTAAGAACCCACTTAAGAAACAAATGAATGGACAAAGAAGCAAATGGACGAAGAAAGAAATGAACAAAAACACATGAATATACAAAACCATGAGTAATCAAAGAAAACATGAATAAACAAGGAACATATGAACAAAAAGAAACATATGACTAGGTTACACAAAGAACACAAGAAGTAAAATATATGCAGAAAAAACACATTCATAAACAAAAACACATGAAAGAACAAAAAAACACATGCATAAACAAAAACACATGCATAAACAAAAACACATGAACAAACAAAAAACACATGGACAAAGAAAAAACACGAACGGGAATAAACAAAAAAACACATGAATAAATAAAAACACACGAATAAACAAAAACACATTAATAAACAAAAAACACGTGAACAAACAAAAAAACACGAATGAACGAAACCACACGAATAAAGAAAAAAACACATGAATAAATAAAACACGAATAAACGAAAAACACATGAATAAATAAAAAACACATGAACAAACAAAAAACGAATGACGAAACTACACGAATAAACAAAAAAAAAACACATGAATAAATAAAAACAAGAATAAACAAAAAACACATGAATAAACAAAAAAACACATGAACAAACAAAAAAAAACACGAATGAGCGAAACCACGCGAATAAACAAAAAACACATGAATAAATAAAACCACGAATAAACAAGAAACACACGAATAAACAAAAAACACATAAAAACGAATGAACAAAACCACACGAATAAACAATAAACACATGAATAAACAAAAAAAACACATTAATAAACAAAAGCACATGAACAAACAAAAAACACGAATGAACGAAACCACACGAAAAAAAAACACATGAATAAACAAAAAACACATGAATAAACAAAAAGACATTAATGAACAAAAACACATGAATAAACAAAAAACACATGAATAAGCAAAAAAACACATGAATAAGCAAAAATACATTAATGAACAAAAACACACGAATAAACAAAAAACACATAAGTTAAACAAAAAGACATTAATGAACAAAAACACACGAATAAACAAAAAACACATGAATAAACAAAAAACACATGAATAAGCAAAAAAACACACGAATAAACAAAAAGATATTAATGAACAAAACACACGAATAAACAAAAATCACATGAATAAACAAAAAACACATGAATAAACAAAAAAATACGAATAAACAAAAACACACGAATAAACAAAAAAACACATGAATAAATAAAAAAACACATGAATAAACAAAAAAAACACATGAATAAATAAAAATACACATGAAAGAACGAAAAGACATTAATGAACAAAAACACACGAATAAACAAAAACATATTAATAAACAAACAAAAACACATGATTGAACGAAACCACATGAATGAACGAAACTACATGAATGAACGAAACCACACGAATAAACAGAACACACACGAATAAACAAAACACACATGAATAAACAAAAAGCACGTGAATACACAAAAAACAAATGGATATAAATAATAAATGAATGCACGAAAAACAAATTAATAAACAAACAAGTAATTACGTGAATGAAAAAAATAAGTAAGAATAAACAAATAGTAAATAAATAAATTGTAAAGAATGAAATAAATAATTAAGGTATTATCAAGAACACATTGCTCGTTTTCTCTCCTCTCTAAAACTGAAAGTGAATTGAAGTAAGTAAACCAGTCCTAAGTAAACCGTGCTAAACCTACTCTAAAGCAAGAATCATGTAAAGAAAGTAAAATAAACTCTATGAATGTATTAATCTATTTTAGTTTATGCGATTTCTGTCTTGGTTAGGTTTGGTTTCTCAGGCTAGTTTCAGTTTTCCTAGGATCGTTCTGACGTCTTTCTTTACTTGTTTCTTTCAATTTACAACTAATTTCAGTTCAGATAAACTTTCAGTTTTAGAGAGGTGAGGAAAGAAACGATGTATAGACTATTATTATAAATATATATTGAGTGTTAGTGAATAATTGCAAACGTCAAACTAACCGTGTGTGACGGCGAATCCTGACTTACTACGAAGATATAAAAATGTGTTACTTTACGAGGCTGTATCAACTGATATGTTGCGTAGCGTTATAGAATTCGTGATAGTTGATATTGTGACAATATGAGACCGAGGAATCACCAAGAGATTATTTCAATATTCGTCTTACAGTTATGAAAAACCTGGAAAGAATCCAACCAGGCGGGAATCGAACCCACACCCGAGCGCAGTTCCACTCTCTACCTCGGAATGACGCCAGTAGGCACTTCTTTGTTCAGTATTAATATTACTAAAATGTTATTGAAAAAGAAATAAAATCACCATGCTATTCACAAAATGGGGTTTAATATCACGAGACTTGTGCCCAGTTTCATTACGATCGATTAGGAAAGTATTCTTTTTATATGCTATACATTCGAAACTCAGTGCATATCAAAGCTATTCCCTGCAATATTAAAATTGTCTGTCGGCTGAATGTAATATCATTCATCTTCATTATGAATGTAATATAGCAATTTTTAATCTCTGTAGATGATGCAGAACGCAAATGATTTGAAATATCAGATCGGCAATTCATTTTCTGTTTGAATATTTTAAGACAGTCATGTCAGAAATTAGACATATAAAAGAGTCAAACATACACTACCGCTTTCGCCTATACCAGTGATGTCAAAGCAAGCGCATTTTTCTGACCTTAACGTCGTGCGCGGGCTTCAAGCGCTAGGTATGGAAGAAGGAATAAGCAGCCTGTTGGATTAAGAAAACAGTGGTGTACAAACTTCAAACGGAACGTGAAATTTTATGTCGTTATTTTTATATGACTTCTTTCTGTTTGATATTATCTATATTGTCTGTAAAACAAAAGTACTAACACCTATTTCTTAGCCTAATATTGCAGTTGTGTTTTAAACGTTAATAACATAATAAAGAGTTAAGAAGGAATATTCACACAAATTCCTTAGCAGTATAACTATACTGTACTAAGTGGATGAAAACATCATTCATAAAGAGAAAGTGATGTCCCAAAGAAAGAGATAGAGTATGACATGATAAGTTGGAATTGATATTGAGGGTATCTTTAGCCTTATAAAAGTAATGAAAACAATATTATAGTACAAAGCAAAGTTGTCTAGGTATATGTTTTAACTGTAACTAATATTACATAATAAAACTATTATCGCATTATGCTTTTAGGTGATATTTGTGCGCAACTTTCTGTTATCAGAATATTAAATTATCTCGAAATCTGCTGAAGCTTTGGAGATGACGTTTTACCAACACATAGGCACATATCTTTTGTTTGTGATGTAACAGTATTTGCTTTGTTAATTCATTTCCTTACAAACATTTTTCTTGCGAATATTTTCAAACATTTTAATACACTATCTTCAGTAATACGTATTTACGATATATTAGATTTACGAAAACATTGTTTTAGTACCTGTAAGGTTACTAAACAAACATATCTGAAAATTTCACTTTTCTGTAAAAAAGTTGAGAAAATATTCCTTTTGAATAAAAAAGCAAACTCGTGAGAAATGAACATTAAAATTAAAACTTACATTCTTATAATGCACTTATACTTCTCAAACAAATCTAAAAATTACCATGGATACAGTTTTAATAAGTTCTCTTCCCTTTATGTATTGAATCAGTGCTGGCCATCCCTGAATATAGCTCGACCAAGCGGCATATACTACCTCTTTCGTCTGTCTCTTTCCTTTCCGCTGTAAAGCGCTCAGGCTCTCCTGGTCTCTAAAGCGCGCGCTTGCGCCTAGGGGCATCAATTGACGTGATTGGCCTATACAAACCCCTGCTATCACTAAGTGTGATTTAATGATGAGTACAAAGTGGGCCAAAGAAATGGGAAATTTTAATTTTGTTGTTTGTAAGTAGGTCTTTATTTTAGTAGGCTTAGATTCATTGTCATTGTTTAGCCTGATTGTAGCAGTTTATTAAACATGGAGCATTGGACTGGTGACCATGGAGGATTTGCTGTAAAATCTTATTATCTAAATTCCAGCGTTTCTCAAACTATGGTCCGCGGACCACCTGTGGTCCCCGAAGTCTGCTGTTGTGGTACTTCAAAAAGTACAGAAGAAAAAATAAATTCAAACGAATTGCGTATCACACTATAGCTGAAAATCTCAGAGTTTGGAAATGACACACATGGCAATCACCTTTCACTTTTTCTTCCAGTACTGACATTTTATGAAATTTATTACCCAACCTGTGTAACGAATTTCCACTCTACTCTCAGCAACAAAAGAGGAATTTAAAGCACTATGAACGTGGTGTTTCTCGCCATCTTTTCCTACACATCAACTGATAACATGTGGCTAAGTACATTGACATATCTTTCAGATGTATTCTCAAAACTAAACGAACTAAATCTCTCTCTACAAGGTATTTCTTTGACTATTCTCAATGGGCATGGGAAAATAAAGGTATTCGAGAGGAAACTTGGTTTGAGGGTCAGTTCCTAAACAGAATTTTTTTCACTATTTCCAACCCTAGAGTCTTTTTTGGTTGAAAATTATTTCGTTATTGGAAAAGAATTATGCAATGACATATATTCGCATCTCTAAAGCCTAAGGTTACAATTTGAAACTTATTTTCCAAGTAAATATGACGAATTTTTATGGGTTTGTGACCCCTTTCATTGTGATATTGAAAATAAACTTTCATTGAGTGAAAGAGAACAGTTATTGAACTCTCGAATGACACCGGACTTAAAATGAAATTCCAAGTAGAATGTAGCCTATGGTTAATTTCTGAACCTCAAAGTGTAAAGAGAATATAGTGAACTGTACAATGATGCTTTACAGATTATAATTCAGTTTGTTTTTACGTATCTGTGTGAGAAAGGGTTTTCATCACTAACTGTAATAAAAACTGAGTACCGAAATCGACTCGATGTATGTGACGATCTCCGACTTAAGCTTACTAGCATACATCCAAATATAGAACAACTGTGCAAGAATCGGCAGGCTCATCCATGTCATTAATATGGGTATCAACATTTATTTATTTTGTTTAGTTAATAAGTAAGGGTGCTATTCATAGACATTTCGCAGCACGCACTACGAGCGTACTAAGCTAGCCCCGGCTATCCACTGGTTACTAGTACAGAATTCAAATCATATCCTATCGCTAACACTGGTTTATGAATACGAAAAACGCTGATCATCCACCGGAAACCCGCGCTAAAAATGTCTATGAATACGGCCCTTAAAGATTATCCAAACTTTAATAGCCTTGATTTATTAAAAAACGAAAATTAATTTTTTCTATTAACATTAATTTTAGTAGTTAATACTAATATAAAATTAAATTAATTAAATTAATTTTAATTAATTAATTTTGTTTTAAAATATAAATATACTGGTATTAAATTATGTTACAAAAATGATAAATTTGCTTTCGAAGGGAACAAGAGTAAGGTGGTCCGCGGAACTGTTCTGACTTAAAAAAGTGGTCCCCACTTCAGAAAAGTTTGAGAAACGCTGAATTCTAAATGGTCAATGCACAGAAGCTGCTGGTAGGCAGTTTCGCCGCCACTTTCAACTCAGTTGTCATGATCCTGTGCCCTCTCCACATGCGATTAAAACCTGGGTCGCAATTTAAAAGAAACAGGCTCAGAACTAAATAAGAAACTTTCAGGTAAGGAAAAAAATGCCGATGGTCGTACGTAAACTGTTAAGCCAATCGTAATGCGATAATGATTGAAAAATTTTAAGCGGTTAATTAAGAAAAAGAAATTTTTGTATCAACAGATCAACTTGTTTTCAGCAAGACGGTGCAACAGCATATACTCTATCATGGAAATGCGAAATTTATTTTAAATCATGTCATCTCTAGGAATGGAGACATTCCCCGGCCTGTACGATCCCCCGATTTAAGGTCATGTGATTTAATTTTATGAGATTATCTAAAAAAAAGTAAGGTATTTAATGAAATTCTATCATAAAAATAGAACGAAATTTGTAGCTCACATGCTCCTAATACGAGACGAAATGAAATTCTTAAATTAGTTGAACCTAAATATTTCACATCTGCTGCTTTACTACACAGTACAAATTATGGTCCACGTCTATATAATTCGATAATAAAATTTCATCCAGAATTGACTACTTTAAGCAATGAAATTTTCAGATCCAGAATTAAAAATTTATATGACAGACTTCCTGTATATATATTATGTACCATGTATTGTAAAACAAGTTTATTTCTATCCTAAGTGTATTTTTCTATCTTATCTTGGTTACTATATCAACATGACCTGCACTAATTATACTACTAATAATAATTTAATATTAGTCCATGAATCTAAACATCGTTCTCTTTTTTCCTCAGTTATTATTAGTATTATTATTTACTAATTTTATTATCATCTTTATGTGATCTTTTTTTCTTAAGTATTTTGTCTACAAAGTATGTATATCTATGTAACGGAACTGTCCCCGAACACGAGCTTTGCTCTTTCGGGGTATTTTAATGTAACGTTCTTATGTATATGTTATTATTAAATAAATAAATAAAATAATAAATAAAAATAATACGTAAACCGCGAAACATTGAGCAACTGAAGTCAGCAATTCGTGAAGAAATTTCAAATATCACAGTCGAAATGTGTGTGTGAGTGTATCTAATGCCGACCTCCTTCATTTGCGTGATTCCGGTTCCGCAAATTGCGGATAGATGGCAGGAATGTCACCCATTTTCAATTTGTACACCACTTCGGCGAGCCACACTGTGGATGATGTGTATCTGTGAAGAGTTATGTTGTGTACTAGGGTGAGTGTATGTGTAAGTGTAGTGTAGAGAATGAGTGAGAACGATGAAGATGAAGGGAGAAGAGGAAACCCGGTGCCGGCACGTAAGCCTACCTGTCGAATAGCACCAAGGGGACCTCCAGGCTTAACGTCCCCAAACGACGGACGAATCACTATCAACAGTGACATATGCCTTCTCTTCATATGCACTGCGGAGAGATTTGGGATTTAACCCAGATTATTGGTGCACAATTCAGTGATTAGAAGTTGTGCACCGCTATCTCTCCTAGTCCAGAGGAAGATATTTTACACGAAAATCTCTAACCCCTCTGGGTTAGAGCAGACGTCTCCAAAAGCGTACTCGCGAGTAAGTCCCTGAACGGAACCGAAGCCAGTACGTAATGAGCCATCTCCACCTGTACTGTACTCAATGTTTATGCGCAAACGAAGAGCAGTGGCGGACTGTCATTATCATTGTGTTGGTCGGAGTGTTCGACGTTTCACAATGTTTTCTAATCATGGACGTAGTACATTCAAGGATGAATAGGAAGAGAATTTTTTTTGAGTTAGTGGGAAGAATGTGAAATGCTTAATTTGTTAGAAAATTCTTAAGGGTGTGTTAAAATTCAACATGCGACGACAATACTCGACTCTTCACAAAGAATATCATACAATTACAGGCATGTTGGCCATGTGAAAATAATTTATTTTGGGGCTATCTGTATAACTGTTGGTTATACATAATAATCAGTATATTACAATACGTTTGCACTCAGTTCCGCTTGACAAACATATAGTTTTTCGTTTAATTTTAGATGAAATGCGAAGGCCTACAAATATTTTGATAAATACAAAACAAGAAAATACAAATACAAATCACACACGTGTCCTCAATCCTTAAACAAAAAAGCTTTTTGCTAGCTATGTTTTAGCTTGGAATGTTGGAAAATCAATGAAGCCCTTTACAGAAGCATCGTTTGTAAAATCGTGCATATAGGACGTTACTAAAATACTGTGTCCAGAACAAAGTCAAAGTTTAAGAAAATTAAAATGTTTCCAATTACAGTTCAGAGAAGGAATTACAAGACTGCAAATGTAATTGAGTCTGAAGTCGAAACCACAATTAACCAGTTTGTAGCTTACTCATTTGCATTGGACGAAAGCACAGATAGAAATGACAAAGCTCACCTAGCCACTTTCATCCGAGGAGTTAATGAACATTTTACTGTGTCTGAATGTCTTCTAGATGTAATTACAAAACAAAACTGGAGAAGATCTTTTCCAGGCACTGAAAGACACCATGAAACAGAAGAAGTTGAATATGCAATGGCTTGTGTCCATAGCAACAGACGGGGCTCCAGCTTCATAGTGTGTCAAAACAATATACAAACGTATGATATTTCTTATTCTTTTGATGTTATTATTTTGTAAACATAAGCAGACCTTTGCTGCGATTCCCCACTGATCGCTCCCATCTGTTCAGGTTCGAGTCTCTTCCCCTTTTGTAGCCTTACAGCACACTGTGTTCGGCGGGCAGCATCTAGAGCACGAATAACGATGGTCGTCAGCACTCGCTGAAATGGGTAGAGTGCATGGAGGGTAAAGACCTCTGCTCCGTCGTCCACAAGGGATAGAGAGAGACAGCATACCCGCTAGCAGCGACGAATGCACGCTAGGGCAGTGTCTTGTCCGCGGGTAAGCGACGCTAGCACGAGCGTGCAGTGTTTTGATGACCGCTGGTCTAGAGGAGACGCGTTATCACAGATCTAACTCGGTGGACACAGTCTAAATGTTGCAAAGTGTAATGAGAAACTTCGAAGAGAGATTACAAGAATGTATGCACGTTGATGGAGGGCATTTGAAGGATGTCATTTTCAAGAAGTAGTGGTTACATGCTAATGGTATACTACAGACGTGGACAAATTATTAGCAAAATTGAAGATTTTTATTATATATTTTTACAAAATATGATTCTTCAATTCAGACTACAGTTGACATTTTTGCGTATTTTCAATTATTAGCAAAATTGAAGATTTGTTGTGTATATATTTAGAAAATTTGACTCTTCCATTTGGACTACATTTGATATTTTTGCATATTTACAAATTATTAGCAAAACTGAAGATTTTTACTATTTATTTTTACCAAATTTGTCTCTTTAATTCAGACTACGGTTCACATTTTGGTTATTTCCAAATGATTAGCAAAACTGAAGATTTTTATTTTATATTCTTATAAAATTTGACTCTTCAATTTAGACTGCAGTTGACATTTTTGCATATTTACAAATTTTTAGCAAAATTAAAGATTTTTATTATATAGACTATTTTTACAAAATTTGGCTCTTCAGTTTAAACTACAGATGACATTTTTGAATATTTCTGTCTACTATAATGATAGAAATATGCAAGATTGTCAACTGTAGTCTAAATTGAAAAGTCAAATTTTGTAAGCAGAATTATCATAATCGTCAATTTTGTTAATAATTTGTCCACGTCTGTATATTCTATGTTTTGATAGAATAAAAGTTAATTTAATACAATATCTAAAGTTTGATTTCTTTGTTCAAAAGTTTCTCCTATGCCGTAGATCTAATTCTGGCATGCTGTGTAAGATTGTGTCTTTCCTGCCCATGTTTCTATTAAGTGTAGGCCTTTGAGAAAATCGATGTGGGTAGTGGAGAGGAATGCCAAGTACAGTATATTTTACTTCTTGGAGCACAATCACGCTCAGTAGAGCATAGCATTTGGAACACGAACACTGTCTTAAATGGGATTTGATTACGTGGACTGACCGCCATAGGTCAAATGGAAGATAATTATTCCTCGTCTTGATTGCTGTGGATTGTTTCGCAGTCTTCCAGCGCCGTTTGAATGCGACGTAATTTACTAGCTGTATACAAATTGCAGACGCTGAATTGCTCTTACATCGACTGCCAGACTTAAGTGAACAATGGACAAATGTTACGCCATAAGAGGTCCTGCACTGATGCTTCTACAAATTCCCAAGATTTAGATGTTCTAGTGATGTTTATTTCATCATTATTTTTCCTCATAATGTTTGTCATGCGACATCTTGTGACACATAATTTTCATCACTTTTTCGTGTGTATGTATCTAAAATTTTGTTTATTGTATGCTATGCACTTCAATATCTCTTATTATTTTTGTTTCATATTTATATACATCGTATATATCACACTCATTTTGAGTTACTGTTTGCAAGTTATTATGCTTTTTCCTATTCTTCATTCTTTCCCCATTTATTTAATTTTCCTTTTTTTTCTTCCTTTTCTTTCTTTCATAATTTTCTTTCTTTCTTTAATGAATTTCTTTTTTTTCTTTTTTCTTTCTTTCTTTCTGCCTTTTCTTTCTTTCATCCTTTTCTTACTTTCATCAATTTCTTTCTTTTCTTTCTTTCTTTCGTCCTTTTTTCATTCTTTCATCAATTTCTTTATTTCTTTTCTTTCTTTCTTTCGTCCTTCCTTCCTTTTCATTCTTTCATCGATTTCTTTCTTACTTACTTTCTTTCTTTCTTTTATCAATTTCTTTCTTTCTTTCTTTCTTTCTTTCTTTCTTCCTTTCTACCTTTTCTTTCTTTCATCAATTTCTTTCTTTCTACCTTTTCTTTCTCTCATTCTTTTCTTTCTTTCATCAATTTCTTTCTTTTCTTTCTTTCTTTCTTTATTTCTTTCTTTTTTTTGTCCTTCGTTCCTTTTCTTTCATGAATTTCTTTTTTTCTTTCTTTCTTCCTTTTATGATTTTATTTCTTTCTTCCTTTCTTTCTTCCTTTTATCAATTTTTTCTTTCTTTCTTCTTTTTCTTTCTTTCTTTCATCAATTTCTTTCTTTCTTTCTTTCATCAATTTCTTTCTTTCTTCCTTTTCTTTCTTTCTTCAGTTTCTTTCTGTCTTCCTTCCTTTTCTTTCTTTCTTTTATCAACTTCTTTCTTCCTTTCTTTGCTTTCTTTCATCAATTTCTTTCTTCCTTCCTTTCTTTTCTTTCTTTCTTAGTGTCCTTTTTTATTTTCTTCCGTTTCTTTCTTTTCTTTTCTTTTCTTTTTCGTACTTTCTTTTGTTTTAATTCTTTCTTGAAAATATGTGTTTAAAAAAAGACATAGTAAAAGTATAAAATTAAATTTTTACGAAACACTTGTTGAACTAGAGGTGTCATGTTGTGAGAATAGTGAGCTGTGATTGGTAGAAGGAAACTAAATAGCAAAACAAAGCAACTTTTTGAAATAATAATAATAATAATAATAATAATAATAATAATAATAAATAATGATAATAATAATCCGTGGCGAAACAGCCCTTGAAGGGCCCAGACCGACCAGCCAGCTGCTGGCCTCACGTTCACATGACGAAGCAGAGGTGGACGATCATTCAACCAGAATGAAGATATCGTGTGGTTAGCACGTTGATCCCCCCAGTCGTTTTAGCTGGCTTTCGCTACCTATCGTAGCTCCCAAAGTGCATGACGATGCTGGGTGGGCACAGGTCCCATGCAAACTGACCGAAATTTCTTGTGAAAATTTCTTCCCCCCGTAAGAGACGAACCAGAGCGCATTCCGTAACGCGAGTCCTAGGTAGGATGCCTTAGACCACGACGCCACGGCGCGGAACTCTTCATGAAAGAACTAATAGATAATTAAGAGACATCCGTTGCACAGTAGACATACTACATTAATGACTACGTGGCCAATATGCAGTTGTAATGTTATCGTAAAATAAAATAATGTCCCCACTTGCTAACGAATTATATTCTATATGCAAAGTATTGTTCGTTAAAAATGTTTTATGGGAGGGGGCAAGAATATTAAGTTATTTCGTTATATACAGGTTACATCAGCTGCTTGTCTATGCGGATGACGTGAATATGTTAAGAGAAAATGCACAAACGATTAGGGAAAACACGGGAATTTTACTTGAAGCAAGTAAAGAGATAGGTTTGGAAGTAAATTCCGAAAAGACAAAGTATATGATTATGTCTCGTGACGAGAATATTGTACGAAATGGAAATATAAAAATAAGAAATTTATCTTTTGAAGTGGTGGAAAAATTCAAATACCTGTGAGCAACAGTAACAAATATAAATGATTCTCGGGAGGAAATTAAACACAGAATAAATATGGGAAATGCCTGTTGTTATTCGGTTGAGAAGCTTTTATCATCCTGTCTGCTGTCAAAATATCTGAAAGTTAGAATTTATAAAACAGTTATATTACCGGTTGTTCTGTATGGTTATGAAACTTGGACTCTCACTTTGAGAGAGGAACATAGGTTAAGGATGTTTGAGAATAAGGTGCTTAGGAAAATATTTGGGGCTAAAAGGGATGAAGTTACAGGAGACTGGAGAAAGTTACACAACGCAGAACTACACGCATTGTATTCTTTACCTGACATAATTAGGAACATTAAATCCAGACGTTTGAGATGGGCAGGGCATGTAGCACGTATGGGCGAATCCAGAAATGCATATAGAGTGTTAGTTGGGAGGCCGGAGGGAAAAAGACCTTTGGGGAGGCCGAGACGTAGATGGGAAGATGATATTAAAATGGATTTGAGTGAGGTGGGATATGATGATAGAGACTGGATTGATCTTGCTCAGGATAGGGACCTATGGCGGGCTTATGTGAAGGCGGCAATGAACCTCCGGGTTCCTTAAAAGCCAGTAAGTAAGTAAGTTAGTAGGCCTATATACTGATTTTCTCGTAAAAACGAAATTCGTTAAAGTGAAATATTTTAACATGAAATCATGTGAGAAAAAGACAGACACAGAAAATAATTACGTTATATTGGTGTTTGTTATAACGAACTTTTACTATATAAATATTTCATTATAATTGACTGTATGGCCAATTCACTGCAATCGATTTGAGTGCTGAACTAAACACCAGTTCTGTTGAAAGAATTGGCTATCAATGCCACAAGAGCCCAACTTGTTCAGATATTAAACGAGTTGTACAGGTCCGCTTGTATCCCGGAGCTATTACCTGATTAGAACATGCATTATGACAGAAGAACAAAAGAGCCTGGCAGATTAGAAGTACAATGTTTTATTTATGGCCCAACTGAAGTATCGCATTTTGTTAGCTTGCACTGGTTTATTGGAGGCGCAACCCAGCAACTTCCTCCTATCAACTTGATTGCAACTGACGTTTTGAATTTAGCTGATGGATTGCCTGCTATACAGAATACATGACTTGCTCTGGGATTTATCCGGTCGATCATGCAGATCTCTGTATCCAGTCCATTAAAATTGCCCACGCCAGCGATTGAATGCGTGCTACGTTCCCACCCACGCGCAGTTGTTTGTAAAATTGCGCTTCCATCCGCGGAGTTTTTGTATCTCCATTACCAGCCTATACCTGCCCGGTTCACACGCTGGGTGGTCGTTTTGCAGGAGATGAATGAAAACTGCCCATTTAAGGGTGCAGTCTATCTTCTCGTCGGTCGTAATGCACGTAGTAGTTATGGCATAGCTTTGAAACCACGTGGAATTTATGGTTGTAGCTTGGGAACCATTAAAACAATAGTGTCGTTTATTCATTTTCGGTGTTTTGCCTTGATTTGACGATCGCCAAATGGATCTGACGTCATGGTATTCCATCATGTATTAGTGTAGATTTCAGAGAAGTTTTAGTCCCTGGACAGAAACGTGAAGACCTAAGAAACGACTATTACTATTGCTACTAGGGCTACTGCTGCTTCTGCTACAACTGCTATTCTTTGCATTATTACTGATACTGCATTAATACTGATACTGCTAGTGCTGATACTACTGCTTCTGCATTAATACTGATACTGCTAGTACTGATACTACTGCTACTGCATTAATACTGATACTGCTAGTGCTGATACTACTGCTTCTGCATTAATACTGATACTGCTAGTACTGATACTAATGCTACTGCATTAATACTGATACTGCTAGTACTGATACTACTGCTACTGCATTAATACTGATACTGCTAGTGCTGATACTACTGCTACTGCATTAATACTGATACTGCTAGTACTGATACTACTGCTACTGCATTAATACTGATACTGCTAGTACTGATACTACTGCTACTGCATTAATACTGATACTGCTAGTACTGATACTACTGCTACTGCGTTAATACTGATACTGCTAGTACTGATACTACAGCTACTGCATTAATACTGATACTGCTAGTACTGATACTACTGCTACTGCATTAATACTGATACTGCTTGTACTGATACTACTGCTACTGCATTAATACTGATACTGCTAGTGCTGATACTACTGCTACTGCATTAATACTGATACTTCTAGTACTGATACTACTGCTACTGCATTAATACTGATACTGCTAGTACTGATACTACTGCTACTGCGTTAATACTGATACTGCTAGTACTGATACTACTGCTACTGCGTTAATACTGATACTGCTAGTACTGATACTACTGCTACTACATTAATACTGATACTGCAAGTGCTGATACTACTGCTACTGCATTAATACTGATACTGCTAGTACTGATACTACTGCTACTGCATTAATACTGATACTGCTAGTACTGATACTACTGCTACTGCGTTAATACTGATACTGCTAGTACTGATACTACTGCTACTGCGTTAATACTGATACTGCTAGTACTGATACTACTGCTACTGCATTAATACTGATACTGCTAGTACTGATACTACTGCTACTGCATTAATACTGATACTGCTAGTACTGATACTACTGCTACTGCATTAATACTGATACTGCTAGTACTGATACTACTGCTACTGCATTAATACTGATACTGCTAGTACTGATACTACTGCTACTGCATTAATACTGATACTGCTAGTACTGATACTACTGCTACTGCATTAATACTGATACTGCTAGTACTGATACTACTGCTACTGCATTAATACTGATACTGCTAGTACTGATACTACTGCTACTGCATTAATACTGATACTGCTAGTACTGATACTACTGCTACTGCATTAATACCGATACTGCTAGTACTGATACTACTGCTACTGCAATAATACTGATACTGCTAGTACTGATACTACTGCTACTGCATTAATACTGATACTGCTAGTACTGATACTACTGCTACTGCATTAATACTGATACTGCTAGTACTGATACTACTGCTACTGCAATAATACTGATACTGCTACTACTGATACTACTGCTACTACATTAATACTGATACTGCTACTACTGATACTACTGCTACTGCATTAATACTGATACTGCTAGTACTGATACTACTGCTACTGCAATAATACTGATACTGCTAGTACTGATACTACTGCTACTGCATTAATACTGATACTGCTAGTACTGATACTACTGCTACTGCATTAATACTGATACTGCTAGTACTGATACTACTGCTACTGCAATAATACTGATACTGCTAGTACTGATACTTGCTGCATTAATACTGATACTGCTAGTACTGATACTACTGCTACTACATTAATACTGATACTGCTAGTACTGATACTACTGCTACTGCATTAATACTGATACTGCTAGTACTGATACTACTGCTACTACATTAATATTGATACTGCTACTACTGATACTACTGCTACTGCAATAATACTGATACTGCTACTACTGATACTCACTGCTACTACATTAATACCGATACTGCTACTACTGATAACTGCTACCTGCATTAATACTGATACTGCTAGTACTGATAGCAATAATACTGATACTGCTACTACTGATACTACTGCTACTACATTAATACTGATACTGCTACTACTGATACTACTGCTACTGCATTAATATTGATACTGCTAGTACTGATACCACTGCTACTGCATTAATACTGATACTGCTAGTACTGATACTACTGCTACTACATTAATACTGATACTGCTACTACTGATACTACTGCTACTGAATTAATACTGATACTGCTACTACTGATACTACTGCTACTACATTAATACTGATACTGCTACTACTGATACTACTGCTACTGCATTAATACTGATACTGCTAGTACTGATACTACTGCTACTACATTAATACTGATACTGCTACTACTGATACTACTGCTACTGCATTAATACTGATACTGCTACTACTGATACTACTGCTACTACATTAATACTGATACTGCTACTACTGATACTACTGCTACTGCATTAATACTGATACTGCTAGTACTGATATTACTGCTACTACATTCATACTGATACTGCTACTATTGCTACTGCATAATTGCTACTGTACTGCTACTAAATTAATACTGATACTTATACTACTGCTACTGCAGTATTGCTGCTCTGCATTACACTAATAAGCTTACTGATACTGCTAGTACTGATACTACTGCTACTACACAAATACTGATACTGCTACTACTGATATTAGTACTGCTACAGCATTAATGCTGCTTCTACTACTACACTAATAATGACACTGCTACTGCTGCTACTGCATTATGACTGCTGCTACACTACTAATACTACTAATACTGATACTGCAATTTTGCTGCACTAATACTGTTACTGATACTAAATTATTGCTGCTACTACTTCTACTACACTAATATTTATACTGATACTACTATTGCTAATGCTGCTTCTACTACTACACTAATATTGATACTGTTATTACTGATACTGCATTAATACTGATTCTACTATTACTACCGTATTATTGCTGCTACCACTGCTACTACACAAATACTGATACTACTAATACTGATACTACTAGTGCTACTGCATTAATGCTGCTTCTACTATACACTACTATTGATACTGCTACTACTGATACTGCATTGATACTGATACTGCTATTGCTACTGCATTATTGCTGCTACTACTGCTACTACACAAATACTGATACTGCTAATACTGATACTACTAGTGCTACTGCATTAATGCTGCTTATACTATACACTACTATTGATACTGCTACTACTGATACTGCATTGATACTGATACTACTATTGCTACTGCATTATTGCTGCTACTACTTCTACTACACAAACATTGATATTGCTAATACTGATACTACTAGTGCTACTGCATTAATGCTGCTTCTACTATACACTACTATTGATACTGCTACTACTGATACTGCATTGATACTGATACTGCTATTGCTACTGCATTATTGCTGCTACCAATTCTAGTACACAAATACTGATACTGCTAATACTGATACTACTACTACTGCTACTACATTAATGCTGCTTCTACTATACACTACTATTGATACTGCTACTACTGATACTGCATTGATACTGATACTACTATTGCTACTGCATTATTGCTGCTACTACTTCTACTACACAAACATTGATATTGCTAATACTGATACTACTAGTGCTACTGCATTAATGCTGCTTCTACTATACACTACTATTGATACTGCTACTACTGATACTGCATTGATACTGATACTGCTATTGCTACTGCATTATTGCTGCTACCAATTCTACTACACAAATACTGATACTGCTAATACTGATACTACTACTACTGCTACTACATTAATGCTGCTTCTACTATACACTACTATTGATACTGCTACTACTGATACTGCTATTGCTACTGCATTATTGCTGCTACCAATTCTACTACACAAATACTGATACTGCTAATACTGATACTACTACTGCTACTACATTAACGCTGCTTCTACTACTACACTAATACTGATATTACTACTACTACTACCACTACTACTATCACTACCACTACTACTACTACTACTACTACACTAATACTGATATTACTACTACTACTACCACTACCACTACTACTACCACTACCACTACTACTACTACTACTACTCGTGACATCTGCGCCCCTGGCGGTTGGGGTAATGGAATGAAACCGTCATTATTGTGGGTGGAGTTACTGAAAGCAGGACGAATAGAAGAAACAGTGTACGCACTCTGTGAGTTTACACGGATCCGCCGCAACGCGGCGCTGTTACTGCTATGAGCCTGACTCGGAAGGAGTTCACAGTACTTGTTACGCTGAATGTAGTCCTTTTTAAAAGCAAATTTCTTCCATTTAACCCGGCTATTCGTAACTTAAGAAATGCCTTTATAGTCTCTTATTCACAATTAATAGTCTTCTATCAGGTAATACTATTATGAACGTTTTTAACAGAAAATACAATGATATCTGAAACGTTGTAACAGCAATATTATAAGTTCAGCATTTAAATAATCTTTTCTTAACAAGCTGCGAATTCAGGGACAGAAAAAACCTACAAAATGTTAGTAACTAAAGAGGTGAATGATATTTTTCGTGCCTATAAATTAATTAAATTATTCACACGAATTAGTTGCCTGTTACCTTCGAGAGTTTGCGAGATGACTTGACGGACTTACGAGCTTGTAATTTATCTTTGGATTTACTTTGTTCTGTAGAAGAATCAGCACTTCGAGTAGTGGTAGACTAATTTAGTAATAATAACCGTGATGTGTTCTCTGCATGAACCTGCTTTCGAAGACTGGATTGAAAGAGCGTCAATGGTGTCAAAACAGAAGATGTCGTCCACATTGCACTTGCTTAGCTAATCTTTTCTTTAATTTTCAATTTTGTTTGAATAAGTACGTTCATACACAGCTTGGGAGGGATGGGTTAAAAACTGACGTTCCTACCTGATCCGTAGTCTTTGATTTGGGTGAGAGCTGCACAATGTTTAGATCAATTACATTCCTGTCGAAGGGCACAGAGAGTACACGCAATAAAATTAGAGGAATGATTTACGACATAACCGGCCACATAATACACTAAACATGTCCATCAACGCAGGAGCGGTATTCACCAACTCGGGCACAGCACTTCCCCAGTCTTGACCATGTATTTTTTCATGAATAAATTTTTTTTTTTCTTTTATACAAGTTTCTACAGACTTCTTAATTGTCTTGTCTCGTAATTCCACATTTCGCGCTAATGTTTCGCATCTGATTCGCAAACGATGTGAGTAGTTCATCAGAGTTTCCAGCAATGTTAAGCATCTCCTTCGTAGTAAATACATGTGGAAGAAATCTATCGTCGAAGAATGGTCATCTGAACTGAGTGAAGACAAAATTCCGAAGTGACGTTCCAAGGGGTCTTGGGCGAGTTTCCCTGTTAGGATATATTTGTATCCTTTGCTCCAGATTCATTCGCTCATTTCTAAGGTACCCTGCGAGGTTACTACCAAGCATTGTTGTAGCAGACGCAAATGTGTTGTTTGTAGTTGTGAGACACTGAAGAAAATCAGTAAGGAATTTGTGATCAGAAGAGTCTTTATAAAGAACCTTAGCAGAAATGTGTGAATTTAATGCGCCGACAATACAGTTTAAATGCTTTGTAAATAATTCAGTGCCCTCACTGCCTTCGAAATCCGATGACCCTACTTCCCGATAAGATTTTAGCCCTTTGGCGTCACTGTTGCTGAAGAGTTGGAACGCGAGTCTGGCATCCATTCTCTTAAAGGACGAGAGATATAAATGAGCTGTTGTGAAACTTGGGACAAACCCTACACATTCGCACATCAAGATAACTCTTCCTTAAAACGTCTCCTATAAAAACTAAAATTGATAT
Source organism: Periplaneta americana (assembly GCA_025594305.2). Taxonomy (NCBI): domain Eukaryota; kingdom Metazoa; phylum Arthropoda; class Insecta; order Blattodea; family Blattidae; genus Periplaneta; species Periplaneta americana. The sequence continues at coordinate 184,682,244 of JAJSOF020000005.1, read as the reverse complement.
TTTTCTCTTTGCAAGAGAGTTCAGTTTTATCAACAGTAATCTCACTAGAGGTTTTGATTTATCTAGAGAAAATCAAAACTCGAGTGGGATTTAATTGACTATTACACGATTAGAAGAAAGTATATAAAGGTTAGAAGTAACAAAGTACTTCAATACAATAAAATATTAATTGGCTTACGAAAATACAACTGTCTTCAAATGTATTATTGTACCATCTCAAAATTACGCTAGATGGCAGTAGTGTTTTATGATTATGTTTTCTTGTTACCGGTATCAGTTTTGCCAACTATGGAATCATCATTGAACTCTGTGGACGGTTACTAGTCAAGAAGGCTTTGTTGATTCAGTTTCATTTTTATTAAAACATTTGCATTTCACTTCAATCATCCGGATCCCAGTAATCAAAGTCACTTGACAGATGATTTTCAATTAATCTTAGTATTAAACAATCTCTGATACGTGACTATCCATAATATCATATAGTGGAAGCTATAACAAACATAACCTAAATAATATAAACAAGTGTTAGAAAAGTTTCAATTAGGGATGATGAAATAAACAAACGTTTTAATTAACGATGATGAAATAAAAAATAAACATGGATGATTTTAAAAGAAACAATTATTGAAAGTACAATTTTCAAATTTGAATGTTTTAGTGGTAGGTGGTTCAGTTGATGTTATATTGACGTGTGCGTAAAAGAAGTGAACTCGTTGATGTACATGGTGTATCCTCAACTTATTCAGGATTTCCGAATGGTGCTCTTCATATATCACCAGTGATCTTTATTAATTCTTGTTCTTGAATGCCAATGCGAGTCATATTTGAAAGTGCTGTGCATCGACTGGAGTGGTTTGTAATTTTCTGTTTTTGACGTCAGACCAGTGCAATTTGAAATGTTGGCAAACAAAGAAACAAATGCTAGGGTAGTGATAAAAATAAACAAATGCTAGGGAAGCGATAAATTTAAACAAACGCTAGGGATGCGATAAAATTGTGCGATAAGCAGCCATGATTGGTTGAAAGATGTCCTTTCGTACCGTTTTATTGGTAGTGTGACGTAGTAAAAGTGTAATAGTCATGGAAATAATTTCTTATGCATTTCAGTATGTGCACAATATCTGAGGATGCCTGTATCTTTCTTTTTTATTGTCGAACGAATTAGGAATATAGTACAATTCTGAAAATTTTTTCCACTGATTTATAAGACTTCCAGGCCTTTCTATTTGTTTGACTGCCATCACAAATGAAACCGACTACTCTCGTCTCAACTGTTTCTAATTGTAGTATAACTTGTATAAGAATTTTAGCGAGAAAGTAACCTGGAGTAGCGTTTGTACTACCGTAAATAGCAATTGGTTGAATCCAATCTTGCATAAATGGCATAAACATAAATACTAATGCATGATTTGCTAATTGATTCTTTTGGATATCAGTCGTGAGATCTTCGAAAGAAAAAAATACGTCCATTTTAAGGGAATAATTATTAAATTGAATTTCTTCCCTGAGTTTGACCTCATCGAATATTACCGCTCCGCAACGTTTATTTTCATATGTATCATCATTTTGGTAAATTAGGGAAAATGTGAGGTAGAGTTCCTGGTTGTAATTTTCAACACACTCGCGGTATTGCTGTCTTATGACTTTTTATATTAAAACAGTCTGATCGGTTATTTACCGAAAGCTGCCTATTTTTCCGCGAAATCGCTCTGACCCATTTCCCAAACTCACTTTTTTTTTCTATGGAAGATGAAAAGAAATGACTTGTTACACTATTTCTACTGTATTCCGAGCTACAACTCGGAACAAAACAGTACGGAATTTTTGTAATTGTTTTGTAAACCACCATACAATATTATTTTGTCACTGGTTAATTCAGAGCACAACAAATTGAAGACGTCTACATAACTCTCAACAACGAATCATACTAACAACCCTTAGAAACTTTCACCATTAAGGCCTCCCCAAACAGACGCGATACGGAATGCGTTACGATAGCGTTACGATTTTACGATAAATGTTTTCATTGCGTTCAATGATTGTGTTCACACACACGCGATTAACGCAATATGCGTTATTACCGCAGCAAGTAGAACGCGACGATTTTGCGTTCTATTCTCCCGGAGATGTAGATCGCGAGAACGCCACGCGTTTATTTTGATGCTGGGTTGAAGTGTGTCTGTCATGGATTCATCTTCAAAGGAAGAGGAACTTCTCTTTCTTGGATGAGGATCGTCGCAAGCAAAGCAGGTGCAGGTAAGTCCATGGTAGTCATGTATGGTTAAGATAAACAATATAAAAAGGTATAAAGTGATGATTTAGCTTTTCTTTGCCAAGAACGTGAAATAAATAACAAGTACGCCTACCCGATTATAAACTTTATTTTTTTTTAATTTGCTCTTTTTGTTGCAGGAGGTTGTGGATTCACGAGTTAAATGCCACAAGGGAAGAAAAAGATTAATTTTATACCTTAGTTCAACAACTAACCTTAGCACTCTGCTATCCTTGAAGAGCCTACTAGTAAAGAATTTCAATGTTTAGAGTACCCATAAAAATAACGAATTTTAATGTGAAGTAAATTCAGTAGTAATTTATTCTAAACATACCTACGTCTAATGATTTACTTACATAAGTATATCTAGAGTGTGGTAAGATGTTGAAAGTAATATAACTCCGACAAACAAATTACATAACTTTTTGTTTCCACATACTTTATTAATTTTATATTTCTGCACAATTATTTATAATATTGTACAAGCATTTTGCAATTTGCACAAAATATTTTTTTTTTTTTTTCATTTGTGCGACAGTTATTTATTTTCTAGGTTCAACCCCGCGTCAGTCTACAAGTCAGTATGACATCAAATTATAAATAAATAATTGCACTTATTGTTTACATCTAACTTTGTAGCTATCTCCTTCCATTTCTTCTCCTTTTCCATGCCACGGATTTTCCTTTACGAACTCAATAAAAAATTCCACGTTCGTTTACAAGTAATCCGAAATCGCAATCTGTGAGCACAAGTGATATACACCTGCTGAAGGTAACT